>JAQPPZ010000232.1:3432500-3945161 GCA_028583015.1 Wollemia nobilis
TCAGTTGTTTCCTCGTTCTTGTGGCATAATACACACTGAGATGGACCGATGATTCCTCTACTTCTGAGATTGTCAAAAGTGAGAATTCCATTGTGCATAAAATGCCAGGCAAAGAAATTTACTTTCGACCAGCCCTTGGAATGCCAAATCTTTCTCCAATCCTGAACCAAAAATGAATGTGGGGGAGGCTCTGGGAGGATCTTGTCGTATCCGTCCTTCATTGTATATACACCAAGGTTCCCATAGCCCCAAGCTAATTCATCCTCCTCGTCTCTCCCTGTGAGAAACCTTTCTGTCAAGATTTTGGTCAAGATGGGTGCCAGCTCCGGAGGGATTGTAATTGGCCACTCCTCCAACCTCTTAAACTTCTTAAACTTATACTCCCCCATTTGGCTAGTGTTGAAATAACTTTCAATTTGGACCCAACCCTTGGCTTCTATGGCGGATTTAATTGGTTGTAATTCGGGGAACTCAGCAATGATGGGTGGGTACTGGTCCCATGAATCAGTCCAGAAACGTGCCTTCTCCCCTCTCCCCACTTTCCAAAACAATTGGTCTTTAATAACACTGAGATCCAAGCTTGAGAGCCTGCCACACTAAGGATCCGGTACCATCCAGAGGGAAACGGCCCACCTCATTGGGGTGAACATGACCCAAATATTTACTGGTTAGGATTCTCTTGAATAAGGAGGTTGGTTGGGAAATCCACCTCCAGTACAGTTTTCCAGCCAAAGCTTTGTTATTAAGCTTGGAGCTTCTCAGTCCCAGCCCTCCTTTTTCCTTGGGCTGGGTAACTTTATCCCAACCAACCAAGGCCCATTTCCTCTCCCCTTTTGCTCCTTCCCATAAAAATCTTCTAGCCATTTTGTCCAGCTCTTTCCATATAGTATGTGGGGCAGCCAGGATAGAGAATTTATAAATTGGCATGGCCTGAATAACTGACTGTAAGAAAGTTAATCTACCCCCATAGCTTAACCATTTATGAGACCAATGATTCATTCTATCTTTGATACCATCCAAAAGATCCTTCCAGATATCTATTTTTAATTTTTTGAAATGCAAAGGAACCCCCAAGTAAACCACTGGAAGAGAAGTCCTTGTGAATCCCAAGATCTCTATAACTCTGTCCTGTAGCCTTTGGTCAAGATTGAAAAAGACCACTTTGGATTTTTTATCATTGATGACTTGGTTTGAAGCCCTAAGGTAGACATTAAGAGTATCTCTGATTCCTCTAGCTTCCCTGAAGCTGGCCACTCCAACCAATCCTGTATCATCCACAAACTGTAAGTGAGTCAAAATTTCCTCACCCACCTTGATACCTGTTAGCAGGCCTTGATGTCTTCTCCTCAAGAAAAGTCTACCTAATCCTTCAGCCAAAATGAGGAAAAGATAGGGAGAGCAAGGGTCCCCTTGACGAAGACCACGTGTGGCTCCAAAAGGTTGCGAGGGAAGACCCTTGATTAGAACAGAATAAGAAGGCGTAGAAACACAACTCATGACCCAATCTATCCAGTCCTGAGAGAAACCAAAGGCTGCCATCATCTTTGACAAGAAACTCCACTCCACCCTATCATAAGCCTTGGACATATCCAGTTTAATGAACATTCCTTTATTACCAGATTTTTGCATTGTATGGATTGCCTCCTGAGCGAGAACCACCCCATCCAAGATCTGTCTACCCTCTACAAAACCCCCTTGCTCTGAGGAGATAATGTTATGAAGGAGAGGTTTTAGCCGTTCAGCCATTATCTTTGTGATTATTTTATAAATCACGTTGCATAAGGCAATAGGTCTGAAATCAGAGATATGAGCCCCCTCCTCCCCTTTTGGAATTAAAGTGATGAAGGTATGATTTATTGCCTTAAGCATTCTTTTATTAGTTCTGGACTCCTCTGTGACAGCCAAAACATCCTCCTCCAAAGTATCCCAAAAGGCCTGAAAAAACTCAATAGGAAAGCCATCTGGACCTGGAGATTTGCCGGTGCTCATCCCAAAGACCACATTCTTCAGTTCATCTCTATCAATGGGTCTAAGAAGGGTCTGATTTTCTTCTTCGAGAGATAACGAGAGGGTATGACATCAATAACTTCATTTTGAGACTCAACATCTTGTTCCATACTTTCCTTAAAAAGTTTAGAAAAATAATCCATTGAATGGGAATGCATACCAGGAAGAGTATCAAAGGAGTGTCCATTCTCATCTTGAAGGGCTTCCATGTTATTCATCTGTCTCCTAGCACAAGCTGATCGATGGAAAAATTTGGTATTTCTATCACCTTCTAATAACCAAGTGTTTCTTGCTCTCTGTTTCCAGTAAGTCTCCTCTTGGTTATCAATGTCCTCAACCGCTTTACGCAAGGCATCATCCTCGGTTTTGAGCTGCTCTGTAATTGTTCCTTCCCTAAAGTGTTTTTGAACCTCATCCCATCTGGCCACCAAGGGAGCTCTTTGGAGCTGGAAATCTGACTTATTAGCTTGCCTCCATTGTTTCAGTTGAACTTTGACAAAATGAAGCTGTTTGTGGAATCTAAACATTGTTGTCCCAAAAGGTAGACGGCCTTCTTCCCACCACTATGGAATTTTCTTTCGAAGATCCTCCTTTTGTAACCAAAAATTCTCAAATTTAAAAGGTTTGTGATGTTGCCCTGTCATAGTCCCTCCCTCCAACAAAATGGGAAAGTGATCTGAAACTGGGCCCTCCAAAATCTGGAATTTAGTATTCCACTTTACAAATGCCTCCTCTGAGACCAGAAAATGGTCTAGCTTTACCTTCCTGCTATGTGGCTCCCTCCTCTTGTTAGTCCAAGTAAAGTAGGTTCCAGGGCCTTTAATATCCACTAAGTGAAAGGCCTGGACTTGGGCAATCAGAAGCCGATCCCCTGGATCCAAAATTGGGGTTCCACCTTCCTGATCTCGAGCAGATAATTTAGCATTAAAATCCCCAGCAATAATCCAGTCTAAATCTTCCCTTGAGGACCTCATGTTATGTACAACTTTCCATTGGAGCCTCTGGCCATCAAGGTTTTGAGCCCCATAAAAATTTGTGATTAAAACATGTTCAGCTGTGACATTATTCCTAAAATGAGATGTGAGAACACCCCTCCAAGCTATATGTTCTATTGCAGTCCATTCCAGAGGGTTCCAAAGAGTAACAATCCCCCATGAGGCACCTTGGGCAGCCACATCCATATGACCAGCGCCCCTCCAGATTCTATTAACTGTTTTACACATAAGATCTAAAGACATTTTTGTCTCCTGGATAAGCAAAAAGTCTGTTTTACATTTTCCTAAGAGTCTTTGAACAGCAGATTGATGGGTTCTACTGTTTAAACCCCTAACATTCCAAGATTGAATAATCATTGAAAACCTTGAGAGCAGTAAGAATCAATTGTCCTCACCGATCCTCCAGTGATCAGCTTGTCTCCTTGAACTGCTAGCAGGTCCTTATTTGATTTTCTGCCCGCTCCTTGAGAGTTGCTATTTTTGGATCTCTTTTCCACCTGAGTTATCCCTAGGGCTGGCCTTTCTCTGTTCTTTTCTGCAATTCCCATGCTGACATCCTTAATTACTGGCTGCGCTTGGGAGTGCACTATCAATGCCCCTGCATTCTCTGGCTGCGGTAACTCAGTGGACTCAATCACCTGTTCTAAGACAGGGGGAGATGAAGGAGAAGCATGAGTGTGGATGTTATTGTCCTCAATATTCCCATCCACTCCTTCCATGACTTGATCCTCTTGATCCACTAGTGTCTTAAAAATTTCATATCTATTGGCTGGCTTGAGTTGTGATTGCTCCTTACCATTTTTCTTTTGCTTTCTCCTTCTTTTGGGCTGTTCAAAGCCATCTTTCTGAACATCATTACCCTGAGGAGTATTGGATGGTTCTTTGGCAAGAGTAGACTTACCCTCTCTGGGGCGATTTGGCATTCCAAGCGGGGCCTCCATTTTTGTGTTCAAAATATTTGGACAAAATCGGGCCAAATGCCCATGTTTGTGGCAAACTCTGCATCTGAAGGGCAGAGCCTCATAATCTAGCTGTTGGATCCAAGATAGTCCTGCCAGTTCAAGTTCCACCTCTGTCGGTAGAGGCTGGCTAATATCCATTTCCATGCAAATTCTTGCAAAGACAGTTGTGTTACCTTCTATGGTGTCCTTGGAGACGCCCAGATGTCTACCGAGGGAGTTACCGATCATTTCCAGAACCTGCTCACCCCAAAACTCCATTGGAAGAGCGTACAACCGGATCCAAACCGGGACAGCCGTGGGTTCAATACGAGGATCGAAACCCACTCTCCAGGGTTGAACAAATAACCCTGCCGGACCGTGGTTCCTCTTTTCTGATTCAAACGCCCTGTTTCTATCGGCTAGAGAAGAAAAACTAACAATGAAATACCCATTGCTAATAAACCATAAGGAGTACTCACCATGAGGCTCCCAGTTCTGTCTGACCCGGGTATGCAAGAAATTCAGGGTAGGTCGGATACCCATGAATTTATGAGATCAGATCATGGTTAGCTCTGTATATGATTGTGTCTTCGACCATCTTTGGTTCGATGACAATCTTGGGTCTTGAGGCGGATTGTGGAAGGCATCCATTAACTCGATGTGTTGTTGAGCTCTTGCCAGCGTTCTTGAAGAGCGTATGAAGAGTATTTCTCTGAGCTTCGTCATTGGAAGACGAAGAATTTTCTTTTAGCAATTCAGCGTAAGAGCTCTTTCTCCCAGAGAGAGGGTCTGGAGGAGACCCCATTGGGCCCTCCTGGGGCAGCAGACGTTCCTTCAGATCCACAGTAACCAGAAAAACACTACGGCAACCCACCTGATGCCCTGGATTTTCCTTCGCTCCACAAACCCTAGAACATCGCTTGTCGCCTGCTCAAAAATTTTCTCGCCAGTTCGCCAGAGCTCAAAATCACTTCATTCATCCTTGCTGCATCAAATTTTAATTTATTTTAGTTGTAGATTTTAATTAAAAAAAATTAGGAACTTTAAAATTTTAATTTTAAATTTAATTTTTATTTCTTTTTTTTTCTTAGGAACTTTAAAATTTTAATTTTTTAACCTTGGGAAAAAATCAAAATGTTAGAAAATCAATTTTTTTTCAAAAACTTTAGAAAATAAAAAAAAATCAATGTTTCTTCATACCCCTCACTTCACACCCCTAACTTCATACTCCTTTCTTCATACCCCTAACTTCATACCCCTAACTTCATACCCTTCACTTCATACCCCTCACTTCATACCCCTCACTAATTGAATACTTACAAAAACCAATTATTTAATCAATTAATGTCTCATACCCCTAACTTCAGGGTTTAGGGTGTAGTATTTAGGTTTTAGGGTTAAGTTAAAGAAGTGGTTTTTGTAAGTATTCAATTATTTATGGGTATGAAGATAGGGGTATGAGACATTAATTGATTAAATAAGTGGTTTTGGTAAGTATTTAAATAGTTAGGGGTATAAAGTTAGGGGTATGAAGTTAGGGGTATGAAAAAAGGGGCATGAAGTGAGGGATATGAGACTTTACTTAGTTAAAGAAGTGGTTTTTGTAAGTATTCAATTAGTTAGGGGTATGAAGTGAGGGTTATGAAGAAAGGGGTATGAAGTGAGGGGTATGAAGAAAGGGATATGAGATATTAATTGATTAAAGAAGTGGTTTTTGTAAGTATTCAATTACTTAGGGGTATGAAGTGAGGGGTATTTAGTGAGGGGTATGAAAAAATAGGTATGAAGAAAGAGATATGAATAAAGGGGTATGAATTTAGGGGTATGAATAAAGGAGTATGAAGTTAGGTGTATGAAGAAAGGGGTATGAAGTGAATGAAGTTAGGGGTATGAAGTGAGGGGTATGAGATCTTAATTGATTAAAGAAGTATTTTTATAAGTATTCAATTCGTTAGGGGTATTAAGAAAGGGGTATGAAGTGAGAGGTATGTAGTGAGGGATATGAAAAAATGTATATGAGACATTAATTAATTAGAGAAGTGGTTTTTGTAAGTATTCATATACTTAGGGGTATGAAGTGAGGGGTATTTAGTGAGGGGTATGAATAAAGGGGTATGAAATTAGGGGTATGAAGAAAGGGATGTGAAGTTAGGGGGTATGAAGTTCGGGGTATGAAGAAAAGGGTATGAAGTCAAGGCTATGAAGAAAGGGGTGTGAAGTGAGGGGTATGAAGTTATGGGTATGAGACCTTAATTAATTAAAGAAAGGGGTATGAAGTGATGGGTATGAAGAAAGGGGTATGAATTGAGGGGTATGCAGTTAAAGGTATGAAGTGAGGGGTATGAGACCTTAATTGATTAAAGAAGTATTTATTTTTATTTTTATTTTTATTTTGTTTTAATTGTAAACTTTAATTAAATAAAAAATTAGGAACTTTATAATTTAATGTTGAAATTTTTTTTTTTTTTTCTTAGGAATTTAAAATTTTAATTTTAATAATAATTTTTTAACTTCGAAAAAAAACAAAAAATTCAAAATGTTAGAAAATCAAATGTTTTCAAAAACTTTAGAAAATCTAAAAAAATCAATGTTTTTCAAAAACAAAGTCAATGTTTCTTCATACCCCTCACTTCACACCCCTAACTTCATACCCCTTTCTTCATATCCCTAACTTCATACCCCTTACTTCATACCCCTTTATTCATACCCCTAACTTCATACCCCTCACTTCATACCCATCACTAATTGAATACTTACAATTTTTTTTTATTTAATCAATTAATGTCTCATACCCCTAACTTCATACCCTTAAATTCATACCCCTCACTTCATACCCCTAACTAATTGAATACTTAAAAAAACCATTTATTTAATAAATTAATGTCTCATACCCCTAACTTCAAGGTTTAGGGTTTAGGGTTTAGTTAAAGAAGTGGTTTTTGTAAGTATTCAATTAATTAGGGGTATGAAGTTAGGGGTATGATACATTAATTGATTAAATAAGTGGTTTTTGTAAGTATTTAATTAGTTAGAGGTATGAAGTTAGGGGTATGAAGTGAGGGGTATGAAGTAAGGGGTATGAAGTAAGGGGTATGAAGAAAGGGGTATGAAGTGAATGAATTTAGGGGTATGAAGTGAGAGGTATGAGACCTTAATTGATTAAAGAAGTGGTTTTTTTTAAGTATTCAATTAGTTAGGGGTATGAAGAAAGGGGTATGAAGTGAGGGGTATGAAGAAAGGGGTATGAAAAAAGGGGTATGAAAAAAGGGATATGAGACATTAATTGATTAAAGAAGTGTTTTTTAATAGTATTTAATTACTTAGGGGTATGAAGTGAGGGGTATTTAGTGAGGGGTATGAAGAAAGGGTATGAAGTGAGGGGTATCAAGAAAGAGATATGAGACATTAATTGATTAAATAAGTGGTTTTTGTAAGTATTCAATTACTTAGGTTTATGAAGTGAGGGGTATTTAGTGAGGGGTATGAATAAAGGGGTATGAATTTAGGGGTATGAATTTAGGGATATGAATAATGGGGCATGTAGTTAGGGATATGAAGTTAGGGGGTACGAAGAAAAGGGTATGAAGAAAAGGGTATGAAGTTAGGGATATGAAGTTAGGGGTATGAAGAAAGGGGTATGAAATGAGGGGTATGAAGAAAGGGGTGTGAAGTGAGGGATATGAAGTTAGGGGTATGATACCTTAATTGATTAAAGTTAGGGGTATGAAGAGAAGGGTATGAAGAAAGGTGTATGAATTGAGGGGTATCAAGAAAGGGGTATGAATTAAGGGGTATAAAATGAGGGGTATGAGACCTTAATTGATTAAAAAAGTGATTTTTTAATTTTATTTTTTAATTATAAACTTTAATTAAAAAATTAGGAACTTTATAATTTTAATTTTAACTTTAATTTTTTTCTTTTTTTTAGACCCCGGGAGGTGCGCACTGCAACCGAGGCTCGACTTGCAAATGTGTTTATTATTATATCAAACTGAAAGGAATGAACATGCAGATGAATATGCAAATAAAAAAACAAGTAAAGTACACCTTTTATTGATATTTCCAATCCACGGTTACATATTCGTCCCTCTGAGGGATACCCAGTGCGTGATACAATAAGTTACAAGCGGGGCATGATCGGTGGTGGAGAAAGTCCCCTCGCAAAGGGGTGGTGCGCCTTCGCAGGCTTCTCGATCTCGCACACGAACTTGTATGAGGGCTCACAGATGCCTCCTTCTCCTTCTCTCATCTAGGAGGTATCCCATGCTCCAAGTGCCTCAATGTGGTCTTGTAAACTTGTTGATCTGTATACATAGAAACAAAAAAAAATGGTTAGTAGTACGGGCCACCTCTTTGGAAGAGGCTCTTGTTAGCAAATATGGTAATCCAGATAAACAAGCATAATATGAATTGAAATACAATAGATCTAAGCAATATGCATATGGAAATCAGAAATGCTACTCTAAATGCAATGAAAGAGACAGATCTATGCTAAGATTTGGTAATGACATAATGATAAATAATAGTCTAATGCTAAGAACTAAGGAATCGACTATTCTAAAACCTGGCTATGACTATGGGCCACTGTCAAAGATAGTGGCCTCTGATTTAATGGTTACCTCAGGTCTTATGGGCTATGGCAGTCGATCCCTTGCTCGAATTGATGTTCAAGGGTCGCTTGGTGTGTCTCCTACACTGAATGGTGATTGGGCATGATGAATCTGAATAATGATATGTGAACGTAGCTCAGCTGGATGGTGCTTCGATGCTCTCCTAATGGGTGTATCTTGGCTCTCCATTTTGATAGGGCTTCATTGCTTAACTCTCAAACTTCTTGGATCCTTTGCTTCTTGTGGGAGAGTCTATATGTAGACTTCCCTCTTAGGGTTTGGACCTTGGCTTCCTAGAGAAGCTTCACTCCAAAATTGCATGTGACTAACCATTCTCGGGGGAGTGCATTAGTCACAATTTTGCATTGAAGGGGTAGTTAGGAGGAACTCAGGGAGTTCCTCACCGAAATCTACCCAAATTCCATGCAGAGGTGCAGTCAGACTGCATGATCTGGGCCCGTATTCATGGCCAGACTATTTGTGATGTTGGCCGCTATCAGGTCTAGTGGCCAGGTTTGGCCATTGTAGTCTTCAGCGACCAAGTTTCTTGGCCGCTCTGCCTGAGAGTGGCCAAGCCTGGATGGGCTAGAACTGCCTTGTTTGAGTGGTTAGGACCACTGCTTGCTCTTGGAGAGATCCAAGAGGGTTCATATGGTTTGTGAATGTGCCCATATGGGTAGTCCCCTAAACATGATATGTTTTAGGTGTCTACAGATGCCCCTTTTTGGGATGCATTGTGGGACAACACAGTGTGGAGCAAAAATAGACCACCTAGGGTCACATTATAGGTTGCATGATGATCATTGATCTGATCAACATAGGATGCCCCAGTCATGCGGGAGGGCGTGAATCCTAGAATCATTGCTTCCAACAGAATGGAAGGCTTAAATTTATGGAAGTTTGCACTCGCTCATCAAGCAATCGGGTAGCTTCAGTACTACTATAGATCCGAAGGGAGGGGAGCTACAAATGAAACTGTCATATTTGCTTTTTTTCCCCAGCAAAGGGTAAGCTTATGATAGTTGTTGGCAATGATTCGTAAGATGAACGCAACTCTGACATGATCGAGATGATCTTTTGTTGACTTTGACTATGATATGTTGAAAATTTTTGACTACCCCCTCAAGCGATGAGTCGATGAGGAAAGGACCATTTATAAAGCGACGAGTCGCTTGACCAAAATGAATGATTTGGACCTCTTTAGAGGGTTGCATTTGTTGTTATAGAGTAGTTCCCATCCAGGTGTGATTTCAACCCTATTTGGTAATTGCACATCTTTATCCCATGGGGTGGTCCAACCACAATGGCCTTCTTAGGGAATCAAGTTTAGCAATTCTTTTTAAGCATGTGTTGAAGCACTAGTTATTATGGGAGAAAAGAGGAGGATTCTCGCTCCCATGGGGTGGTCCAGCCATCATGGCTTTCTTCAAGTTTGAGATGAACCATCTCAATTCTACCATAACTAGTTTACCCCAAATGGCCTTATGGTTATTTGTTCATCTTGCCGAATTGCATGGATTGCTTGTCACTGCAATCGCCAAGTGTATAGAGAAAATGACTAGGTACGAGGCTCATTTGGGTTTTTGTTGATTATTTGATTTTTAGTTTTTATTTTTATGATGTTTTTTTAATATGCTCTTTATGCCCTATTTTGAAGCACTCTGTGGTGACAATTTGTTGAAATTTTTCCTTATTTTTTGGTCGTTATCAGGTCTAGTGACCCCCAATTGTCATTTGTGGTCACTGTCAGGTCCAACGGCCAAGAAGTGTAGGTTGTTGATGTTAGAAGAAGCCAAGGCATGACTTGGGAAAATAAAAAGGAAATTAGGGTTTGAGTTATCATTGTTGTCAGTTTGTCATTTTGCTTTTTGGAGCTCTGAGGTGAAAGTGACTACTCTAATTGGGATGCTACTGATTGGATGCCATGGCTAAGCAGGGTGAGGCTTCGATGAGTGGAGGAGCCGAAGCTTCATGAGTACCTCTCTAAACCCTATTTTTTGTTATTATGGTAAAAATGAACCAAACTAAGTAATTTGGTAAAAGAACCTCATTAAACTTGTTGGCAATGAATTTCACTGATAGTTAGGCTTCATTTAGGTTTTAGGTAGATGGGTTTCTTTTAGTTTTCCATTTTATGCAATTTTTTTATGATTTTTGGCCCGGGAGGGACATCGTTGGCATGTCGCTCATTGGTCATTGCCACATAAAGTGGCTAGCTTGCAATGAGGTTGGCCATTACTACTGTCAATGGCAAATTTGAATATCCAATGGTCAAATTTTTGACCATTGGGAACTGGCCACTGCCAGCTTCAACGACCGAGTCGTGGCCACTCCTAGCATGAGCGGCCAAGGAACTTTAGGTTTTAATTTAGATTTTTGATTTTTAGGCCAATTAATTGATTTTTTTGAAATTTTGAGTTGCTTTTATGGAAATTTTTGCATGATAAGGTGCATTTATTTATTGCTCATGTAGCCTTAGAGTAGTTTGATTTTATTTGCACCATTTAGCATGTTTATTACATTTATTTAGTTGTAGTGCATTGATTTAGGCTTTATTTTGCACTTTCTAGATCTTATCTACTCGAGCTCGGGACCCAAAGCTACTTTGTGACCTTCTTGAGGAGATGCCTGACATAGAGTGGGCCTGGCTCAAGGCTCGTGGGCTATAGTATGTCACTAGCCTACCCATGATCATGTCAGATCAGGCCTATTTGATGGCCTTAGCCCACTAGTGGGATCCCAGGACCAACACCTTCCATCTTCCTACCGGTGAGATGACCATCACGTCGGAGGATATCTACAGGATTCTCAAGGTGCCTTTTGATGGAGTGCCCATTGTTTCTTCCCCCACTACTACATGAGGTGCTATATTTATGAGGGTATTTGGGAGGCATGTTACTACTACCTCCAAGGATACTCACTCTAGGGGGATATCTATTTCTCACTGGTATGAGCAGGATGTCTTTTCTCGATTGCATACTATGTTGTTAATGGTTATCTACAACATCCTTATACCTGATTGCTCTAGATTGAGGTTCCCATGGAACCTCTTAGCGATGGTACAGGACTTGATGGATAGTGAGCAGCCCATCATATATGCCTTAGGGAGTGCACTACTGGCATAGTGCTATGATGAGCTATACCACATCTAGCACCATGGATGGGCCAACATTACCTATAGTTTGCTTCTTCAGGTCTAGGGCTAGGAGCACATCAAGATTGACCACCCCAGAGGACTTCCAATGGAGATTATTAATTTGGATAAGGGATGTACAGTGCTACGGATCTAGGTGGCCTAAGGTGCTCGAGGAGCACAAGAGTCAACATTATGCAGGGGAGCTTTCCCACTATAGGGCATCTTTGATAGGTTTACAGGTTGATGACATCATATGGAGACCCTATCATGAGTGTCCTACCTAGGATGATCCTACCAGCTTCACAGTGAGGACTCACCATGATCGATGGTTGATTGGTTGCAAGGTCGATATCAAAGAGTTCTTCTATTATTCTAGGGTGCTTCGATAGTTTAGGATCCAATAGGATGTTCCTCTCGAGTCAGTTGTCTATCATCAGATTACCATCAAGAAGAACCTTCCACCACCATGGGTTACAATAGTGCTTGAGGAGGATGACCCTCCCATAGTTGATCCTAGAGTGGCAGATGCTGGAGTGATAGAGGCGTACACCCTCTGGTGGGGTACATGACTATGGCATGGTGGTGGCCACCTAGGGTGGTCTTTGGATGAGGCTGAGGTTGAGGATCCTGATGGGCACTGAGTGTGGGCTCAGATAGATGATTGGGGTAGGTGGGGCAGCAAGAGAAGGTGGCAGAGGAGTAGGTTATAGAGGAGCAGGTTGATCCTAAGGAGGATGAGGATGTAGATCCTAAGGAGCAGGAGTCTCCTCTCTAAGCTTAGTTGCACTAGGTTGAGGTCGAGCTACATATTTCTATGATGCAGGTTTGATAGCAGGATGCTACCATTAGTGATATTTAGGGATAGATTGCTTAGGTCACTACCGAGCGAGATGCTGCTCGAAGTTAGGTTACCCTAACTATAGGTCTAGATCTTGGGGCTGAGGTGAGATGACTATAGAGGATCATAGAGGAGGATGATGCTCAGATGACCTTAGATGCTACCTACATTTCTACCCTTAGGTCATAGATACGATTGCTAGGTGCTACTCCTCGAGAGAGGCCCATAGTAGGGGGTTCAGAGCATAGCACACAGAGCACTTCTAGGTAGTCTTCAACTCGATCGAGTCATAGGACTAGGTCTCGAATAGAGCGTACTAGAGGTGCCAGCTCTATGCCACCTCCTAGAGGGGGTGGTGAGGGTGGTGGTGAGGCTAGTGGTGCAGGCCACTCTTGATATATCATGGCTTACTTGATACTTTATACCTATTTTTGGGTGTAAGGTCACCTGACCTACACGATTATAGCTTTATTGGTGATTTGTGTACTTACATGTACTTATTTGACACATGATCATATGATATCTAGACTTTGAGACTCATCATGTGTATTTCTTTATGTTTATGCTTTTATGTTTATGTGATGCAGTATTATGATTTTATGTTATTTAATGTTTTATGATGTGATGTGATATGATAGATGTATGCTTAGATGATGTTGTTACCTATATGTGTAGGTGTATTATTTATGATGTATGCAGATGGTTTTAGTTTATATGATTTATGTTTCATGATGTGTGAATGACTAGATGGTATGATGTAGATGATGTTATGGATGATGTTAATGCCTATTTGTTATATGCATGTCTAACTTTGATGTATTGATATGATGGATGCAATATTTGTGATGCACTATTTATGTGATGGTAATCTAATGCAAATGAACTTGTATGCTTTAATCACTTAAAACATATTAATGATTAGATATGAGTTTTAACAATCTAGATGGACAACACCACAGAATGTACAAGCAATCATGAATGTAAATAATAACTCTTAACATAAGAATTAATTATTTAAACATCCAAATGTGATGAGATGATGTGATATGTGTATGATTGTGAGATGAAATGATTTGATATGTATGATTATGAGATGAAATGATTTATTGCTATGTATGATTTTTGAGGTTTTCCATGAGACTCAAACACTCTAGTTACTTTATCAAAAGTTGTATACTGACCATACAGAGCTCTTGAAGGATAAAGTTCTATCATGAAGACCTATGTACTCATTATCCCTGTGTGTGCAAATGAATATATTAGATAAAACATAAGCATACCCCAGTGCCAGGTGGGATTCATTCAGCCCATTGTTGTATTGGGGATCCTCAAATGTTCATCCTGATCCTAAGTTGGACTTAGTTGGATTAAACTACTAGGCGATACAGGACACCTAAAGCTAGCTCTTCCACATGCAAACATTGGTCTGTACACAAGCGAGATGCTTGTGATAGACATATCATCATGCGTAAGGTTCGACTATGCTGAGAATTCTAGGGATTCAAATTCTATACTCCCTTATTTTCTTCATATTTATTGGGATACTTGCTCATGATATAGTGATGAAAATCACTATTTATTTTGATTTTTCTTTTATTTTGAGCAAGGGATTTATGTAGTGATGATAATCACTATTCACTTTGTTTTTCTAAATTTTGTATTTTGAATTTTGACTTTTGAATCTTGAATTTTGCTTTGTTTGGGATTTTTGCTTATTTTGATTAAAGCAAGGGATTTTAGGTAGGGATGAACTTGTCCTTTTGCCAATTCTCAGCATTTCTAAACTGGTCACACAGGGGGATGAGCAAGATAAACTTTTCACCTTAGGATACCTAATACCACTTCACAACATTCATCTTTCCCTTGTTCCAACTAGGATTTTAGTGTTTTGATTAGTGATAGGATTTTGAGCTATAGGTGCTATCAAACTAAACTTCACCTATCAAAAGCAAAGACAACTTTCTACCAAGTTTGATAAAACTACTAGGTATGGTTGAGTGACCGAAAAACCTTAGTATATTCCTTATAGCAATAAGAGAGGGTTGTGTTGAAAAACATAATTACACACATGGGTAATGGATGATGATGGATTTTGGAGATGCATGGTTGATGTAATTTGTGATATTGTAAATGCATTGTGTATGTGAGTGTAATGGATGCAAATGCCTATATGCGATGCAACTATATGAATGCAAATGCAAATGAAATGTTTTTGTATTTTTGATGCTTTCAATTGTTTTTGGCATTTTGATTATTTTGTATATTTTTGAATTTTCTTGATTTTAAGTTGTTTTTGTGTTTTTATGTTTTTCTTTTGACCAAAGGGCTTTAAGATGCCTTTGGAGCCTTTTGTGATGATTTGACCAAAGGGCTTTAAGATGCCTTTGGAGCTTTTTGTGATGATTTGACCAAAGGGCTTTAAGATGCCTTTGGAGCTTTTTGTGATGAAAAGTCACCAAAGGGCTTTAAGATGCCTTTGGAGCCTTTTAAGACCAAAGGGCTTTAAGAATGGAGTATGATTTGACCAAAGGGATTTAAGATGCCTTTGGAGCTTTTTGTGATTATTTTTTATTTTAATGTTTTCTGATTTGTTTGGATTTTATGATTTCTATTGTTTTTGAAATTTTTGAAGTTATTTGAATGTTTTTGATATTTTGTTGTTTTATGTGTGGAATGCTTTTAAATGGATGATGTTGAGAGGCTCTAGCTCCTCAACACCTTCCAACATTGTTAGGTGATATGCCCTAGGCCCAATATTCTTAGAGATGATGTAGGGCCCTACCCAATTGGCCATAAATTTATCTCATAGATGCGATGGCAGGTTTGAGTTCTGTTGGTTCTCTTTAAGCACAAGATCACCAACCTTAAAGTCTCTTAGGTGGACTCTAGTATTGTAAGCTCATGTTAGATGATCCTGGTAAATGTGAAGATGCTCAAGAGCATTGATGCATCGTTCATCCAGTAGGGTCAGTTGATCTAGGTGAGCTTGTCATGTAGTGTCATCATTGATGAACTCTTTCAATGCGATGCGCAATATTGGAAGTTCCAAATCTAAGGGCATGATGGCCTCTATGCCATATACAAGTAAAAATGGTGTTTCCCTAGTGGGCATCCGTACGCTAGTCCTATAAGCCCATAATGCTAAAGGTAATTACAGATGCCAATCCTTGTGATTCTCTTTCACCATCTTCTTCAAAATGGCTACTATTGTCTTATTTGAGGCTTCTGCTTGCCCATTTTCCTATGGATAGTATGGTGTCACAAAACTATGTTGAATGTTGTATTTGGCTATTAAAGCTCACACATTTTTATTTTTGAATGATGGTCCATTATCCGATATTATTTTGAAAGGTACCCCAAAATGGCAAATGATATTGTGGAGTATGAACTCCACAATCCGAGGACCAATTATTGATGTCAAGGGGACCACTTCTACCCACTTGGTGAAGTACTCAGTAGCCATTAAGATAAACATGTGTTGGCCTGATGATGGGGGAGAGATTTTTTTGATTAGATCGAACCCCCACTGAGAAAAGGGCCAAGCCGCTTGGATGGGTTGTAAGGCCTGAGATGGCAAGTGTGTCAAGTTTACATGATGTTGACATTTAACACATTTCTTGACATATTCATAGCAATCCTTTTCCATGGTGGGCCAGTAATAACCCATTCAAAGGATGCGCTTGACAATGGCCATGCCACTGAAGTGGCCACCACATGTACCATCATGAGCTTGAGAAATTGCCCAAGCTGATTCTTGGGGCTCTAAGCAATGAAGGAGGACTCCATCATAACCTCGATGATACAATATGCCTCCTAGAAAGACATATCTTATCACTTTTTTCTTGAATGCTCACTTCTCGACATGCGATAGTCCCTATGGGACACTTCCAAGTCTTAGGAAATCTTGCAACTGGGAGAGCCAATCCTGATATGCTACAACCTCGACTGATAAGATGGCTTGTGCCTCCTATGATTTGATTTGCACAAATACAGATTGAGAGATAACCTTGTGGTGAATAGTGGTACCATTCCCCATAGAACCTAGGGAGATCAAAGACCCCCAAGGTGCCTTCTTTAAGAAGTCTTTGGCTTTATAGAACTAGTCTTGGTCTAGCTCTATATGAATCATGTTGATAGATTCCTTGTTATCCAAAGCCTCACATTGGATCGTTGAATGTGAAAGCATTTTGACATGAATGGTAGTGAAATCGGTAGATGGATTCTGAGGGATCAAGGATCCCAGAGATGCCATGGTGTCTACAAACCTATTTGATGAATGAGGGATAGCCTCGATGTCATACCACTCAAGTCTGGCTAGGTAGGTGTCAACAAGCTCCTTGTAAGCTTTCAGGATTGGATCCCGACATTGAAATAATCCTTTGACTTGGTTGACTATGAGTAAGGAGTCATCAAAGATATTTAACCTTTTGATTCTCATGGAGATGGTTGTTTGGAGACCCAAGATTAGGGCCTCATATTCGGTGTTGTTATTAGTGCAAGGAAAGTCTAACTTGAATGACAAGGGCATTGGAGCACCTTGTGGCATGAAAAAGATAATCCTTGCATCGCCTCCTTGCTCACACTTTGAACCATCGAAGAACAAAGTCATGTCAGCTTCATTTTCTAGTTCTTCGAGCTCGGGTGCTTTCGATAGTGCAAATACTACATCATCAGGAAGCTCTATGGTGAGGGGCCTACTATTCTGAAGAGGTGCCTCAGCCAGTTGATCAGCTATGACTTGTCCCTTGATGGACTTTTGGCTTATGAACTCTAGATCAAACTCTATCAATAGCATGATCCACTTTGCAGTACGTGTGTTATGATATGTCTTGCTCATCATATACTGCAAAGGATTTTGTTTGGATATTACATATGTGGTATGACTCAACATATAGTGGTGCAATTTCTTGGTTGTGAAGACCACTACTAAACATAGTTTCTCTACATATGCATATCCAACTTTGTAGCTCACCAATGTGCGGCTGATGTAATATATTGCTTGCTCTTTATCTTGCACATTCTTTTGAGCCAACATGGTGCCCAAAGCAAAATCAGTAGCAGATATATACAACAAGAAGGGCACATCTAGCCTTGGTGGAGCTAGGACTAGTGGTGTTGCTAGGTATTCTTTGATTTTAGCAAAGGCTTGCTGACATTCTTCATCCCATTAGAATGGGACCCCTTTGTGTAGCAATCGATTCATGGGTCAACATTTATCCGATAGTTGTGTGATAAATCACTTTATGGATGCTACTTTGCCCTGTAGGCTTCTCAATTCTTTGATGTTCATGGGTGGGGCCATTTCTAGGATAGCCTTTACCTTTTTTGGGTCTACCTCGATGCCTCATTTAGAAATGATGAATCCCAAGAGTTTTCCAGAAGTTACACCAAAGATGCATTTCTTGGGATTCAACCTAACATTATGCTCAATAGGTGATCGAAGACCTTTGTTAGGGTCTCAACATGCTCTTCATGCAGTAATGACTTGGCCAGTAAGTCATCAATATAGTCTTCCAAGATCTAATGCATGTAGTCATGGAAAATGTATGTCATCGCCCATTGATATGTGGCACCAACATTTTTAAGGCCGAATGGCATTACTTTATAACAGAATATCCCCCATGGAGTGGTAAACATGGTTTTATGTTGGTCTTCGAGTTTAATCTGAATCTGATTGTAACCAAAAAATTCATCCATTAGGGAGAGCATCTCATGACCTACAATTGCATCTACAAGAGCATCTATGTTGGGCAATGAGAATGAATCCTTTGGAGTTGCCTTATTGAGATCCCTAAAGTCCATGCAAATGCAGACTCTTCCATCAGGTTTTCCTATGGGTACCATGTTTGATACCCATTCTAGATAGTCGATGGGAACAATAAAGACTACATCCAATAGTTTTTGCAATTCATTCTTAACCATCAAAGCGATGGTTGGATGCATCTTTCTAAGCTTTTGCTTGACCGGCTTCTTTGTGGGGTCTATCGAAAGGTTGTGGACAACCAAATTTGGATCTAGCCCCGGCATGTCCTTGTAGGTCCAAGCAAAGAGATTTGGTCTCTCTTTTAGTAGAGGAATTATGATGGCCTGTTCTTCTAGAGATAAGCTTTCTCTGAACTTGACTTTCTTTGGTTGAGATGGATCATCATTGATGTCTACCTCAAAAGTCTCCTCTATAGCCATATGTGACCCCTCCTCAAGTTGATGAGGAGTGGGGATTAGATGAATGTCATCTACTGGATTTATAGTCCCTAATGACTCAGGGTCAAAACCAGTGTGATAGACATCATGTGCACAGCCTGATGCAAAATGGAATGGTTGTAACATCTCTTCATTAGGGAAGAAATCCTCAGGCTCTAGGGGTGAATCAGCATGATCCCAATCAATAGCATCTATGTTAAGACATAATGGTTTTGAAGGATCTATTGGGTTATGGAGTGGAGTGGTCAAATCAATGGAGATCATGTTGATGGATGGAATGGAATCTCTAGGACCACATGGGTGAAACTCTACCTCGAGGGGGTGCTCTCTATGCTCATGATGAGGCTCTAGGGGCATCGAGATCTCAGGATCTAGGTGATGGATAGATGAAATGATGGGATCATTAGGCAATAATTGTTCTCTAAATATTGGCAGATCTGGATTGACCATGCGATGAATGGCATCTAGATTTAGAGGCCTTCCCAAGAAGCGAAGGCTAGGATCTATGGCATGAAGTATTGCTTCTCTCTCAATAAGCAAGTTGACTTGTTGGAAGTGGAGCCGAGGCCCAAGATAGGCCACTTTTGTCTCATCTACAAAGTCATCATCGCTTATCCAAAAACCATTGGCATTGGTTTCTACTCCTAGGATGGGGTGATGGCTTTCCTACTGATGCCCTAGATAGGCTAGCTTAGTCTCATATTCATAGTCATCATCACTTATGAAGAATCCATTAGCATTTGTCTCTAGCCCAATGATGTGGCTGATCATGTCTTGGCCTTAAGTAGGCCATCTCTATTGAGTCCTCTGACTCATAGTCACTTTCATCTGACATGTATCCTTCCTCATCTGAGATGTACTCACTTTCATCTGAGATGTAGCCACTCTCTGTATGGCCTATCCAAGCAAGGTTTTGCACATATTGAGGCCCATGGTAGGCCAAGTTGGTTCTCTCTTCATCCTCTCTTGGGACATAGTTATAATCCTCTTGCTCATATCCATGTAGCATCTCTTCCTCCCATAGGATGGCTCCTAAGGGGGGTGCTTTGAGAGGATTCAGGGTGATATGTCTTAGGGGGTGTGATATTGACTATCGACACCCATTCGTCACCCCAAAGGTTTTTTGACTAGGGTGATAGTGGGTTCCAATCAATGTCTTCTTTGAACCCAATGTTTAGCCTGTCTAAGGCTACTTCTAAGGAGTCATCATGGCCCTACATTTGATAGCCTAGACCACACCTATTAGTAGGTAGTTGATACTATGGTTGAAATGGTAGTCTACACCCCTACTCATATAGGCCTAAGCCATAGCCATGCCAATGACACTATTCAAAGTATCTCAGTATGAACTCAAGGTTTGATAAGTAATGGACACTCATGGTGAATGGCTCATCCTCATCATTCTCTAGGTCAAGAGCAATGTGGGTATAATCTAGACCAACATATATGAAGTTAGTCTAGTTAGGCAGAATCCCTAAGGGCACCACCATCCCTATTGGTAGATTTGGGACTCTTGGTCATCCCATGTCTTGTGCAGACTCAATGATTGGTGTGAAAGTCACATTTTGCACAAGATATTCTCCTAGAACTATGTTGGCTAGGTGCACTATCACCTAGGGTGTAGATGATGTTATTGATGATGTAGGTGAGGCAGGTTGAGGTACCTCCTCGACTATTCTCTTGGGAATGTTCCTCCTCCATGGGAGTAGGGATTTCTACTACTACTTTGATCGAAACTCCTTGGGTCCTTCCTCCACTAAGGGTGCCTTCAAATTCTATTTATCCTTAGCCTTATCTATCAAAGGCCTTTTAGAAGTGCTAGTGGCTTTGGATGTAGGAGGTGGTGCCGATGTGGATGGGTCACCTCTCACTGATCTACTTTGGCTTCTAGGCTACATGGTTGGAGATGAAGGTCTGATGTATAAGTGCATTGATGGGAGGTCAAAACCTCTAGGTAAGTCAACTTGATGCACATACTTGAATGGCTCTTCATCATATGGGACCACATGCACTTATCCCTCATGCACATACTTGATGCATTGGTGCAAGATCGAGGGTATGCACTTCATGTCCCTAATCCAGGGATGCCCTAGGAGGATGTTATATTGCATTGCCCCTTCCAACACATGACACATCATAGGGATGGTCTTATGCCCTAATTTTATAGGTAAAATGATTGTGCCCACTATGGTGCATAGCGCATCATTGAAATCCCTAAGGGTGTATGAAGTCGGGATAATGTTGGACTTGGGTATCTTCAAGTGCCCTATAGCCTTGGTAGTAATGATGTTGATTGATGAGCCTGTATCAATCAGAACCCACTTGAATGGTATGTCATTGATAGATGCAATGATGTGCAGAGGTGGGTCTGCTATAGTAGTTGGCACTTCTTTGATTTCGTGATCGTAAAAATGTATCACGAGCTCTTGGCACTATTGAACTTGCCCCACAAAATGTGTGAACGCATATGGGTTCTAGGGCTGGAGCTCGATTGATCTCAAAATCTCCATTAACATCTCCCTATGCCTAGGGGACTATTGTATAAGCTCATAGATGGATAACTTGGCTGGAGTCATTTGTAGATTTTGTTCTAATCTACTCTAAACTATTACTATAGGTCTTACTGGGGGACCTGGAGGATTGTTTTGCACCTATCTCTATCGAGGTGCAATTGAGATATTGATGGGAGCCACTGGTGGCTATGGTTGCCCATATCTTTGACTCTTGGTTGCTACATTGACCAACTCAACCATTTCGATGCATCCTTGAATAGGTGGCTCAACTTAGACTTGGTTGACCTATGCACCCTGATCCCTTGGGGCTTCATGATTGGGTAATGGGTTCCTGAATATACCCATATCCCTATTATCAAGAGCTAGTGGGTTGTCAACTTTGAGCTCTCCCTTCTCAATCATGTTTTGCACTACATTCTTAAATCCCATGCAATTCTTGATGTCATGCCCTGGTATCCTATGATATGGGCAATGGTGATCTTCCCTGTATCCCCTTGGCTTGGGATGGTTAGGGTCAAGAAGTTGTATGTCAAGAAATCTTATCCTCTATACCTCATTCAATTGGTTGAATATCGACTACATCGATTCATTCAGAGGCATGAAATAACGAGGTGGCCATCATTCCCTATTTTAGCCTTGGTTGTTCTTGGGATCATAGTTAGCCAATGGGGGTTGCACTTGATAATTTTGGGGTTGTTGTCCATTCCCTCCCTATGGCATGGCTAATACTACCTGATTGACTTGAGTAGGCTTGGCCTGCTTCTACTTGTTCTTGTTATTTTGATTGTTCTTGCTCCATTCTTTCTTGTTGTGGAGCTTGAGGTCTCCCTCATCGACCTTGATGTCTTCGATAAGCTTGGCTTGAGCCAAGGCTTCTTCAAATGATTCATACTATTGTAGCTATAATAGTAGAGAGATATGCTTTGTACAACTCTTTGTGAACATTCGAATGAGCTCTTCTACGAGGATAGGGAATGATAGCTTCACCATGACTTTTCTCCATCTATCCCCATAGTCCATCACTGGCTCATCATCATATTACTTCAAATTATCCAGATCAGACAAGTTCACCTTCTTCTTAGCATCGAAGGAGAAACATTCTAGGAACGCATTTACCAGTTGCTCAAAATTGGTAATGCTATGCTTAGGCAATTGGTTGAACCATTGGGTTGCTATGCCCGAGAATGTCATGATGAATGTTCTCAACATCAAGGCATCATCTTTGTCAAGGTGGAAGCATGCATTCATGAAGTTGGTCATGTGTTCTTGTGCATCTCCCTCTCCCTTAAACTTATCCAACCTAGGCATCTCAAAGTGCCTAGGATATGCGGGACTTGGGACTGATGGGCACAAAGGCTAGTTGTGTATCTTGTCTAATGTTGGATTTTGTCCATTTGTGTCCTTCTTAAGAGACTTGACTCTCTCGATGAGCATTTGGTATACCTTTGAGGAGATAATCTCATGCTCTTGAAGGTTTTCTCATGGTGGTAAGGGAGGTATTCCGATGTTTGCCTCAATCAGACATCTATACTCTCCTCCCATGACCATGCTTGGAGGTTCAGGATGGGGTGGTTCTTGATCTTCTATCCTTGTCTGGTCCCCATTGAGTTGTGTTTGCTCGAGGTCCAGGTGTTGTTGATGTTGTGGAGCATGGTGAATATGCTCATATCTAGCACCTCTCTCCCATGGAGATTTAGTATGCCTCTCATGTTGATACCTCTCACTAGCTATGTGTGCATCTATTCAAGCTAGCCTCTCTACTAGCTCCTCATGCTCCACTCTTTCTTCTCTTAAGAGTTTGCTCTTGTAAGCGCAAGTACCTTTTCCTATGCTCTTCTTGCTCAATATCTTCTATATACTTTCACTCAATGCATAGCTCTTCTTCCAACCTACGTAGGTGATCAGAGTGACCTGCTATTGATGGTTCATGTCTTTCTACCTCTATGTGAGGAATTCTAATATTGAGGTCTCTTGGGGAGGTTCCTATTATGTGTCTACCTCGGTCTGCTAGGGTGACTTGCTCCATGTATTGCATTAAGGGTTGAGTACGCTCATGATCTGAAGTAGTGTATGTGCTACGAGGTCACTTTGAAGCTTCCCATGGTTCATTGATGCATCTAGTGGCTATACTACATGAACTTCCTAAAGCAGAATGTTCGGTAGCAATACTTCTTGAAGCTAGTCTCGAGGGAAACTGATCCAACCCATCTAATTATCTAGTTCTCCATGGCTGATCCCATGGAGTGCCATTAACACCAATGAGGTTGTGATCTAGAGGTATTCTCCCATATTCTGAGAGGCTATAGGATGTCCTTGGTCTATGAGTTGATGCAAGCCTATTATCTTACCCCTTAATGGGCTGATCTATTCTATGTGTATCATATGATGTTTGGGATATTACCTCCCTTTCTTCCTATGTGATGATGGAGGCCTTAATTCCTCCTCATGTTGGTGTTATGATGGAGGCCTTGAAGCCTCTATATGTTTGTGCAATGAGGGAGGTCATGATGTCTCTACATGTCAATGTGAAGAAGGAGGTCATGATGCCTCTATGTGTCTATGTGAAGAAGGAGGTCATGATGCCTCTATGTGTCTATATGATGAGAGGTGCCATGAGGACTCCTCATTCCTATGTGATGAGGGGGGCCTTGAGGCCTCCTCATGTCTATGTGATGGAGAACTAGGAAGTGGATCTCTCATTAGGGTCTCTCATGGAGTCCCCCCAAGAGTTGAGTTGTCACCCCTAAGACTTGCCAAACTTCATCCAATGACATTATGGGTGGGCAGCTCAACGCTAGTGTGTTTGTGAGAATTAGGAGCACTACTTTCCCCCTCGATCATGGACCGAGGGTGGTTGCTCTATGTGTTCACCATTCTGACTTGTGTGTTATCTTGTTAATTGGATTCCAAACCATACAAACAAAGCAAGCAAATTTTTATCTCTTTTAAGGATTATCATGTTTCCCTAAACTATCTAGTGTGTTTGGATGTGTTGATGATCTTGTCTTCTTGTCTATGCTTTGGACTTGGAATGAGGGAACTCAATCAAAGTGGAGACTAAGAACACTAGTGCCGAACATGATTTCTCAAAAGAGTCTAGGGTACACCGCTTAAATCCTAGTGGGGGGTTCGCCTAGCTCTTCCACTATGCCATAGTGGGAGATAGTTTGAACACAAGTGCCTTGTACCAACTTAAAAAGAGTTCTCTATTCCATCTAAGGACATCTAGGGGGCAAGCCGATGGAAGGAGATGAATTCCAACATCATCGGTCTGAATTGGGGGTCGGTGATGAAATCCAACCTTACCAATGTTATGATAGAACGTGCAAGTGTGTGGTGTTCTTTTTAGCTTTTGAAATATAAAATGATGCATCAACCAACATTCATGCTTTAATTCACTACATGCCTAAAAAGAACATTTTGTCTTCAGAAGGATGCATGTTTAATGTAATCTAGATGATCTTTATGTAATGCACTTCCTACTTTGTGAATGGGCGGCCACTGATTGGGCCACATGCAAGCAAACCAACATACAATGGCCTAGCACACTGGAGACTAGGGTAGACCTTACAAGTAGAGGTCTACTATTCCTAGAAGCGCCTAGAGGAAATTGAAGAAATCTAAGAAACTTATAATGCAATTTTCATTTCATTTTCTTCATTTTTCCCTACTTAGCTATGTTTTTGCTTGCTATTTCTAGAAAATAAATGTAGACAAAAAGTCATAGAGAATCAGATATGTGTACCAACCTCAATTCCTCATCTGATGATGACCTGGTTGACCTCTATCTTTATTTGCTACTAGCCACTATCGACCAGAGTGGCTGAGTCTGGATGCTATTGACCAAAGTGACTGAATATGGTCACTGACAACTACAGTGGCTAAGATATGCTAGTCGCTATTGACCAGAGTGGCTAGACCTACACACAGAAAAATACTTGAAACATTAGTAAATCGGCCGAAAAACAAAAACCTGGTGGGGGTCCCACCGTGATCGCCATCTATGTGACCCCAGGAGGCGTGCACCATAATGGAGGCCTAGCTTACAAATGTGTTTATTATTATATCAAAATAAAAGGAATGAACATGCAAATGAATAACATAAATAAAACAAATAAAATAATATTTTTATTGATATTTCCAATCCATGGTTACATATTCATCCCTCTGAGGGATACCCAGTGCATGATACAATAAGTTACAAGTGAGGCATAAATGGTGGTGGAATAAATCCCCTCGCAAAGGGGTGGTGCACCTTTCATAGGCTTCCCAATCCTACACATGAACTTGTATGAGGGCTCATAGATGCCTCCTTCTCCTTCTCTCATCTAGGAGGGATCCCATGCTCTAGATGTCTTGATATGGTCTTGTAAACCTATAGATCTATGTGCATGGAAACAACAAAACACGATGAGTAGTACGGGCCACCTCTCCGGAAGAGGCTCTTGTTAGAAAATATGATAATCTAGATAAATAAACATGAAATAAATTGAAATACAATAGATCTAAGCAATATGCATATGGAAATCAAAAATGCTACTCTAAATGCAATGAAAGATTTAGATCTATGCTAAAGCTATGGAAATGAAATAATGATAAATAATAATCTAATGCTAAGAACTAAGGAATCGACTATTCTAAAACCTGGCTATGACTATGGGCCACTGTCAGAGACAGTGGCCTCTGATTTAAAGGTTACCTCAGGTCTTATGGGCTATGGCAATTGATCCCTTGCTCGAATTGATGTTCAAGGGTCGCCTGGTGTGTCTCCTACATGGATTGGTAGTTTGGCACGATGAATCTGAATAATGATATGTGAACGTAGCTCAGATAGACGGTGCTCCGATGCTCTTCCAATGGGTGTATCTTGGCTCTCCATTTCGATAGGGCTCTGCTGCTTAACTCTCAAACTTCTCGGATCCTTTGCTTCTTGTGGGAGAGTCTATATGTAGACTTCCCTCTTAGGGTTTGGACCTTGGCTTCCTGGAGAAGCTTCACTCCAAATTTGCATGCGACTAACCATTCTTGGGGGAGTGCATTAGTCATAATTTTGCATTGAAGGGGTAGTTAGGAGGAACTCAGGGAGTTCCTCACCGAAATCCGCCCAAATTCCATGCAGAGGTGCAGTCAGACTATGCAATCTGGGCCCGTATTCATGGCCAAACTATTTGTGATGTTGGCCACTATCAGGTCTAGTGATCTAGGTCTGGCCGTTGTAGTCTTCAACGGCCAGGTTTCTTGGTCGCTCTACCTGAGAGTGGCCAAGCCTGGATGGGCTAGAACTACCCTGTTTGAGTGGTTAGGACCACTTCTTGCTCCTGGAGAGATCCAAGAGGGTTCATATGGCCTGTGAATGTGCCCATATGGGTAGTCTCCTAAACATGATGCGTTTTAGGTGTCTACACTTTTTTTCTTAGGAATGTTAAAATTTTAATTTTTTAACCTTAGAAAAAAAACAAAAAAATTAAAATGTTAGAAAATCAAAAATTTTCAAAAACTTTAGAAATCCAAAAAAATAAACGTTTAAAAAAAACAATGTTTCTTCATACCCCACACTTCACACCCCCTAACTTCATACCCCTTTCTTCATACTCCTAACTTTGCACCCCTAACTTTATTCCTATTTTGACATACCCCTAACTTTATACCCCTCACTTCATACCCCTAACTTCACACACCTAACTTTATACCCCTTTATTCATACCCCTCACTTCATACCCCTAACTTCATACCCCTCACTAATTGAATACTTAAAAAAACCAATTCTTTAATCAATTAATTTATCATACCCCTAACTAATTGAATACTTACAAAAACCACTTATTTAATCAATTAATGTTTCATACCCCTAACTTCAGGGTTTAGGGTTTAGTTAAATAAGTGATTTTTGTAAGTATTCAATTAGTTAGGGGTATGAGATATTAATTGATTAAAGAAGTGGTTTTTGTAAGTATTTAATTAGTTAGGGGTATGAAGTGAATGAAGTTAGGGGTATGAGACATTAATTGATTAAAGAAGTGGTTTTTGTAAGTATTCAATTAGTTAGGGGTATGAAGTGAGGGGTATGAAGAAAGGGATATGAGACATTAATTTATTAAAGAAGTGGTTTTTGTAAGTATTCAATTACTTAGGGGTATGAAGTGAGGGGTATTTAGTGAGGGGTATGAAGAAATGGGTATGAATAAAGGGGTATGAAGAAAGGGGTATGAAGTTAGGATTATGAAGTTTGGGGGTATGAAGTGAATGAAGTTTGGGGTATGAAGTGAGGGGTATGAGACATTAATTGATTAAATAAGTGGTTAAGTATTCAATTAGTTAGGGGTATGAAAAATGGGTATGAAGTGATGGATATGAAGAATGTGATATGAGATATAAATTGATTAAAAAAGTTGTTTTTATGAGTATTCAATTACTAAGGGGTATGAAGGGAGGGGTATTTAGTGAGGGGTTTGAAGAAAGGGGGATGATGAAAGGGGTATGAAAAAATGGCTATGAAGTTAGGGTTATGAAGAAAGGGGTATGAAGTTAGGGTTATGAAGTTAGGGGGTATGAAGAAAGGGGTATGAAGTGAATAAATTTAGGAGTATGAAGTGAGGGGTGTGAGACCTTAATTGATTAAATAAATAGTTTTGGTAAGTATTCAATTAGTTAGAGATATGAATAAAGGGATATGAAGTAAGGGGTATGAAGAAAATAATGTGAAGTTAGGGATATGAGACCTTAATTTATTAAAGTTAAGGGTATGAAGAGAGGGGTATGAAGAAAGGGGTATGAAGTTAGGGGTGTAGACACCTAAAACGTGTCATTCTTAGGGAAGATACTCACATAGACACATTCATAAGATCAGTTGATACAATATTGGATTTTCTAAGCATCAATAGTGGTTATCACCACTCATTTGGGGCCTTTTCAAGCCATCCAAGCCTAGATGCTCAAGCCAAGAGTGACCATATCTTACCCGTCCAAGCCTAGAACGGCCAGACCTCGGTCGTTGTAGATGAAAATGACCAAATATTAGTCACTGTAGATGAAAATGACTAAACCATAAAAGCAATTTTATCGACAAACAAGCCTAATAATGGATGGAAGTGGCAGTATGCATGCAATAAAGGTGAGTGGGAGTAACTTTGCATTACTTTTCATGACCAGTTCACATAGGAGACTTGAGTTTGCATTTAGACTTAAGTTAATTGGCCTCCAAACATAGATAAAGGACAAAAGCTTCTCATGCTAATGATTAGTTTGCATAGAAGACTAAAGTTAGTAGTTATATTTCAATTCACTAGCCTACAAATATAGAAAAGACAAAAAGCTTCTCATGCTAACTCTCACTACACATGAGGAATTCATTCCTCGGGCTTGGACATAGACCTAGGGTTTCACACTATAAAATGTGCGAGCCTAAGAGCACCAAGGATCGATCTTTCATCTTTTGGAGATCTTTAGCTAGACAATTTATACCAAAATTATTAGGATAGGTAATTGAGGAGAGCTTTCAAGACTTGGAGAGTTCCCTTGGATATCACATGTACGACGAAGCCCTAAAAAATTGGAGAGCATAGCAATCATTATTTCAACATCGGATTCAAGCTTTGATCCATAACTTTGGAGTAAAGAGGATGAGTCACTTTAGCGGCCGCTATCTTGGACAGTGGCCCACGGGCTTAGCTTAGGGTTTTAGACATTAGATTAATTATTTTTTTTAGCATATAATTATAATAGCATCAAATATTCATTCACATTCATAGCATTAATCTAATTTGCACTTGCTTTCATTTATTATATTCATTGCTGACAACCTCATCTAGGGAGGTATTCTTAGACATCTAAGTGTGTGTTGTTGTTTCATTGTTTAGAGGGCCACAGGTTCATTAGATGAAATCTGCAACATACAAGAGCAAAAGGGATACCTATAGGAAATAGGCCTAGAGAAGGAGGCATCTATAAGCCCTCATACATTTCTATGTGCAAAACCAAGGAGATTTTTGAAAGTGCACCACCTCTTTGTGAAAGGGGCACTATTTGCCTATTTGTAACCTTATTGTATCGAAATGTGTATCCCTAAGAGGGACCGACATGTAACCAAGTTTCAATACAAATAGAAAGATCCATATTTGAAATTTTTGTGTTATATGCTTTTCATTGTCTTGCATTTCATTTTGGGTTTTTAATACATTGCAAGTAGCATAAAAAGAGTAGTGCGTGCATCCTGGGGTTGCTATAGATGGCGATCACGGTGAGACCTCCACTTATTTTTCATTTTTGATTGAATATTGACTTAGTTTTATGTGCAGGTCTAGCTGATCTGAGCTATAGCGGCCAGAAATCAGCTGCTCTAAGCTACAATAGCCAATAGAGCCTTAGCCACTTCCACTAATGATGGCCAAGAACCAACCGTTCTGGTCAACAGTGGCTAGAAATGGAGAGTAGTAGAGGATAAAAACAAGGTTCCTTGGGTTGGATTAGAGGTTGGTACAACTTCTCTGATATTCTATAGCTTTATGTTTCCTTTTGTATGTCTAAAATAGAGAAATTAAAGCACATTTATGTTTGAAAATTGAAAGAATAAAAGGAGAAAGAATTAAGCATTTTGCATATCTTAGATCTTATTTTAAATTTCCACTAGGAATTGCTAGGAACAATGGCTTATACCTAAAAAGTTCACCCTAGAATCCAATGTTCTAGATATTGTATGTTGTTTTCTTGCTTTGAGGCCCTGCTAGAGGCCATAGCTACACGAAATAAAGTGCACTCATACAAATCATAGTAGTTCATGCATCTTTCTAAATATTGAAACGTATTTTTGCACTTAGGCATATAGGAAAGACTCATTGTTGCTATATGATGCACTTTATGTTACACAAGCTTAAAATGAACACCACACATGCACATCTTATTTAAACATTAGGGAGTTGGATTTCATCACCAACATTCGATTCAATACAGTGACATTGGAATTCATCTCCTTCCACCAGTTTTCCACCTAGAGCTTCCTAGTAATGGATTGAGAAACTTACTTATAGTGATACTAAGTTACTTGTGCTCAAAATATCTCCCACTATTAGAACAATCATTGGTTCAAAGTGGAAGAGCTAGGTGAACCCCCCTATTGGGAATTCAACGGTGTACCCTAGCTTCTTGTGGGAAAATTATGTTTGGCACAAGTGTACTTGATTGTCACTATGGATGAGTCTTCTCATTCTTAATATGAGAACAAGAGCAAGAAAGCAAAGAACAACACATCAAAACACACCAAATAGTTTAGGGCACACTTAAACCAATAATCAAGATAAATATTTTTTTGGTATTGTGTGGCTGTTCCTAAATTACAACTCAAATGATCAATTCATAGACAAAATAGTCAAAACAAGAACACCCTTGGTATGATACTGAGGGAGAGACTGAAGCAACTCATACCCATAAGCAGAGTCATAGTAACATTGAATGACCTATCCATAAGACCGTGGGACATAGCTCCATGAGCCTAAGGGGTGATAACTCAATTGTTGGGGGATCTCCTTGAGAAACACCAAGTAAGGAACCACATCATGGAACAAAGTCACATAGACAAAAAGAGGCTTCACAACCATCCTCATCAAGGAGACATGAGGAGACCTGAAATGCCTCCTCTAAACATAGAAACATCTCAAAGATGTGAGGAAGCTTCAAGGGGTTCTTCCTCACATGGACATAAAGAAGGATCTAAAACTCATTCTTCACATAGGGATGACGAGACTACTACATCTCCACCCATATGGAGAAACCATGTCACCACAAATCCCTCTTCATCAAGAATGCAAGCAAGAGTTGCAACACCTCAAGATTCGCAAGAAACATATGAAACATGTCTACTCACTGAAGGGCAGGAAACTAGAGCTACATCTAGTCATGGAAATTATATAGAAGAAACCCTTCACACAAAAGGAAATATTCTTGTAGACTATGACCTCATAGGAGTGAATGGCACCCCATGGGACCAACCATGGAAAACAAGATAGCTAGACAAGTTGGATTGGTTTCCTACATGACCAACTCAAATAACTATAGCTATTGAGAACTCTACATCTGGAAGCTCACGAACTATGACTTCTAAGAACATCTCTCAGTTTGGGGGTACCTCAGAGCAACCCCACAGTAAACATATGAAGTCTAATCGTAGGGATACTTAAAAGTACACTGAATACGTCATATTAGCTAGCAAGAGTACAGGTACAATAGAAACCTCCTCGAGGAATCTGCGAGTCATGACAACAAGAATAGAGTCAGATAAACATGAGTCTTCTATGACAGTGCAAAATGACCATGTGAAGTGGTTAGAAAATGCATTACGTAAGGAGAAAATGCTAGTGGAAGCTCTCGAATAAGATAAACAAAGAGAAAGACTCTTGCACCAATATGAGTAGCGCTTAAGAGAGTAAGCTGAGTGGCTAGCTCTTAGTAATTTATAGACAAATGATGATAACCACCAAAGAACTAGACATGCTGAATCACCTAAGGAGAGGCACACTAGACAAGATAGCCCACAACTAAATCACCCACCAAACTATGAGTGAAATCCAACTAATGGGGAAAGGGTGAACATAACAAACTAGGATCGCAATCCTGAGTCCCCTCATAGGAGGGATAAAAGTAGAAAAAATCAAATGGATAGAGAGTTACTTCCATTGCCACTATGAGTAGGCCTACAAGAGGAGAAAATCCGTTCATCAAAGGTATTTTAGGAAATTGCTGAAAATATAAAATCCTTTGAGAAACAAGAGGCAACTAGGAACTCACCAACATTGAGCAAAATACACAACCAACCATTGTGCCCATCAATACCTAGCCCTCCATATCCTAAGCACTTTGAGATGCCTAGGTTAGAAAAATTTTAAAGGTGAAGAGGATGTACAAAAGCACGTCACCAATTTTATCAATACCTATTTTCATCTTGAAGACTATGACACTCTCATGCTAAGAACATTCATAATGATATTTTTTGTTGCTGTCAATGGTTCAACCAACTACTAACCAAATTTGAACAACTAGTAAATGCATTCCTAAAGTTTTTCTCCTTTGGTTCTAAGAAGAAGGTGAACCTTTCAGACTTGGCCAACTTGAAATAGTATGATGATGAGCCAGTAATGTATTATGGGAATAGATGAAGAAAAGTCATGGTGAAGTTATAATTTTCCATTCCCATAGAAGATATCATTCGCATGTTCACCAAAATGTGTTCTAAAAACATCTCCCTCTTGCTAAAACTTCAGAAGTATCCTTAATTTGAGGAAGATTTGGCACAGGCTAAACTCATTGAAGACATAAAAATAGATGAGGGAACCATTAAACTCTAAAACAAAAAGGAGTGGAACAAGAATGGTAAGAATTATAAGTACAAGCAGAAGCAGGGCAACCTTGCTCTAATAAATCAAGTTGTATTGGCTACACCCAAGTATGGGGGTGCACAACAACCCTAGAACTATAAAGCACATCTCCTGCAAGCCAATTACGACCAAAGGAACAATCAGGGGCAAAATAGAGAATGCAAGATGCCTCGCTATTTCATGCCTCTGGCAGAATCAATGCAATCAATATTTAATCAGCTGATCGAGGCCATGAGGATCAAATTTCTTGATATACCTCTTATAGATCCCAACCATCCTAAGCCAAAAGGATATAGGGAAGACCAATTTTGCCCTTATTATAGGATATCAAGGCATGACATTGAGGCTTGTGCTGGTTTTAAGCATCAAGTGCAAAACATGATTAATGCGGGAGAACTCAAAGTTGACAACCCACTAGTTCCTGATAACAGAGACATGGGCATATATAGAAACCTGTTTTCCAATCATGAGGCCCCTAGAGAGCAAGGGGCCCAATTCAATCAGGTTCGAGCTAATATACCTACACTTGGATGCATTGGGATGGTTGAGATTGATAACATAGCAACAAGGACTAGGTGGTATGGTCAACTGCAACCTCCTGCAGCTCCCATGAACGTCCCAACTACACCTAGGCAGAGGCAAGACAACCTTCTAGATCCACCAACACGACCTGTGGTAACTATCCAAAGTAGATTGGAGCAAAACCTATAGATGACTCCAACTAAGTTATCCATATATGATCTCATACAACAGTCCCCAAAGCATAGGGAGACTCTAATGGAAAATTTAAGGACAATTGAGCTCCAACCACAAGAAGCAAATGCATTCGCTCACTTTGTGGGACAAGTACAAGAATACCAGGAACCTATAATTTTATTCTATTATTATGAGATTAAGACAGTACCTACTACATTACCATACCCTCCACTAAACATTGTGGTAGAAATCAATGACCTACCTTTCAAGAGGGTCTTGTTCGATACATGTTCATCAATAAACATCATTACAACAATAGCAATAGAGCATCTCAAGATCCCCAACTCCAATATCGTTCTAGGAGCTTACACCTTAAGATATTTTAAAGATGCTTTATGCAATACTATGGGAACGATAGTCCTACCCATCAAGGTGGGGCACAAGACCATCCCTGTGATGTGTCATATCTTGGAAGGAGCTATGCTGTACAACATCCTCCTAGGGCATCCTTGGATAAGAGCATGAAGTGTGTTCCTTCGATCTTGCATCAGTGTGTCAAGTATGTGCATGAAAACAAAGTCTATGTGGTTCTGGCCGATGAAGAGCCTTTTAAATACGTCCATAAGGTGGACATTCTAGGAGAATTTGTAATTCCTTCTACCCACCTATATGTAGCATCTTCATCTCCAACCACACAAATGAATAACAAAGACAAAAGGGTAATAAAATACCCATGCACATCAACACCTCTTGGTGCACTCTAAATAGTCAATACTTCTAAAGTATCGTCAAAGTTAAAAATAAAGAATAATCATAATCTAAAGGCACACTTAGTCAAGGAAGAAAGGCCTAAGGAAGTGCCAACTATAGCCATTGCTAAAATGCCAAGTCCTATGGAAGAAGAAGATCTTCAATATCAAGATGAAGATAGTGATTACCATCTCGCTTCGTCGGTGTCATCCATAGGGTCATCCACGTCGCATGCATCAATACACTTGGAAAGCATAGGCATAGGGGAGTACCTTGTGTAGAACATTAAATTTACATCTATCATTGAGTCTGCACAAGACATGGGAATACCTAAGGACTTGAGACCGCCAGTGGGAACAACGGTTCCACTTGGAATCCCTCCCAACCAAACCAATTTTATCTATTTCAGCCTGGACTGCGCCCATAAGTCTTCAGACCTAGAAGAGGATTATGATGAATTATTCATGGTCAATGTTTGTTATCTCTCTAATCCTAATTTTTCTCTAAGCTACTTTGAGCATTAACATTGGTATGGCTATGACCTTGATATATATGAGCAGGGGTGCAGGCAGCTATACGAGCCACAATATCAGCTTCCCTCTAATAGGTTTGGGTTAGGCTATTATATTGGAGGTTGAGATGACTCTCTTGTAGCAACATTGGACATATTAAGATTAGGGTTAGGAGAAGACATCAATTTCATTCCTTATTATCCCCTAAGAACAAGAAATTTGAGCTAAAGACAAGTGACCATGGTGAACGTACCACCACCAAAAATTTATCATCCAAACATCTCAATTGATTCCACCCCAATATGATACAACTCGTGGGATGACGAGAATGGATATGAAGCAAGTGATGATGAGGTGCAACTTGGCTTAGCCTACCATGGGCCTTGATATTTAAAAATATTCACATGGTTCATCCATAATGAGAGTGGGTACATATCAGATGAAAGTGACTATGGATCAGAAGACTCAATAGAAAGAGCCAACTTAGGCCTAAGCCATCAACCCCTAACTTTGGGGCAAGAGACAAATGAAAATGGATTCTTCATAAGTGACAAAGAATATGAAGATGAAACAAATATGGCCTACTTGGGGCCAAGACATGAGCCTTATGTTCTAGGACCGCATACCAATGCTAACAATTTTTGGATAAGTGATGATGACTTTGAGGATGAGATCGAGATGGCTTATCTTAGGCCTCGCCACTTGCGACAAGTTGACATTTGGTAGAGAGAGAGGTGGCACTTCATGCCATAGACCCTCATCTATAATTTTTGGGGAGACCTGTTGACCTAGCTGCCATTCACCAGATGGTCAATCCCCCTTCGCCTACATTCAGATAGGAGTTAGAGCCCAATGATCCTATTATATGCCCTTCTCATGGTCTAGATCAAAAATTTCCCATTCCTCCAAAACCTCATCATAAAAATGGAAGGGAAACCTCTGAGATAAGATTACAACCATGTGGTCCTGGAGATTTCATCCCATCCATCAACATGATCTCCATTGATTTGACCACTCCACTTCATAACCAAGCAGATCCTACCAAATAATTGCATCTTGATATAGAGGCTATTGATTGGGATCACACTAATTCACCCATAGATCCTAAAGACCTCTTTGCAAATGAAGAGATGTTACAATCATTCCATTTTGCACTAGGCTATGCGTATGACGTCTTCTATGTTGGTTTGGAACCTAATTCAATAGAAACTATAAATCCTGTCGATGACATTCATTTTATACCCACACCTCATCAACTAGAGGATGGATCACATATGGCTATAGAAGTAACTTTCAAGGTGGACATCAATGATGATCCTACCCAACCAAGAAAAGTCAAGTTTGAAGAAATTCTATCTCCAAAGGAACAAGCCATCCTAATTCCTCTCCTCAAAGAGAGGCCAAATATTTTTCTTGGACTTACAAAGACATGTCAGGGATAGATCCAAAGTTAGTCATTCACAACCTTTCATTGGATCCCATGAAGAAGCCAGTCAAGCAAAAGTTGAGGAGAATGCATCCAACCGTTGCTTTGATGGTGAAGAATGAATTACAAAAACTACTGGATGTAGTATTCATAGTTCCTATAGACCCTAAGTGGGTGTTGAACATGGTACCCATGGGGAAAACCAATGGAAGAGTCCATATATGCACAGAATTTAGGGATTTAAATAGGGCAACACCAAAGGATTCATTATCGTTGCCAAATATAGATGCTCTTGTAGACACAACCGCAGGTCATGAGATGCTCTCCCTAATGGATAGTTTTTCTAGATACAACCAGATCAGGATTAAGCCTAAAGATCAACATAAAATTACTTTCATTAATCCATGGGGAACATTATGTTACAAAGTGATGCCATTTTGTCTCAAAAATGTTGGTGCCACATATAAGCGGGCCATGACATACATATTCGATGAATATATGCATAAGATCTTATAGGATTACATGGATGACATACTGGCCAAGTCCTTGTTGCAACAAGAGCATGCTGAAGTCCTTAGACAAGTCTTTGATCGCCCCATAGAACACAATGTCCAATTGAATCCTAAGAAGTGCATATTTGGCATAACTTTTGGCAAGCTTTTGGGATTCATTGTATCCAAGAGAGGTATTGAAGTCTATACTACAAAGGTAAAGGCTATATTGGAAATGGCTGCCCCTACCAACATTAGGGAGCTAAGGAGCCTACAGGGCAAGATAACATCCATCAAAATATTCATCGCACAATTATTAGACAAATGCCTACATATGAATTGATTGCTATGCAAGGAGGTCCCTTTTCATTGGTATGAATAATGCCATCAAGCATTTGCATAGATCAAAACTTATCTGGCAACATCGTGAATATTGGCTCCACCAAGGCTAGACAGACTATTTTTACTATATATATCAGCTATTGATTTCACATTGGGCACCATGTTAGCCCAAAAGAATGCACAAGACAAAGAGCAAGCCATATATTACATTAGTCACACCTTGGTGAGTTATGAGCTAGGATATGCATATGTCAAAAAGTTGTGTTTAGCAGTGGTCTTTGCAACTCGAAAGTTGTGACACTACATGTTGAGCCATACGACCTACGTCATATCAAAACAAAATCCTTTGCAGTACATGATGAGCAAGACATATCACAATACACGTATCGCAAAGTGGATCATGCTATTAAAAAAATTTGATCTAGAGTTCATAAGCCAAAATTCCATCAAGGGATAAGTCATAGTAGATCAATTAGCATAGGTGCCTCTTCAGGACAACAAGCCTCTCACCATAGAATTACCTGATGATGCAGTCTTTGCATTATAATATCTTCTAGAACTCAAATAAACTAAGAGATAAATAGACATGTCATTGTTATTTGATGGTTCAAAGTTTGAACAAGGGGGTGGAGCAGGGATTGTCTTTATCACACCGCAAAGAGCTCCATTGCCCTTATAATTCAAACTATACTTCCCATGCATAAACAACAACACAGAATATGAGGCATTGATCTTGGGACTCCAAACAATTGTAGAAATGGTCATTAAAAGATTGAATATATGTGGTGACTCCTTGCTCATAGTAAACCAAGTCAAAGGACTATTTTAGTGTAGCTTCCCACTCTTGAAGACTTACAAGGAACTTGTTGACACCTACCTAGCCCGATTGGAATGGTACAACATCAAGGCAATCCCTTGTATGTCAAATAGATTTGTAGACACCATGGCCTCTTTGGGATCCTTAATCCCTTAGAATCCATCTGCTGATTTTACAATCGTTCATGTAAAAGTGCTTTCACACTCAACAATACACCATGAAGCTTTTGAAAATCAAGAATCAGTCAACATGATCAACATCAAACCAAATCAGGATTGGTCCTTCCCAGCTAGATATTTCTTTCAAATGGCACCTTGGGGGTCTTTGATCTCCCAAGGACCTATGGAGTGTGGTGCAACCATACACCATAGAGTTGTTTCTCAATCCGTGTTCACCAGCTCAAGAATGCAAGAAAAGCAAGCCATATTTTCTATAGAAGTCATGGCTTATCGGTTTTGGCTTTCCCAACTGCGAGACTTCCTAAAAATTGGAATAGTACCTCAGGGTTTGTCGCATAATGAAATGCAGACATTAAAAAAAAAAGCAAAAAGATACATATTTCTAGTAGAAATCCTCTACAGACGAGGATATGATGGAATATTACTTCATTGTATTGAGCCCTAGGAAGCATCCTGGGCAATTTAGCAAGTTCACAACGACACATGTGGAGGGCATTTCAGTGGCATGGCCATCGTTAAGTGCATTTTGAGAATGGGTTACTATTTTCCCACCATGGAAAAGGACTACTTTGAGTATGTCAAGAAATGCATTAAGTGCTAGCATCATGCAAATATAACACACTTACCATCACAAGCCTTACAACCCATCCAGGAAGCATGGCCATTCTCACAGTGGGGAATAGAATTGATTGGAAATATCTCACCCCTATCCTCAAGCAGACACACATTCATCATAATGACCACTGAATACTTCACTAAATGGGTTGAAGCGATCCCATTAACATCAACAACTGGACCAAGGATTGCGGAGTTTATACTCCACAATATCATAAGTCATTTTAGGGTCCCTTCAAAGATAATATCGGATAATGGGCCATATTTCAAGAACAAAAATGTGCATGCTTTAATGAAAAAATACCATATTCAGCATATTTTTTCAACGCCTTATTATCCACAAGCAAACGGGCAAGTAGAAGCTTCGAACAAGACAATAGTCTCCATCTTGAGGAAGACGGTGCAAGACAATCACAAGGATTGGCACATGTAGTTGCCTCTTGCACTATGGGCATACAAGACACTAATATGGATGCCCACTGGGGCAACATATTTTTTCACTAGTGTATGGCACTGAGGCCATCATGCCACTAGAGTTGAAAATTCCAACTCTACGCATAGCATTAAAAGACTTCATAGATGATGATATCGCACGGTAAGGCCGCCTTGATTAGTTAATGCTTCTTTATGAATACTGAGTCAATGCTTTAGAGCATCTTTGCATTTACCAAGATCGCCTTGCACGAGCCTACAATAGTAAAGTCCACTTAAGGGAATTCAAGGTTGGAGATCTAGTGCTCAAAGAAAACCAACAAAATTTGAATCTATCGTCGCATCTACGAGACAAGTTCATAGTGAACTGGATAGAACCATACATTATTTCATAGATATTTGGGCATGGAGCATATCGCCTTACATCATTATATGGTTTTAAGGAGCCTGAACCTCTCAATATCATTCACTTAAAGGAATTCTACACATAAAATACAAAAACATTCAAATATGTCAAAAATACAAAAATATTCAAATATGTCAAAAATACAAAAACATTCAAATATATCATAAAATACAAAAAAATTCAAATATGTCAAAAATACAAAAAAAATAAAATGTGTCAAAAACACAAACAAATCATAAAAACATAAAAATTCAAAATACAATCAAAGGCTCCAAGGACATTCAAGCTGCTTGGTCAAAATCAAATCAAAGGCTCCAAGGAAATTCAAGCCACTTGGTCAAAATCAATTCAAAATGCTCCAAGGGTATACAAACCGCTTGGTCAACTCCAATCAAAGGCTCCAAGGACATTCAAGTCGCTTGGTCAAAAGCAATTCAAAATGCTCCAAGGGTATACAAACCGCTTGGTCAACCCAATCAAAGGCTCCAAGGGTAATCAAATCATTTGGTCAACTATAATCAAAAATCTCCAAGGGTAATTCATCCCACTTGGTCGAAATCAAAAAGCTCCAAGGGTACTTCATGCTACTTGGTCAAAAATCAAAAAGCCCAAAGGTACAATAAGACCTTTGGTCAAATCAAACAAAAATACAAAAACAATTGCATCTCACATCTTGCATCCACACAATTGCATTGTATTTTCTAAACAATTACAATTGCATATGTCATGAGAGCCTTAAAAATGATACCAAATTTTGTCGCACAAATTGTTCAAATCCATACCTCCATCAACACATGTGTATAATTGTGTTTTTCAACACAACCATTATTTGTTGCTATACATAATATACTAAGGTTTTTCGGTTAATCAACCACACCTAGTGATCTTATAAAATTTTATGGAAAACAATCTTGGTTAGTAGAAGGTAAGGTCTAGTAGTGATAATTCCTTGGATATTCAATATCCTGTCACTAATTGAAATACTAAAATCGTAGTTGGTACTAGAAAAATATGAATGCTGCAAAACGGTCTAGGTTGCCTTAAGCGAAAAGGACCTTTCTTGCTTATCCCCCTAAAGGTGTTGAGAATTGGCAAAAGGATAAGCTTTGGCCTATCCACATCCCTTGCTTAAATCAAAATAAGCAAAAACTCGAAGCAAAGTACATATTCAAAAAGCCAAGCATACATTCCAAATTTTAAAGCAATGATCTGATACACAAATCAGATATTCCAAGAAACCTCGCTCAAAGAAAAATCAACAAAAATAAATAGTGATTTTCATCACTACATATGAGCAAAATAAATAATGATTATCATCACTACAAGAATCCTTGCTTAGATAAATATCAATAAAAAATAAACAATGATTTTCATCACTACATATGAGCAAGTATCCAAATCCAAAAGGAAGAAAAGAAGGGAATGAAGCTTGAATCCTTGGAATTCTTAGCATTGTACAAAACCGAAAGGAGAGATCCTTACGCATGACGATATGTCTACTACAATTGCTCCATGCATTTGTGTAGACCAATGTTTGAATGTGGATGAGCTAGCTTAGGTAACCCAATATTTCCTAGTGGTATAGTCCAACTAAGTCTAACTTAGGATGAGACGAACACTTGAGAATCCCTGATCTTAGCAATAGGCTGAAATAATCCCGTATGACATCAAAGGAAATGCTTGAGTTCTATCTCAAAATATACAATCACTTGCACACATAGAGATCATGAATATCCAGGTCCATGATAAAAGCCTTACTTTTCAAAAGTCTAGAGTGGTCAGTAGACAACTGTTGATAGGGTAACTAGAGTGTTTGAATCTCTGGAAAGTCCTAAAAATTCTTACATAGCAACAAATCATATCATCATTCACACAATAAATTTCTTTATAATATTCTATAAATTAGGGGGTATCAACATAGTAGGACATATACCACATATATATTAGAAATAGTATATAGACGACCACTGACTACTTTATATCTTTTAATTTACAAAAACTTATCAAGAAAATACATTACACACCATTACATCTCATATATGAATACTTAATCAATTCTTATGATAAGAGTAATTATTTAAATTCATGATTATTTTTTTACTTTCTCTGGTGTCACCCATTAATACTGTCAATGTCATATTCATTCCTTATGTTTTAAGTGATTAGAGCATACATGTTTGTTTATACCATCTCATCACATAAGTTAGATGCATACAATTAAAGCAAAATTAAACATTCATTTAACAATAACATCGCATCCACAAACACAAGTCATTAATCATCCATCATCACATCATAAAGCACATCATAAAACATATAGGCAATATCCATTTGCATATAATCATGAATTCATCATTCATCATCAAAATACATCACGTCATATCATCAAATCATATAAGCATATACACATCCATATAAACATCTACAATATCATCTATCATATAACATATACATCAAATCATCATAATGCCATCATCACATCACGTCATAAAATAAAATAACAACAAAAACATGAGCAATAAACGATACACATAATGAGTCATAATGCAAAGATATCATAAAAGGATGTGTGTCAATGGATATACAAAAGTGCCTATGGGCTACAGTCATATAGGTCATTCGACCTTAAAAATGAATAAAAAACAAGTGAACCATCAATCAAATATCGGGTCTGTGCCCCCTACAGCACCACCCCCTATGGATGGATCTCTAGGAGAATGGTGCGAGCTGGACCCTACTGGTCTCTCGGTATGAGTCTGGGCCCATGACCAGGCCGGATGAAAGACTACCCTGTGGTAGAACTCTTGCTAACCTGTGCCCCACCTGTGGCTCCTCTTTCCCTAGGGATGGCTCTTAGCCTCCTGATCTACCTCGAGAGAGTGGAAATATGGGATGCATTCGCAACAATATATATATCACTCTCATCCAAAAAACCCTATAGACGACTGATCTCATCCTTGAGAGCTACCCTTGAAGGACCCTCAGGAGATGGAGGAGCAACAATAACCTACATCCAAGAAGCTCCTCCCATAGCGGCTGGCAAAGCCTGTATCTGGTCTGACAACTATGCTATAGTGGTATCCCATTGAGCTATGATGACATCATGTTGTTGTACTTATATCTTGGCCGACTAGAGCTTGGCCTTCATATCATGTAGTTGTGCCCTAAGAGGAGAATATCTCTCCTCAGGATCTATCTCCTCCTTTGCCTCCTCAAGAGCCTCTTACTCCTCCACTATCACTTGCTTTGCCTACTGGCCCCACATCATAGTCCTAGCAAGAACCCTACACTCTGATGGATCTGCCCCATATCTACCATCATGCTCTCAGCCTATACTGCCCTTGTTGTGCCACATCAAGTCACCCCACCACTGTGCAAATGCATCTGTAACTCCACTAGCTACTCCAGCTACTCTAGGATCAACATCTAGGGCATCCTCCTCATTAGCTAGCTCTATAACCTATCGAGGAAGGAAGTCTCTCTCTGATTTGATGTGCCTATATAGAAATGGTGCTAATGGCACATCCTGCTGCAACCTGTACTGACGAAGAACCCGAGAGTAGTACTTTTAGATACTAATCTTGTGGCTGATGAGTCATCGCTTGCATCGCATCCTAGCAGTAAAGTTGTCAATATCATCCTAAGTGGGACACTCATGATACGAGCACCATATGATATCTCCAGCTTAGAGTCCAATTAAAGTATCAGTATAATGAGGCAAATCCCATACAAAAGTGTGGCTTTTGCACTCCTTGCTCCCTCTAGCCCATATAGAACCATAGCACTACATCCACATATCCACAACTATGATCTTAACAGGAAGCTCCTTAGGGTGATCTACCCTAATGTGCTCCCATCCCCAGATCTGTAAGAGCCAACTATAGGCGATGTTGACACAACCTATCTAATGGATGTGGTACAACTTATCGTAACACTGAGCCAATAGATACCTACCCCACACATAGATAATGGGTGTCTCGCTGTCCATTAGGTCCTAAACCATCTCAAGGAGGTTCCAAGGGAACCTCAAGCCTAAACAGTCTAGGATAAGGACATTGCTGATGACCATCAACAACATCGCATGCCTCACTATGAAAACATGATCCTGATACCAATGGATGATAGAAACTCCTCCATACTTGGTGTCCTTGAGAGCATCCTTAGAGCTCCATCCAAACACATGAGTGAAGACAACCACCTGATCATTAGTGGTCGAAGAAACAATTGCCACTCCATTAAAAGGGATACAAAATATCCTGTACACATCCTTTGATGTAATGGTCATATCACCAGTCAGGAGGTGGAATGTATTAGTCTGAGGGTCCTAGTGATGGGCTAAAGTTGTAATAGAAGCCTGGTCTGACATAATATAAGGTATTCTGGCAACATATTGAAGCCCACGAGCCTTAAGCCACCTCCAATCCATGTCATCCAAAAGAGGTAGAAGGTCATTCATGAGCCTCGGGTCCCGAGCCCAAGTAGTAACAATCTAAGCAAAGCAAAAGATAGATGAAACATAACTACAATGCATCTAAGTCATAAATCCTAATAAAACATAAAAATTTATGACACTCTCCTAAATCTGAGTAAATAGGGAGGGATAAATGCACCTAGGCATGCAACACAGGCTAAAGAGTAGTTCAAAATTCCAAAAAAAAAATTTAAATATCTCAGAAAATCCAATAAAAAGCAAAAATTAATGTAAAATCGGCTAAGGGGTTTAGCCGTTGTCGCCTACGACGGCCAGAATCTAGCCACTAGAGACAATAGCGGCCAAATCCCAAAGGTAAATTTTTTTATTGTTGGGATTCAAACTTAGTCGCTTTGAGCGACAACAACCAAATTTATGCTGATCTAAGTGACAGTGTCCGAAAGGTAACACAACAAAACCATGAACCCTAGGTCGTAAAATTCAAAAAAATAAAAAGAAAACAAAAAGAGGGACCAACCCACCACTTAAAAACCTAAACTAAGCCTAACTACGGATTCCGTTCGTTACCAACAAGTTTAGTGGGGTTCATTTGCCATTTACTTAGTGAGGTTTAATTTTACCCAAGAGCAAAAAAGAGGGTAGGGTTTGAAAGAATACCCGAGAAGCTTTGGCTCCTCCGATGCCTCACCCTGTGCAGCCATGTCCTCGACGTAGGTAAATTCAAAAATCACAAATGTCACTATCTCACTAGAGCTTTGAAAAGTAAATTTATAGCAAATGAAAGTGACAGGTCAAAACCCTAAAAATACATTTTTATGTTTTCAAATTATGCCTTGTCCACTATTAACATCAATGGCCTGAACTTCATGGCTGCTCAAGATGACAGCGGCCACAGGAAGAGACTCAGAGGCTACTGGACCTGATAGTGACCTGCTCCATAGATAAAAAATAAGAAAATTCCTTCCATGGTGGATAACAAAAACATTAAATAAATACATTGAAGAACACAAGCTTATACTGAGAGGGGGGGTGAACAGTATAAGACCACTTTTTACTTTTTCCTTCAATTCAACTTTCAACTCAAAATTATGCAATGTATAGAAAACAAGTATCAAGCATAAATCAAAGCAATGCAGAAAACACCATCCACAATAGAGACACAACAATTTACGTGGTTCACCCAAAGTGGGCTACTCCACGGATAAAATTTTTCACTAAAATTTTATCAACCAAATCTGGGAAACCTTTCCCGATTACAATGTTTATGGGTACCAACCCAAAGGAGACACCAATCCCCTAACTCTGCTCTGGTTGGTGATCCTCTAGAAGACCTCTGCCTCCGCTGCCCTTAGCAAATGGAACTCTATCCACAGAAGACACCTATCTTCCCTGCTCTGGCTGGAGACCTCTGTCCTCAACTCTGTCACCTCAAAGCTTGGTCCTCGAATTTGCACTAAACACAGTCCTTCGGTCTAGCACAAATGTCCTCTATATTTTTCTCTGATCTGCACCAAACACAGTCCTTCGGTCTGGCACAAGTCTGTCCTCTTCCTCTTTCTCTGGTCTGCACCAAACATAGTCCTTTGGTCTGGCACAAGTCTGTCCTCAAATCTCTTTTTGTTCTGTCACAGTCGCACTTGGTCGAAACCAACTTTTGCACTGTCTACGCAAACACAGCAGCACTCGATCGAACATCAACTTATGCACCTCTACACAATCATAGCAGCACCGTCTTCGCACACTCTGCTTCTCGACGATCGAACTTCTCCCCCGCACTCTATCTACGAATATCGCACTTCGAACGCACACTTCGATCGATGCAATTTCTCTTCAAACAACCCTCCTCTTATACTAAAACTTTCAAGATTAAAACTTTGATCCTAGTCGGCTGCACAACCCTAAACAACGTCAGCTGCAAACCCTAATCTTTGTCGGCCCAGATTTAACTTTGTCGGCTCAAATTTAACTCTGCAACTCTTCTGTAGCTTCTGCCATGAAACTACAACATGTCACGATATCGTGACATCTTTTGCAACCGTACACTATCTTATGGCTTTTGTCGTGATATCGTGACACTTTAGCCATTGACGACTTTGACTAAGCTCTTGTCACGATATCGTGACACTTCTCGCTTTGTCAGCAACAACTTTGCTTTTGTCGTGAAATCGTGACACTTCTGCCTCTGCTGACGTCATCGTCACTTTTGTCATGAAATCATGACATTTCTCGCTTTATCAACCTCTTCTCGGCTTGCACTAGCAAAAATGGAACATGTCACGAAATCGTGACACTTTCGCTGCCTTAAGCTCTTCTCTGCCTTACACCCGCGAAACTGGAACATGTCACGAAATCGTGACGCTTTCGCCTTCGAGCTCTTCCTTCTTGAATTCATCATGAAATCATGACGCTTCTTCTATTGAAGACTTGCTTACTATTTCTGTCATGAAATCGTGACACTTTCTCCAACTGAATGCTGCCATCTCAACCTGTCGTGAAATCGTGACACTTTCTCCAACTGAATGCTGCCATCTCAACCTGTCATGAAATCGCAACACTTTTTGCATCCGTACGACTTCTTTGTAGCCTATCGTGAAATCGTGACGCTTCTCATTTCAGACTCTTCCCTTTGCTGCATGTCACGAAATCATGACAGTTCTCACTTCGAGCTTTTTAGCATGTCATAAAATCGTGACAGTCCTCACTTCGTCTTTTGCAGCATGTCACAAAATCGTGACACTTTTCGAGATACTTTATCTCTCTTCGAACTTGTCATGAAATCATGACAGTTCACACTATGGACTCTCCCTTCTGCATCATGTCATGAAATCATGACACTTTTTCATCCGTACAACCTTCCTTGCATTATGTCACGAAATCGTGACACTTTCCACCTTGCTTTCTTTCTCTACCAACATGTCACGAAATCGCGACAGTTTTTCCAGCTTCTTCTCTCTCTTCCAACATGTCACAAATCGTGAGATTTTCCAGCTTCTCTCTCTTCTCACATGTCATGAAATCGTGACACTTTTTCAAAAAGCTTTCTCTCTCCTGCCTAAGTCATGAAAATGCGACATGTCGCGATATCGCGACATTTTTCCAACTTACTTTCTTTCGAACCTGTCAAGCCGAACCTTCAACAAAACACATTATTTTACATCAAATCAAATTCTTTCAAAAGCTCCTTGACATCAATGACAACTTATTTACTTGAGCAACTACAAAGAACTCAAGGTACCCAAAATTGCCAACAATCTCCCCCTTTGTCATTGATGGCAACCCTTTACTAAAAACACGTCTCAGGAGCTAAAACTGAAACCAACTGTGCTAACAGCTGAGAATCTCCTTTTGAAGTTTTGCTCCCCCTGACTTGAAGCTTTCCTCTTCACATTGAAGCTCTCCCCCTTACTCATATCTCTCCCCCTTTGTCATCAATGGCAAAGGGTCACCTTTGGGGCTCGGGACTAAGAATGAGCCACTTAGCTTAGTCCCTCCCCCACCTCCTGATGAGGTGATTAATTCTGGGGTGGGAGTACAACTCCCAATTTCTCCCTTAGATACTCAAACGTATCTCTTGGAAGAGGTTTGGTGAAGATATCTACAATCTGCTCTTTAGTAGACACATATTCTACCTTGACCTGCTTGTCTTGCACTTTCTCCCTTAGAAAGTGATATTTGATGGAAATATGCTTTGTCCTTGAGTGCATTACCGGATTTTTGGAAATACTTATGGCACTTGTATTGTCACAAAATATGGAGATGGGTTGTTCATGTTTGACTTTGAAATCCTCCAAGGTGGTTTTCATCCATAAAACTTGTGTACACCCAGCCACTGCTGCTATGTATTCAGCCTCTATCGTAGATAAGGAAACTGAAGGTTGTTTCTTACTTAGCCAAGAAACCAAACTCTTTCCCAGAAAGAATGCTCCACCACTAGTGCTTTTCCTGTCATCATTACTGCCTGCCCAATCTGCATCTGTATAAGCTGTGAGAGTGAAGTCATCACCTTTGGGATACCAAAGCCCAAAGTCCATAGTGCCCTTCAGATATCTGAATATTCTTTTAACTGCTATAACATGAGAGTCTTTAGGAGCTGCCTGAAATCTGGCTACTAACCCAATCGCTCGCATGATATCCTAGTCTGGTAGCTGTAACATATAATAAGCTGCCAATCATTGATCTGTACAACCTCTGATCTGCCACTGGAGAATCATCATCTTTACTCATCTTGCACCCTGTAGTCATTGGAGTACATACTGGTTTGCTGTCCATCATCCCAATTTTTTTAACATTTCTTTGATATACTTTCCTTGAGATAGAAATACACCATATTTTGATTGAGCAATCTGAAGACCTAAAAAGAATGACAGCTCTCCAATCATAGACATCTCAAATTCCTTCTGCATGGTGTTAGCAAAATCTTTGCACATCTGAGTATTATTTCCCCCAAAAATAATATCATCAACATAGACAACCACAATCAACATATCATCACCTTCATCCTTAATATACAAATTGCTATCTGCCACACCTTTCCTGAAGCCTTGTTCATGAAGGTACCTATCAAGTCTTGAGTACCAAGCCCTAGGTGCTTGCTTTAACCCATACAAGGCCTTTTTCAGTTTACACACATAGTCTGACTGTTCTGAGAGAGACACGCCTTCTGGCTGTTCTATGTAGACTTCTTCATCCAACACTCCATTTAAAAAAGCTGACTTTACATCCATTTGATATACCTTGAATGATTTGAAGCTTGAAAGGGCCAAAAACATTCTGATAGCTTCAAGACGAGCAACAGGAGCAAATGTCTCTTCGAAATCAACACCTTCTACTTGAGCATAACCTTTGCAGACTAACCTAGCTTTGTTTCTGACAATCTTTCCATCCTCATTGAGTTTATTTCTGAATATCCATTTTGTGCCAATGACATTCTTGTCCTTAGGTCTTGGAACCAAATCCCAAGTTTCACTTTTCTCTATTTGATTTAGCTCTTCATCCATTGCTTTTACCCAAAACTTATCTGCACATGCTTCACTTGAAATCTTTTGGCTCAATCTGAGATAATAATGAAACATTTGTAGAATCACGTGAAGGAATGACTCTTCTTCTTGTTTGCTTGCTATTTGGATCACCAATGATCAAATATTTGGGATGATGTTTCTGAACATATCGTGAAGGAGTTTTGGGAAGCAGTTGTTGTCTTTCCTCTTCTTCATCCGAAACCTCTCTGAATTCTTCTTGACAAATTTCATCACTGAGTTCCTTGACTGGTTCTCTTATCCCTGTCTTTTCATCAACTGTTACATTTATGCTCTCTACAACTCGTATGAGTTCTTTTGTTGAAGCATCTCTAGGCCTTGCTTCTGCTGGAATATCCAAGAAATATTCCCTCATCACACCTAGGATCAAACTTACCCAAATTCTGATCTTCTCTTCTGATGAAGCACTTACTCCCAAACACTTTGAAGTGTTTTACTGTAGCTGGTCTTCCTTTCCATAACTCATACGGAGTTTTATGATGATTGACTCTAAGTTGGGCCCTGGTGATAATGTAGACTGCTGTACTGACTGCCTCTTTCCAAAAACCATCTGAAATTTTTGACTCATTTAACATAGCTCTAGCCATATTTTCAATAGTTCTATTTTTCCTTTCAACTACTCCATTTTGTTGAGGAGTTCTTGCTGTTGAATATTCTCTTTTGATTCCTTGTTGCTCATAGTATTCCACAAATTCATTTGAAGTGAACTCTCCTCCTCTATCTGATCTTAAGCATTTTATTCTCTTGTCAGTCTCATTTTCAATCATTTCTTTGAAAGCTTTAAATTTTTCGAAAGCTTCAGATTTTTCTTTGAGAAAAGTAACCCACGTCATTCTAGAATAATCATCTATAAACAACATGAAGTAGCTTTCTCCCTGAATGCTCTGAGTTCTGGTAGGGCCACATAAATCAGTATGAATAAGATCTAAGGGTTTTGAAGAGGTATACCCTTTTGATTTGAAACTGGTTTTGGTCTATTTTCCATGTTGACAAGGACCGCAAATGGTGTTATGGGGCCTTTTTATTTTGGGCAAGTCTCTAACTGCTTCCTTGTTACTAATATTGACAAGATTATCAAAGCTCAAATGCCCCAATATTTTATGCCATAACCAACTCTCATCTTCTTGAGTTAGAAAACACTTTTCCTTTTTTATCTCACTTAGCATGTAAAGATTGTTTGGAGTCCTTGTAGCACTAGCAATGAGTTTTCCATTTTTTTCTTTACGTATCTCACATCTATCTGAAAAGAAAGATACTATGTGTCCTTGATCACAAAGTTGACTCACACTTAGAAGATTATGTCTTAGGCCTTCTACATAAAGCACATTTTCTGTTTTGGATTTCCCATCCAAACTAAGAGTCCCTTTACCACAGATTTTAGCTGACCTGTTATCTCCAAAACTAACTGTTCCTTTGTTTGTGTTTTTTAAGACCAAAAACTTTTCCTTTTCACCAGTCATATGTTTTGAGCAACCACTATCAAGATACCATTTCTCTACTTTGTCTTGAGCATGAAAAGCAGTTTGAACTATCATTGACTTAGATTTGATCTCATTTCTCTTTTTAGTGAACTCAAGGCTAGATCTATCCAAACTGCACATCCTTGCTATATGCCCAAAATTCTTGCACTTGTAACACATGACATTTTTATCCATAAGAGGTGCAAAAGAGTTAACATTTTCCTTACTATGGCTATTCACGGATTTATTGCAATGCATAGCTTTGTGACCAAATTTCTTGCAAGAAAAATAGTAGCCATGGAAAGTATTATGTAACCTGTTTTGATGCCTTGGATGATTGTTCTTCTTGTGACCAACTGGAATCCATCGCTCTTCAGGATGAAGATTGATCTTGCTGTCTCTTCTTCCTGTCATGATGCTTGAGAACAGAACTCTCTTCCCTAAATTTTTCTTAAAGCCTAGAAGAATTCACTTTTGAGATCGAACTTAACCTCTTCATCCTTTTTTGAATCTGTATGTTCTTCTGATAGATCTTTCTCCAAGCTGTTAGGATTTTTTTGGAGAGACCCGCTCTGATACCAATTGAAGAACACAAGCTTATACTGAGAGGGGGGGTGAACAGTATAAGACCACTTTTTACTTTTTTCTTTCAATTCAACTTTCAACTCAAAATTATGCAGTGTATAGAAAACAATATCAAGCATAAATCAAAGCAATGCAGAAAACACCATCCACAATAGAGACACAACAATTTACGTGGTTCACCCAAAGTGGGCTACTCCACGGATAAAATTTTTCACTAAAATTTTATCAACCAAATCTGGGAAACCTTTCCCGATTACAATGTTTATGGGTACCAACCCAAAGGAGACACCAATCCCCTAACTCTGCTCTGGCTGGTGATCCTCTAGAAGACCTCTGCCTCCACTGCCCTTAGCAAATGGAACTCTATCCATAGAAGACACCTGTCTTCCCTGCTCTGGCTGGAGACCTCTGTCCTCAACTCTGTCACCTCAAAGCTTGGTCCTCGAATTTGCACTAAACACAGTCCTTCGGTCTAGCACAAATGTCCTCTATCTTTTTCTCTGATCTGCACCAAACATAGTCCTTCGGTCTGGCACAAGTCTGTCCTCTTCCTCTTTCTCTGGTCTGCACCAAACATAGTCCTTTGGTCTGGCACAAGTCTGTCCTCAAATCTCTTTCTGTTCTATCATAGTCGCACTTGGTCGAAACCAAATTTTGCACTGTCTACGCAAACACAGTAGCACTCGATCGAACATCAACTTATGCACCTCTACACAATCACAGTAGCACCGTCTTTGCACACTCTGCTTCTCGACGATCGAACTTCTCCCCCGCACTCTATCTATGAATATCGCACTTCGAACGCACACTTCGATCGATGCAATTTCTCTTCAAATAGCCCTCCTCTTATACTAAAACTTTCAAGATTAAAACTTTGATCCTAGTCGGTTGCACAACCCTAAACAACGTCGGCTACAAACCCTAATCTTTGAGCCCAGATTTAACTTTGTCGGCTCAAATTTAACTCTGCAACTCTTCTGTAGCTTCTGCTGCAAAACTACATGTCACGATATCGTGACATCTTTTGCAACCGTACACTATCTTATGGCTTTTGTCGCGATATCATGACACTTTAGCCATTGACGACTTTGACTAAGCTCTTGTCGCGATATCGTGACACTTCTCACTTTGTCAGCAACAACTTTGCTTTTGTCGTGAAATCGTGACACTTCTACCTCTGTTGACGTCATCGTCACTTTTGTCATGAAATCATGACATTTCTCGCTTTATCAACCTCTTCTCGGCTTGCACTAGCGAAAATGGAACATGTCACGAAATCGTGATGCTTTCGCTGCCTTAAGCTCTTCTCTGCCTTACGCCTACAAAACTGGAACATGTCGCGAAATCGTGACGCTTTCGCCTTCGAGCTCTTCCTTCTTGAATTCATCGTGAAATCATGATGCTTCTTCTGTTGAAGACTTGCTTACTATTTCTATCATGAAATCGTGACACTTTCTCCAACTGAATGCTACCATCTCAACCTGTCACGAAATCGTGACACTTTCTCCAACTGAATGCTGCCATCTCAACCTGTCACAAAATCGCAACACTTTTTGCATCCGTACGACTTCTTTGTAGCCTGTCACGAAATCGTGACGCTTCTCATTTCAGACTCTTCCCTTTGCTGCATGTCACGAAATCATGATAGTTCTCACTTTGAGCTTTTTAGCATGTCACAAAATCGTGACAGTCCTCACTTCGTCTTTTGCAGCATGTCGCAAAATCATGACACTTTTCGAGATACTTTATCTCTCTTCGAACTTGTCATGAAATCGTGACAGTTCACACTACGGACTCTCCCTTCTACATCATGTCATGAAATCATGACACTTTTTCATCCGTACAACCTTCCTTGCATTATGTCATGAAATCGTGACACTTTCCACCTTGCTTTCTTTCTCTGCCAACATGTCGCGAAATCGCGATAGTTTTTCCAGCTTCTTCTCTCTCTTCCAACATGTCACGAAATCATGACAGTTTTGCCAGCTTCTTCTCTCTCTTCTCACATGTCACAAAATCGTGACACTTTTTCAAAAAGCTTTCTCTCTCCTGCCTAAGTCATGAAAATGCGACATGTCACGATATCGCGACATTTTTCCAACTTACTTTCTTTCGAACCTGTCAAGCCGAACCTTCAACAAAACACATTATTTTACATCAAATCAAATTCTTTCAAAAGCTCCTTGACATCAATGACAACTTATTTACTTGAGCAACTGCAAAGAACTCAAGGTACCCAAAATTGCCAACATACATTTTGATGAATTGAAGTCATCTTAATGATCAGAATAACAAAAAAAAATTGCATATAAGCATAATCTCAAGTAGGCCTCGTACCTAGTTACTTACTCTATCCACTTGGCGATTGCAGTGATTCATACTCCATGCATTTTGATGAGATGAGTAGGCTACCATAAGGCTACTTGGGGTAAAATCATTTCATTTTGGAATTACGAGGTGCCACCCTTCAATCTTGAAGAAAACCAAGATGGGCAGACTACTCCATGGGTGTGAAAGGATCATCCCAATTCCCCTATGATACCAAAAACATTAAGCCAAAGTGATGCAATATGAACATAAATAGAATCACTCATCCTAACCCCCTAAGAAGGCTATTAATAGTTGGACCACTCCTCGGGATAGGTATGGATGATTATCATAAACAACTAGAATCAAACTTGGATGTGGGATTGCCCATTACAAGTAACAAATTCTAGAAAGGAACCAGATTAGTCATATTTGTCAAGCAACTTGTCTCCTCCTTCATTGTCATTTCTTCACCAATCCATTGTGTGAGGAAGTAGTTCAAAACTTCAACATAATCATAATCAAATCAATAAAATATCACTCGATCATAACAAAATCGTGTTCATCCTATGAATCATTGCATACAATAATCATAAATTTCCCTTGTTTACTGGGAACATAAGCAAACATGACATATTCAATTGTAGCTCTCCTATCGGTCAGAACTATTGTAGCAGCTAAAGCTACCCGATTGAGTTTGAGGAATGAGTGCAATTTAACATGCCCAAGCCACTGAGCTAAGTCCTCTAAATGTTGAGGCAATGATTCAAAGGATGCATGCCATCTTGCACGATTGGACCATTTGGCATTGATCAGACCATTGATCACCATACACCCTACAAATATATTAGTCTATGTTTTTGCTCAGTGTTGTGTTTTCCACATAGTGTGTCACCAAAAGGAGCATCTGTATACACCTAAAACATGTCATGCTTAGGGGAGCTACTCACATAGACATATTCATAAGATAAGATGACACAATATTGCACTTTCCAAGCATCAACAGTGGTTCTCACCACTCATTTTGGGCCTTTTCAAGCCATCCAAGCCTAGCCACTCAAGCCAAGAGTGACCAAATCTTAGCCACCCAAGCCTAGAGTAACTAGACCTCAGCTATTGTAGATGACAACATCTAGATATTAGTCACTGCAAATGATAGTGGCTAAACCATAAAAGAAGTTTTACCAACAAAAAAGCCTAATCACGGGTGGAAGTGGCAGTCTACATGCAATAAAGGTGAATGAGAGTAACTTTACATTCCTTTTCATGACCAGTTCACATAGGAGACTTGATTTTGCATTTAGACTTTAGTTAACTGGCCTCCAAACATAGACAAAGGACAAAATCTTCTCATGCTAACGACCAGTTTGCATAGAAGACTCAAGTTGGCAGTTAGATTTTAGTTAACTAGCCTCCAAACATAGAAAAGACAAAAAGCTTATCATGTTAACTCTCACTACGCATGAGGAATTTATTCCTAGGGCTTGTTCATAGACCTAGGGTTTCACACTATAAAAGGTGCGAGCCTAAGAGCACCAAGGATAGATCTTTCATATTTTTGAGATCTTTATCCAGACAATTTATCTCGAATTTATTAGGATAGGTCATTGAGGAGATATTTTGAGACTTGGAGAGTTCCCTTGGAGATCATGTGTACGGTGAAGCCCTAAAAAATTGGAGAGCATAGCAACCATTATTTCAACATCGGATACAAGCTTTGATCCATAGCTTTGGAGCAAAGAGGACGAGATTCACTTTAGCAATCGTTGTCTTGGATAGTGGCCCGCGGGCTTAGCTTAGGGTTTTAGACATTAGATTCATTATTTTGTTTAGAATATCATTAGCATAGCATAATTTCATTTATTTGCATTCATAGCATTAGTCTAATTTGCACTTGCTTTCATTTGTTATATTCATTGCTAACAACCTCATTCGGGTAGGTATGCTCGGACATCTAGGCGTGTGTTGTTGTTTCATTTCTTACAGGGCCGATAATTCATCGGACGGAATCTACAACATATGAGAGCAAAAGGGATCCCTCTAGGAAACAAGCCTAGAGAAGGAGGCATCTGTAAGCCCTCATACATTTTCATGTGCGAAAACGGGGAGATTTTTGAAAGCACACCACCTCTTTATGAAAGGGGCACTCTTTAACTATTTGTAACCTTATTGTATCGAAATGGGTATCCCTAATAGGGACCGACATGTAACCGGGTTTCAATACAAATAAAGAGATCCATCTTTGTTATTTTCATGTTATATGCTTTTCATTGTCTTCCATTTCATTTTGGGTTTTTAATACATTGCAAGTAGCGTAAAAAGAGCGGTGTGTGCGTCCCAGGGTCACTACAAGGGGTATGTAGAAAGGGGTATGAATTAAGGGGTATGAAGTTAGGGGTATGAAGTGAGGGGTAGATGTTAGTGATATGACACCTTAATTGATTAAAGAAATGGTTTTTTTTTAATTTTATTTTTTTAACTGTAAACTTTAATTAAAAAATAATAGTTATGAAATTTAAATTTTTAATTTTGTAGATACCTAAAATACTTCATGTTTAAGAAACTACTCATATGGGCATATTTGCAGACCATATGAATAATATTAGACCTTTGCAAGACAAAGCAGTGGTTCTAACCACTCATTTAGGCAAATTTGGCCTACTCAGCCTTGGCCACATATGGCATCTGTAGCTAAGATATCAACCATGGTTGACACCCACATCTAGGATCCTAGATATGCCTAGAAGCTACGACTAGACCTGTAATACACCCAGTAAGGGGTAGGAATACAAGGCTGCTTCAGAGCATAGACCCTTAAGAACTCTAAACAATAATGAACCTGGAAGGTTCACGATTGATCTTGCTACAATTGGAGTTAATGGTACACACCAAATGAACCATGGAGAACTAGGTAGCTTGATGGACTTGAACGAGTCCTAGGGCAACTAGGGTATAGATCCTCTTCTATGCATTCTCATTCTCCATGATTTCACGTAGTGAGAGCACACATAGGCCTACCAAGGAGCCAAGAGAATGCTCAAAGTGTTCTCAAAGCATACGTGCCCCATCAACCCACGAGGGCACAAATAATAGACTATAATACAACACAAATGTCGTCTACATAGACAAGGGTAAGAGTGTGGTGGATAAGTCTATTGGGGGCTTACACTAATAAAGCCCCTCAAACAGAGCTGCAAAGCCAAAGGTCTCACACTACCGATCTCATAGATCGATCTCAAAGGTTAGCTTTAGAGCAGAAGCAGTGCATCTTCCAAGACCAATTGGAATATGTGCATGTAGAGTGCAAGCACCTCGAGAATGAGGATATACAACATCAAAGGTTGCTAAGGCAATGTTTTATATGAGTAGTGCATGCACCAAAAATGCATCCTTGATCAAAAGGAGTGTGTAGAGAGAGAAGATAGATTGGCTCACACTAATTTACCTCCTCAAAGTGAGTATAGGGAGCACCACCATAGATGTGATGCATCGTAGCTTGACTTGTACCCTAGGAAAACTAAAAATCATATACATCATACGTCCCATCACACCCAACAACGTCAAGCACTAGAATAACATGGGTGTACTTAGTACGAAGAGATAGAAGGAGATGATCAAGATCAGTAGTATCCTAAGATCTCCTTAGTAGAGGAGGAGGATGAGCCAAATCCACCACCTCGACCCAAAAATAATCTTCCTCCAATAGCTCCATAGAGACCTCTTAGGGAAGAGGAGATTCTATCCTCACAAGCTTACAAAGCCTTGGTAGAGAAGGTGAGGGCTATTGAGAAACAAGGAATGACTTATCAAAAGCCAACCTTAAAAAAAAATCATAATGCACCTCTATGCCCCTCAGTGCCTAGTCTAGCGTATCCTAATTATTTTGAGATGCCCAAGTTGGATAAATTCCAAGGTGATGAATATGCACAAGAACACATGATGAGATTCATGAATATGTGCTTCCAGATACAAAGTGATGATGCTTTGTTACTGAGGACCTTCATTATGACCCTTTCAGGCCCTACCCTGGAATGGTTTAATTAGTTGAAGAGGCACAACATAACCAAATTTGAATAGTTGGCAAATGCCTTTCTTGAAAACTTCTCTTTTGGTATCAAGAAGAAAACTAATTTATCCAATTTTGCTGGTTTAAAGCAATACGATGATGAGCCAATCATGGACTATGGAAACAGATGGAGAAAACTAATGGCTAAGCTACCATTTTCCATTCCTACAACTGAACTGACTTGGATGTTCACCAAGAGTTGTACAAAACACATCTCAGTGCTATTATTGCAATTACAGCAATATCATAAATTCGAGGAGGCCTTGGTGCAAGCCAAGGTTATTGAGGATATCAAGTTACAAGAGGGTGACTTGAAACTTCAGACTAAAAAGGAGTGGAATAATAAGAACACTAAAAATAAAAATCACCAAGCCAAACTAGCTCATGTGAATTAAGTAGTGTTGAATCTCCAAAAGGGGACAAGGGCCAACAACAATAGAATTATCAGGCCCAACCTCCTCCTGTGTAGTATAATCAATGCAATAATAAGAAGCAGGGTAAAAACAAGGAACAATGCCCTCCTTGCCAGTTTACGCCACTGTCAGAGACTATGGCATCAATTTTCCATCAATTGTGTGAGGCTAAGGCCATAACATTACCCGAGGTCAAATTACTAGACCCTAATCAACCTAGATCGAAAGGATTTAGGGAGGATAAATACTGTTCATACCATAGGAAGAAAGGGCATGACATTGAAGGGTGCCATAGCTTCAAACATCTAGTGCAGAACATGATTGATAAGAATGATCTAATCATTGACAATCCTCAAGCTTCGGATAATCAAAACATGGGGATATTCAAAAATCCCCTACCAAACCATGAGCCTTCGAGGAATAATGTCGGCGAAGTAAATCAAGTGTGGATTGATCCACCTACACAAGGCTTCATCAGTATGGTGAAAGTTGTCACCAAGAATAGGAGGTACAATCAGCCAGATCCACCTCCTGCTCCAGTCAAGATTAGAGTTGCGCCCCACAAAGGCCAGCATAAAATAATCTGCTAGGCCCACCAACTAGACCGGTGGTGACCATAAGAAATAGGCTTATCCAAAGCCTATAGATAGCCTCAACAAAGTTGTCAATTTATGAAATAATACAGCAGTATCCTAGGCATAGGGAGATGCTAATGGAAATTTTGAGGTCCATAGAAGTTCAGTCCCAATACCCAAAAGCATTTACCAATTTTGTGGGACATGTGCAGTAGTGTCAAGAGCCTATGATTCAGTTTTATGATCATAAAATTAAAATAGTCTCTACTACCACAAGGGACCCACTACTTCACATAATTGCATGTGTCAACCACACACCTTTCAAGCGGGTGTTGATTGACACAGGGTCTTCGATCAACATTATTACTACAAAGGCTTTGGCACATTTGAAATTTCCAAAATCACATATTGTGCCCTTGACCTTCGCTTTATGAGCATTCAATGATGCATTATGCTCGATGGTTGGCACTATAATCTTACCTATTCAGGTTGGATTGAAGACCATCCCGATGATGTGTCACATGCTGGAAGGTGCGATGTAATATAACATTCTCTTAGGCAGGCCTTGGATCAGAGAAATATGATGTGTACCCTCAATACTACATCAGTGTATCAAATACATACATGAGGGGCAAGTGCATGTGGTTCCTTTCGATGAGGAGCCATTCAAGTATGTAAATCAAGTAGATTTATCGGGAGATTTTATACTCCCTTCAACACATCTGGATATAAGACCAACATCACCCATTAGGCATCCAGAAGGTAAATCAAAGGAAGTGTGTGTTGGACCTTCAACATCGGCACCATGACCATTTGCACATACAAAAACTACTTTGGTAAAGCCTACGACATCGATGATGCTTAGGAATGATCAAAACCTAAAGGTAGTAATAGGAGAAAAAGAGTCAAAAGAAATGCCCAATGTAGCAACTATTGAGGTCCCTAATCCCATGGATGAGGGGGATGCATAGAATAAAGTTGAGGAGGTACCTCAACCTACCTTGCCTATTTCTTCAATTGGGTCATCTGCATCGCAGGTGACCATTCATTTGGTTAATCCTAGGTTAGTAGAATATAGTGCAGAATGTGACTTTCACACCTTTCATCAAAACTACACAAGATATGGGTAGACCTCAAGCCCATCGCTTTCCTATAGGGACGGTGGTACCACTAGGGGTGCCACCCAACCAAACCAACTTCATCTATGGAGGCCTTGATCAACTTGCGGATCGTACGCCTATAGATGAAGATGATGAACCATTCACAATGAATGTTTATTATCTATCCAACCTAGAGTTTTCCTTGTGATATTTTAAGTATTACCATTGGCATGGTTACGGTCTAGGTCTATTCAAACAAGGATGATGAACTCCATATGAACCATGATATAAGTTGCCAACTGATCGGTTTGGGTTGGGCTATGATATAAGAGGTCAGGATGAGCTTCTAACAGCATCTCTCGATCACCTGAATCTTAGCTTAGGGGATGATGTGGATTGGAACCCCTATCACCCTAACCCTTCTTATTCACGAAGGGGTAACTAGAAAGTGACCATGGTTGCTATTGAACCACCTACGATCTATCACGACAACATTTTGGTGGAGGCCAGTCTAGAGGATATTCCAAGAGACAACTTGGTAATTGAAAGTCATGAATATGTTGATGACACTGGCATGCAAATATAGAATATTGTTTTAACAATAGATACTGAATCAAAAGTTACTTATGAGGAGGTTAAAGAAGAATCCATTTTTGAAAGAGATGGACCAGAATGTGATTTTGGAGAGGATGATGATGAGCAATCCTCAAATGATGAAGAATATGAGGATGAGATGGAAATGGCCTACCTTGGGCCTCAAAATTTATGTCATCTCACAGAGCCAGTGGATATGGATAATAGGTACTTCATAGATGATAGTGATTATGAAGATGAGACCAAAATGGCCTACCTTGGGCCTCGACACTTACATCATCACAATGAGCCTTTTGACATAGATGAGATGTACCATAGAGTATATCCTGGCCCTCGCCTCAAGGGGAGACCGACTAATTTAGATGAAATCTATCATATAGTCTTCCCTGATCCTCCTACATTTAGATAGCTCCTGGAGTCGAATGATCCCATTTTCCTATCTATTCATAGACCAGATCTTGAGATCCCCATACCCCTAGAGCCACATATTGGGTATGGAAGTTACATCAATAATGTAGAGTTGCACCCACGTGGTCCTAGAGATCTCATCCATTCCATCAACATGATATCCATTGATTTGACCACTCCACTCCACAACCCAGTAGATCCTTCCAAACCATTGTGTCTTAATCTAGATGCTATTGATTGGGATCATGCTGATTCACCTCTAGAGCCTAAATATTTCTTCCCTAACAAAGAAATGTTGCAACCATTTCATTTTGCACTAGGCTGTGCACATGATTTTTATCACGCTAAGGGTAATTTTGATGTGGAACCTTTAAACCCAACGTATGACATCCATTTGATCCCTATGCCTCACCATCTTGAGGAGGGATCACACATGTCAGTAGAGGAAACCTTTGATGTGGATATCAGTGATGATCCCACTAATCCTAAGAAGTTTAAATTTGGAGAGAGTCTATCTCTTGAGGAACACGCCAACCTCATTTCTCTACTGAAATAGAGAACCTGATCTCTTTGCTTGGACTTATAAGGATATGTCGGATCTAGATCCAAAATTGGTTACCCATAACCTTTTGCTAGATCCCACTAAAAATCTAATCAAGAAAAATCTCAAGAAAATGCATCCAACCATTTCTTTAATGGTTAAATATGAGTTGAAAAAACTATTGGATGTAGATTTTATCATTTCCATCGACTATCCGAAATGGGTATCAAACATGGTGCCTATAGGAAAACCTGATGGAAGAATCTGTATTTGTATGAATTTTAGAGACCTCAATAGGGCAACACCAAAGGATTCATTCATGTTGCCCAACATAGATGCTCTCGTAGATACAACTATAGGTCATGAGATGCTTTCCCTTATGGATGGTTTTTTTGGTTACAATAAAATTTGGATTAAACCCGAAGACCAACATAAAATCATATTCACAATGCCATGGGGAACATTTTGTTATAAAGTTATGTCATTCGGTATTAAAAATGCTGGTGCCACATATCAGCGGGCCATGACATACATCTTTCATGACTACATGCACAAGATCCTAGAGGATTATATCGATGACTTGTTGGCGAAGTCATTTCTACATGAAGAGCATGCTAAGGTTCTCAAAAAAGTCTTCGATCGCCTGATAGAGCATAATATCAGGTTGAATCCCAAGAAATGTGTCTTTGGTGTAACATCAGGAAAACTCTTGGGATTCATCATTTCTAAATGAGGGATCAAAGTCGACCCAAAAAAGGTCAAGGCCATACTAGAAATGTGTCCTCCCACCAATATCAAAGAACTAAGAAGCCTATAAGGCAAAGTAGCATCCATAAAGTGATTCATCGCATAATTATTGAAAAAATGTTGACCCATGAATCGACTACTACACAAGGGGATCCCTTTCAATTGGGATGAGGACTATCAAAAGGCCTTTGCTGAAATCAATCAATACTTGGTGATACCACCAGTTCTAGCTCCACATAGACCAGATGTGCCTTTTTTGCTATATATACCTACCACTATCTTTGCATTGGAAACCATGCTAGCCCAAAAGAACGTGCAAGATAAATAACGGGTAATATATTATATTAGCAAAACATTGGTCAGCTATGAGATGCAATACACATATGTGAAAAAACTATGCTTGGTAGTGGTCTTCACAATGAAGAAGTTGCATCACTACATGTTGAGTCATACAACATATGTAATGTCAAAACAAAATCCTTTGTAGTACATGATGAGTAAAACGTATCATAATACACATACTGCAAAGTGGATCATGCTACTGACAGAATTCGACTTGGAATTCATTAGCCAAAATTCCATCAAGGGATAGGTCATAGCTGATCATTTGGCAGAGGCACCTCTTTAGGATAGTAAGCCTCTCATCATAGAACTTCTCGATGATGTAGTATTTGCATTATCGAAGTCACCCAAACCCGAAGAACCAGGATAATCAAGCAAATATGTATTTTTCTTCGATGGTTCCAAATGTGAGAAAGGGGGTGGTGTAGAAATTATGTTTTTCATGCCGCAAGGTGCTCCAATACCCTTGTCATTTAAACTAAACTTTCCTTGCACCAATAACAATGTTGAATACGAGGCCCTAATCTTGGGTCTCCAAATAACGATCGCCATGAACATTAAAAAGCTAAATATCTTTGGTGACTCCTTACTCATTGTAAACCAAGTCAAGGGATTATTTCAATGTAGGTGTCCTATCCTGAAAGCTTATAAGGATCTTGTTGACACTTATCTAGCCCAGCTAGAGTGGTATGACATCGAGGCAATCCCTCACATGTCAAATAGATTTGTAGACACTATGGCATATTTGGGATCTTTAATCCCTCAGAATCCATCTACTAATTTCACTACCATTCATGTGAAAATGCTCTCGCAATCCGTGATGCAGTGTGAGGCTTTTGAAATAAAGAATCAGTCAACATGATTCATATAGAACCAAACCATGAGTGGTTCTATAAAACCAGAGACTTTCTTAAGAAGGCACCTTGGGGGTCTTTGATCTTGCAGGGTCCTATGGGGAATGGCACCACCATTCACCATAAGGTTGTTTCCAATCGTAGCATTCTGTGCATAAGTCAAATCATAAAGGGAACAAGTCATCTTGTCTATCAAGGTTGTAGCTTATCGAGATATTAGATGCTCCTTGACGCTTGGTATAATCCCACAAGGATTATTGTGTATTGCAAAACAAGCATTCAAATAGAAAGTGATAAAGTATGTCTTGCTAGGAGACATCTTGTACCATCGAAGCTACAATGGAATCCTCCTTCATTGTCTTGATCCCCAAGAATCAGCTTGGGCAATCTCACAAGCTCATGATGGTACATGCGGTGGCCATTTCAGTGGCATGGCCATCATCAAGTGCATCCTTCAAATGGGTTATTATTGGCCCACTATGGAGAAGGATTGCATTATGTATGTCAAGAAATATATCAAATATTAGCATCATGCTAATCTTATGCACTTGCCATCATAGGCCTTACAGCCCATTCAAGTGGCTTGGTCATTTGCTCAGTGGGGTTTAGATATAATTGGTAAGATCTCTCCCCTATCATCGGGTTGACATACATTCATTATAATGGCTATTGAGTACTTTAAAAAATGGGTGGAAGCAATCCCTTTAACAACAACAACAGGAGCACGTATTGTGAAGTTCATACTCCACAATATCATATGTCATTTTGGGATACCATCCAAGATCATATCGGATAATGGAACGTCATTCAAAAATAAAATTGTAAGGGCTCTAACATCCAAGTACAATATACAACACAGTTTTGCGACTCCATACTATCCGTAAGCAAATGAGCAAGTTGAAGCTTCTAACAAGACAGTGGTAGCTATATTGAAAAAGACTAGTTCAAGAAAACCATAAATATTGGCATATCTAGCTACCCCTTGCATTATGGGCTTACAGGACTAGTATATGGATGCCCATTGGGGCAACCCCATTTTCACTAGTATATGGTGTTGAGGCCATTATGCCCTTGGAGTTGGAAATTCCAATCCTTTCGCATTGCATTGAAAGAGTTCATCAATAACGACACCATGCGACAAGCTCACCTCGATCAACTGACGCTTCTTGATGAACATCGTGTGAATGCCCTTGAGCATCTCCAAGTTTATTAGGAACATTTAAAATGAGCTTATAACAATAAAGTCCATCTGAGAGACTTTAAAGTTGGGGATCTTATACTGAAAGAAAACCAATAGAACTCAAACCTATTGCTATCACACCTACGAGACAAATTTATAGCCAATTGGTTAGGTCCATATATCATCTCAGAGAAGATAGGACCTGGAACATATCACCTAACATCACTTGAAGGTGTTGAAGAGCCTGAGCCTCTCAACATTCTTCATCTTAAGGCATTCTACACATAAAATTAAAAAATCAAAAACATTCAAAATAATCAAAAATTTCAAAAACAATGGAAAACATCAAAATCCATAAAAATCAAAAAGCAATAAAATCAAAAAACATTGCAAAACATAAAAATACAAAAACATTTGCATTATGCATTTCATTTTGCACATGCATTCATTTAGTTGCATTGCATTTAGGCATTTCCATCCATCCCACTTGCATTAGGATAGGTTGTGTTTGCAATCTTACAAACGACACCACGTTTGTATCTCAATCATGCATCTATGCATCATCATCATCCATCACCCTTGTGAGTAATTATGTTTTTCAACACAACCCTTCCTGTTGCTATAAGGAATATACTAGGGTTTTTCGATCATTCAACCATACCTAGTGATCTTCTCATATTTTGTAGAAAGCTATCTTTACTTTTGGAGATGAGGTCTAATTTTGATAGCACCTAGCATATGTCAAAATCCCATCACTAATTAACACATTAACAATCCTAGTCTAGACAAGGAAGGATGAACACTACAAAGTGGTCCTAGTCACCTTAAGCGAAAGGTTTTACTTGCTCATCTTGTGATGCACATGGTCTAGGGTGTTGATCATTGGAAAAAGGACAAGCTCCCCCCTACCCAAATAAATCCCTTTATTTCATACAAAATAAGCAAAATCCCAAAATCAAATCAAAATCCCTTGCTAAAAAAAAAAAATTGCAAAATAAACAATGATTTTCATCACTATGCATGAGCAAGTATCCCAATAAATGTGAAGAAAAGAAGGGGGTGAAGAGCTTGAATCCCTAGAATGTTCACTACTCAAAGCCATTGAGTGATCCCCAATACAACAATGGGCTGAATGAATCCTGCCTGGCATTGGGGTAGTTCTAAGCAATTTACAAATGAGCTAGCTTTAGGTGGCCTGTATTACCTAGTAGCCTAGTCCAACTGCATCCAAACTTAGGATCATGATGAACATTTGGTGATCCTCATTACAACAATGGGCTGAATGAATCCCACCTGACAATGAGGTAGTCTTATGTCTCATCTAATATATTCATTTGCACACACAAGGATAATGAATATCTTGGTCTTCATAACAAAATACTTTTATCTTTCAAGAGTCTAGTATAGTCATTATACAACTTTTGATAAGTCAACTAGGGTGTTTGAGTCTCATGGAAAACCTCAAAAATTCCCTAATAGAAACAACTTAGCTCATATCATACATCACTGCATATATTTCAAAGTTTTCATCTCACATATGGGTGTTAAAGTGATTAATTCTTCTGATAAGAGTTACCATTTACATTCATGATTTTTATACATTATGTGGTGTCATCCATTAGATTGTTAAACACTTATTACATTCATTCATTATGTTTTAAAGTTTTTAGAACATACAAGTTCATTTACATTAGATCATCATCATGTAAATAATGCATTACATACATTGCATTCACCATCTCATAACATCATAAGATAGATGCATACAATTAAATCAGAATTAAACATGCATTTAATAATAAGCAGTGCATCCATATATGTACCCATCATCATAGTGCATCCATACATCTAGATCATAGCATCTAAGCATACATCCATCATCTAGCTAGTGCATGTCATCAATACATTGCATACATATAGCATAATCACATCATCATTTAGGCATTGCATTCATCATTGCATCCATAACATAAAATCAAAATAAAAATATTTGCAAGCATCAATTGGGGCATTATCAGTATCATAATCCCCAAACGGTTCCAAAGATGCCTAACTTATATGATTAAATCCCAAAAAGCTCCAAATACTTCCTAGTTATTTGGTCAACCCCATAAATGCACACATTTTCTCACCATAAGGAGTTTCATAATGGACATTAAGCATATCTACCAGTCTAAAATTCTCAAAATTGTCAAAAATAACAAAAAAACAAATAAACCAAAATAATGGTTTTCCTCTTGTTTGTGTAACAAAACTAGCGCCACGCCCACACCAAACACACCCAACAAAATAACAAAAATATCAAATAAAAACAAAATTCAAATGCACCTCGTATCCAGTTATTTACCCTATACACTTGGTAGTTGTAGCGACTTGTGCTCCATGCAATATGGCAAGATGAGTAAATTACCATAAGACCATTTGGGGCAAATTAGTCATCACTGAATTGAAATGTTTTCACTTCAATCCCAAAGAAGGCCATGGTGGCTAGAATGCCCCATGGGAACGAGGTGTTCATTTAATTTATTCTATGACATTTTTAGTAGATCATCTAACATAGTGATTCACCACAAGCTTAAATGGAATTTCTATCATCTTTATTTCCTAAGAAGGCCATTGTGGCCGGACTACTCCGCAGGATAGATATTTACAATTACTATTAATGGTTGAAATTCCACCTATAATAGGACCTGCCATATAATAATAAAGCAATCATCTTAAAGTGTCAAAATAAATCAATCATCTAGTCAATCAACTCGTCTCTTTATTCATTGCACTTTCCTCATCGACTCATCACTTGAGGGGGTAGTCATAATATCAACAATCATAATCAAAATCAACAAAGGATCACTCGATCATGTCAAATTGTGTTCATCTTACGAATCATTGCCAACAACTATCATAAGCTTACCCTTTGCTGGGGAAAAAAGCAAATATGATAGTTAAACTTGAAGCTCTCCACCTATCAAAATAATTGTAGCACTGAAGCTACCCGATCATCGTAGATACGCGAAAGCTTTTGAAAATTTAAGCCTTCCATCCCATTGGAAGCAATGATTCTAAGATGTGCATCCTTTGTAGGACTGGGGCATCTAATGTTGATCAGATCAATGATCATCATTCAACCTACAACATGGATTTAGGTGGTCTATTTTTTCTCAACATTGTATTTTACCATAATGCATTCCAAAAGGGGCATCTGTAGACACCTAAAACACATCATGTTTAGGAGACTACTCATATGGGCATCTTTGCATACCATATGAATGATCTTATACCATTCCAAGAGCAAAGAAGTGGTTCTAACCACTCATTTTAGGCAACTTTGGCCTACTTAGCCTTAGCCATGGATGGCATCTGCAACTAAGATCTCAACCATGGTTAACACCCGTGGCTAGGGTCCTAGCTACACCTAGGAGTCACGGCTAGCACTATAACTAGTCTTGGCCTTCTGAGCCAAGCCAAAATTAGTTGTAACTAACCATGGCAATTGATTTTGCATGGTTTTCAGTGAGGAAGCTTCTGGATGCTTCCTCCCAACTGCTCCAACCTCCCAATTCTTGATCTTGGCTTCTCAAGGAAGATAGGATGAAGGCTATAAAACCCCCCTCCAAATTGGGAAGAATTATAGATAAAGTGTGAATTTGAATGTAACAAAGCCTTGCTAAATTGGAGATCCACTTGTAACCTCTAAGGAGCACATACTTGTTGTCCATTTGGAGAATTATGCTTGCATTTGAAGTAATGGAGATCTCAAGAGCTTGAGGAGTAAAATTTCATGATTGAACCACTTCCATTGCAAATTCGAGTGAATTACATTGCTAATCTATTCTAGAACATCAAGGTAACCCTTGATCATCAATTCCTTGGAGGAGTTTTGAGTTTTTGGCCCTGGTTGCAAGATAAAGAGGAATTTCCCGTCAATCACGATTATCAGCTACAATGAACAGAGCCCACTACGTTTAACACCCATGGCTAGGATTTGATGCTCTTTTCCCTCCATTTTAGCCATAGGTTTTCCATTTCAATTATGCAAATAGGTTAATATAGCTTATATTAGTCTTCATTTACACATTTGCTCGGTTAATTAGCAAGATTTGAGGTAGCTTTACCCTTATTTTGGTAACATTTTCTAGATTTCAATAATATTCTTATATTAGCTTTATTTCATGATTTTTTACAAACTACATGCTATATTAGCAATATCTACTATTTTTTAAGCATGCTTTATCATAATTTAGACATTTTTGTAAGCATTTTTACAAGTCTTTTTGCTTTCTTTCAAGTTTTGTCATATTTCTTGCCATTTCTTGTCAAAAGCCTCATCATGAGAAGCTCTCTATACTTTTGATTGTGCTTTGTTGTTTTATGCATGCATGATACAGATTCTTGGTATCTTCAAAGAATTATTGAGATCAAATTCCTCTTGATAAATAGAGAAGGAGGCATCCTTATAAGCCCTCAAGCAGATTGGATGGAGATATGAAGATCAATTGAAACACATCTTCCCCATTTCGGGGCTATTTGTTATTTGTAATAATTGTATCAATATTTGGTATCCCTAAGAGGGACAAATTTGTAATAAGGATTCATTTGAATAATAAAGAGATCTTCCTTTTTTCTTACTTCTTTATTTTTGTCAAATGTTTACTTAGATTTACATATTTTCCTTCTTTACATTGCAATATAGTTGTAGATGTGTGGTCTCCATAATATTCTACAAATTTTAAATTTTAATTTTTTCCTTTTTTTTCTTAGGAACTTTAAAATTTTAAATTTTTAACCTTAGAAAAAAACAAAAAAATCAAAACTTTAGAAAATAAAAAATATATATTCAAAAACTTTAGAAAATACAAAAAAATCAATATTTAAAAAAAAAAAAATCAATGTTTCTTCATACCCCTCACTTCACACCCCTAACTTCATACCCCTTTCTTCATACCCCTAACTTCATACCCCTTTCTTCATACCCCTAACTTCATACCCCTCACTTCATACCCCTCACTTTATACCCCTCACTAATTGAATACTTACAAAAACCAATTATTTAATCAATTAATGTCTCATACCCCTAAATTCATACCCCTAACTAATTGAATACTTAAAAAAACCACTTATTTAATCAATTAATGTCTCATAACCCTAACTTTAGGATTTAGGGTTTAGTTAAAGAAGTGGTTTTTGTAAGTATTCAATTAGTTAGGGTATGAAGTTAGGGGTATGAGACATTAAGTGAAGTTAGGGGGTATGAAGAAAGGTGTATGAAGTTAGGGGTATGAAGTGAATGAAGTTAGAGGTATGAAGTGAGGGGTATGAGACCTTAATTTATTAAAGAAGTGGTTTTTGTAAGTATTCAATTAGTTATGGGTATGAAGTGAGGGGTATGAAGAAAGGGGTATGAAGTAAGGGATATGAAGAAAGGGATATGAGACATTAATTAATTAAAGAAGTAGTTTTTGTAAGTATTCAATTACATAGGGGTATACGTTAGGATTATATAGTGAGGGTTATGAAGAAATGGGTATGGATAAAGGGGTATGAAGTTAGGGGTATGGAGAAAGTGGTATGAAGTTAGGGTTATGAAATCAGGGGGTATGAAGAAAGGAGTATGAAGTGAGTGAATTTATGGGTATCAAGTGAGGGTTATGAGATCTTAATTGATTAAAGAAGTGGTTTTTGTAAGTGTTCAATTTGTTAAGGGTATGAATAAATAGGTATGAAGTGAGGGGTATGAATAAAGGGGTATGAAGTGAGGGTTATGAAGAAAGGGATACGAGACATTAATTGATTAAAAAAGTAGTTTTTGTAAGTATTAAATTACTTAGGGGTATGAAGTAAGGGGTATTTAGTGAGGGGTATGAAGAAAGGGGTAAAAATTTAGGGGTATGAATAAAAGGATATGAAATTAGGGGGTATGAAGAAATGGGTATGAAGTGAATGAAGTTAGAGGTATGAAGTGAGGGGTATGAGACCTTAATTGATTAAAGAAGTGGTTTTTGTAAGTATTTAATTAGTTAGGGGTATGAAGTGAGGGGTATGAAGAAAGGGTATGAAGTTAGGGGTATGAAGAAATATATATGAGATATTAATTGATTAAAGAAGTGGTTTTTGTAAGTATTCAATTACTTATGGGTATGAAGTTAGGGGTATGAAGAAAGGGGTATGAATTTAGAGTTATGAAGAAAGTGGTATAAATTTAGGGGTATGAAGTTAGGGGGTATGAAGAAAGGGGTATGAAGTGGAGGTATAAAGAAAGGGGTGTGACGGTATGAGACCTTAATTGATTAAAGTTAGGGGTATGAAGAGAGGGATATGAAGAAAGGGGTATGAAGTGAGGGGTATGAAAAAAGGGGTATGAATTGAGGGATATGAAGTTAGGGGTATGAAGTGAGGGGTATGAAGTTAGGGGTATGAGACCTTAATTGATTAAAGAAGTGTTTTTTTTAATTTTTATTTTTTTAAATTGTAAACTTTAATTAAAAAAAATTAAGAACTTTAAAATTTTAATTTTAACTTTATTTATTTTTTCTTAGTAACTTTAAAATTTTAAATTTTTAATGTTAGAAAAAAATCAAAATGTTAGAAAATCATTTTTTTTTGAAAAACTTTAGAAAATCCAAAAAAATCAATGTTTTTTTCAAAAAAAAAAAATCAATGTTTTTTTCAAAAAAAAAAAATCAATGTTTCTTCATACCCCTCTCTTCACAGCCCTAAATTCATACCCTTAACTTCATATTCCTTTCTTCATACCCCTCACTTCATACCCATCACTAATTGAATACTTACAAAAACCAATTCTTTAATCAATTAATGTCTCATACCCCTAAATTCATACCCCTAACTTCATACCCCTCACTTCATACCCCTAACTAATTGAATACTTACAAAAACCACTTATTTAATCAATTAATGTCTCATACCCCTAACTTCAAGGTTTAGGGTTTAGTTAAAGAAGTGGTTTTTGTAAGTATTCAATTAGTTAGGGAGTACGACGTTAGGGGTATGAAGTGAGGGTTATGATACCTTAATTAATTAAAGAAGTGGTTTTTGTAAGTATTCAATTAGTTAGAGGTATGAATAAAGGGCTATGAAGTGAGGGGTATGAAGAAAGGGGTATGAAATGAGGGGTATGAAGAAAGGTATATGAGATATTAATTGATTAAAGAAGTGGTTTTTATAAGTATTAAATTACTTAGGGGTATGAAGTGAGGGGTATTTAGTGAGGGGTATGAAGAAAGGGGTATGAATAAATAGGTATGAATAAAGGGGTATGAAGTTAGGGGTATGAATTTAGGGGTATGAAGAAAGGGATATGAAGTTAGGGGTATGAATAAAGTAGTATGAAGTTAGGGGTACAAAGTTTGGGGTATGAACTTAGGGGTATGAATAAAGGGGTATGAAGTGAGGGGTATGAAGAAAGGGGTGTGAAGTGAGGGGTATGAAGTTAGGGGTATGAGACCTTAATTGATTAAAGTTAGGGTTATGAAGAGAGGGGTATGAAGAAACAGGTATGAAGTGAGGGGTATGAAGAAAGGGGTATGAATTGAGGGGTATGAAGTTAGGGGTATAAAGTGAGGGGTATGAAGTGAGGGGTATGAATTTAGGTGTATGAGACCCTAATTGATTAAAGAAGTATTTTTTTTTTTTAATTTAATTTTTTAATTGTAAACATTAATTAAAAAAAACAAGTACTTTAAAATTTTAATTTTAATTTTATTTTTTAAACCTTAGAAAAAATTAAAAAAAATCAAAAAGTTACAAAATCAATTTTTTTTTTCGAAAACTTTACAAAATAAAAAAAAAAATCAATGTTTAAAAAAAAAAACAATGTTTCTTCATATCCCTCACTTCACACCCCTAACTTCATACCCCTTTTTTCATATCCCTAACTTCATACCCCTAACTTCATATCCATTTCTTCATACCCCTAACTTCATACCCCACACTTCATACCTTTCACTTCATACCCCTCACTAATTGAACTTACAAAAATTAATTCTTTAATCAATTAATATCTCATACCCCTAACTTCATTCAATTCATACACCTTTATTCATACCCCTAACTTCATACCCCTTACTTCATACCCATCACTTCATACCCATAACTTCATACCCTTAACTAATTGAATACTTACTTGTATCGCTCCAAATTTTTCGCATCCTTACCTTCAGGCTAAAGGATCCGTGCCCGAAAGGAGGATGGGAAAAGGATGGGACGGTACCTCGGACTGAGAGGCCCTTTGAAGGTCCCGCCTCTCGGGGGAGGGGTATTAAGGTGATTTTTCGATGGATGGTGGGGTTCACCAGGAAACGTTTAGTGGCAGTTTCCATGCCTAGGTTGGGAATGAGTTTAATGTGTTCAATTTTAGCTTTAAACATCCAAGTCCTAGGTTTGGCCAAATGAATCTAAGCTAAGTTATATGAAATGCTGATTATATGAATACAAAAAATAGATTTGAACAGAAAATAGAGAGAATAAGCTAGATTAAAGAGCCATACCTGATCCGGATGTCTGATGGAGATTCTAATTTTTGAAGCAGCCTAGATCGTCTGGAATTTGACAGGATCGTCTCTGATCTGACAGGATCGTCTGAGATCTGATGAATTCATCAGACGAATTCATCGGAGACCTCCAATTTCAGAAATGGATACCAAGAACAAAAAATACAATTGCAAAAGCAAGGGAAAATGATAGAAATGAAAGTATGAATGCTAGAATGACAACTTTAGATAACAAATTAAGTAAAATGCATGGTTTTAATGACTAACTTTGACTTTATTATGCATCTAGGCTACATGAGGTGAACTCCAAGATGCAAAGCAATAATAAGCTTAACTAATGCAAAGCAAAACAACAAAAAAGAGTAAAGAAACGCAAACTTTGGGCATTGATTGCCCCCAATGTTGACTGCAGTCGAAATCATCTCGGATTGGTACGAAATCATCTCGAATTGGACAGGATCATCTGCGACGATCTGAGCTTTGCTCCGACTGAAGAATAACAAAGTTCCTACAAGAAAATTCAAAAAGGGACAAAGGCGAACAATAATCTAGGATATCCTGAAGCATGTAAAACTTAAAGTACAAAAAAATTCAGCCAGGGGAATGTCAAGGGGAGGGCCTAAGATTAAATAGGCATAGGAGGGAAGTTGGGAGGTTGGAGATCATCCCATTTTGGGAGATCTCCAACGGGGGAGACTCTAACGGTGCAGACGCGTCTCTGCCCGAGTTAGAGAAGTTGTTGAAACAGAAGCTAATTATGAAAAATTAGTTTTGGGATGAGATCGTCTGGACATTTTGCTCCAGACAAAATCGTCCGATCTGAGGCGATATCGTCTGATCGGAGACGATATCATCCAACGGATGAAACAAACTCTAAAAATGGCACGAAAAATGAGGAAATGGGTAGCAGGCGGTTTGGGAGCGATTTTGGGGTTGAAATTTGAATTTGAATTATTACTAAGGTAATTTTAATTATTTACTAAGTTTTACTGTGCCAATTTTAGGGTGCTACATTTTGCCCCCTCTTTAGCGAATTTTCTGAAGAAAATGCGTTAAAGATGAGTTCTTCTCGATTTACGAGAAAGCAAAAATTATTCCCATTTTTAGGCGACGATTCTTGGTCGAATCGTACGACAACTTACTATGATGCCCCCTCCGTGTTTTTACCCAAATCGAACGTTTGAGGTAAAAATGCAAAAAAACAAATGCTATGCCATCAGAGTGGATGCAGAGTAAAAAATAGGCTAATCGAATGTTGTTACGACATGAGGGACCACGAATACGTTTGTTGGGGGAGTTATGTCCTATGCCGATTGTATAGGATCGCATGGGGTCGTATACAAGGGGGCGATGTCTGGTTATGACATCACTACGCAGGTTTGGTTTTGGGAGCACATCGTGGTGGAAGGCCGATAGGGTCCCAGATAGGGATTGATGGGGAGAGGCCCCGAGCTTTCTACTGGTGGATCCGAAGAGGGTCACAATGACGGATAGATCTACCAATGTCCCGGAGACTACTTGACGACCTTGTCTCCGACCAGATCACTTGGAGGCCTTGGAGAGATCATCCAGGGTGGGCCGAGGATGGACAGGAGCTGGATCACGTTAGGCGAACCTGCTGGCTGAGGATGGAGAGGGGAGAGGTGGAGCTCCACCGCTACGACCGAGTTTTGAGGTAGTTCGGTCTACAGTAGGGGATCCCATCTCTCAGAGACTATGAGTTTTCTCGGACCGTCTGGGATAACACTACAGTTAGTGGGGCTCCAGATATGCAACGCTTCTAGAGTCAGGACACAGATGATGCCCCCATTCAGCCAGTGGATGGGGACGACGCAGGGGTTGTCGATGGCTATGATGCCTGGTACACGAGGCATCCACCCTCCTCGGATGATGAGGGCTCGGGGTTCGATTCACGTAGTTATGCATCGGATGGGGAGGCGGCGCCAGGCGGCCATTGAGGTGGCACGAGGTCACGGAGGGAGAGAGCGAGAGGAGACCACGAGGCTCAGTAGAGGCCACGACGGTGGGAGAGGAGGGAGGAGAGACCCCCTTCTCCACGGGTGGACAGAGCACCGAGAGAGAGTAGTGAGATGGCTACTCTTTGGGTGGAGACTGTCCGTCTCCAGGCATAGGTGCAGACTCTACAGGATGAGGCTACATGCCACCGAGCGGAGGCTACACAGCTCAGAGATGAGGTTGCATGCCTCAGAGCACGGAGCGGAGGAGCGAGCGCTCAGGAGCTGGCACGGTCGATTGCTCAGACCGCATTCTATCAGGGTATCTACTTCCATATGGTGCCAGAGGGCCAGAGGGTACAGCTGCCAATCGGCATTACGGATCCGATCAGGGTTGGGTCATCGAGGACTTCATCCCGATCGACGACTAGGACTCGTAGTACCACACATACTGCGATGGGGCCACCTCGTCCACCTCGGGGTGGGGGAGGAGATGAGGCTGAGAGCTCGAGGGGTTCTCGAGGCTAGGCTACTGCACTATACTGGACTGATTATATGATTTGAGAGGATTGAGTATGCCAAGATGTAGATTGTGGCATACCAATCTAGTTTTGATATGATGTACATATATTGTTGAGATAAATATATATATATATATATATATGATATTTTTGATCATATGACTTGTCTTATGTGTTTGTATGATGCTTTATTGTTGTGGTGTGATTGATTTGATGATTCATGTAATTATGTCGGTTGGAAATATTATGGTTTGAATGTCATGTTTTTTTAAAATTTAAATGAAATAATCTGATGTAAACAAATTGGTTGTTTGTGATGTGATAATTTGATAAAAAAGAAAAGGGACTTCTAACAATAATTTCAAAGGACATTGTCGCTATTATAGACCATTTCATGGAGTCGCCACTCACTCGGTCGTCAAGCTAATCCCAGTATAGAAATATTGTTAAAAGTAAAAGAGTGCTTAAGAGACTGTCTTAAGACTTTGGTGTGATGATGCAAATGATGATGATGATGATGATTTGTTTTCAGATTTCCATGAAAATATTATGCATGAAATATTTTAAAATGACTTTTGCTAGGCATAAATTCCTAAGTGTGATAAATTTTTTGGATAATTCCCTAGGAATTATACCATCATTGCAAAATTGAAGTTTGACATAATGACATGAAAATAGAGTAAGTGTTTATTTTGTTTTTAAAGCATAATTGTGTAACATAATGATTTAAGTCATATGTTTTTATGATAATAAATGGAAAATAAAATTGGTACAATGGTTTGCGCTAGGCATAGAATATTTAGGTATAGACTTATACCATCATCACGAAATCCAAAGAAGAAAATAATATAATAGTTTTATTGCATGGTTGATTTTTTAATTTTTGAAAATAGTCAGAAAATATGAAGATGAGGACTTGCGCTAGGCATAAAATTCCAATTTTGGTTTTGGAACTATACCATCGTCACGAAAGTCAAAAGTTATATATAAATGTAACTTGATTGCATGTTTTGAAAATGATTTTGATTTTTGATAATGCATATAGTTGTCTTTATACTAAACAACTGTTCTTTAAAGAGGAAAATGAATTTATTCCAAACAATTTGCAAAAAATATTTCAAAGTATTTTAAAGACAAAAGTTAGATTTATAAGGAATCCCATGTGCGTAGGTGAGTTCATTACCAATCTTGATTTATCATAATGATACACAAAATCTCTCAAATACAAAATGTGTGTGCAATTGCATTGTTCATTTACCAGTTTTGAGCAAGATACTATGATACAAGTGATTTGAATTAACCAAATAAGTGTTCGTTAACCATGATTTAGATGCATATAACCATACCAGACTACTATGTAGGTCGGGTTATCAAGAGCTAGCTAATCCATAAGCAGACATAGGTCTGTACAAAAGAAGGTCGCTAATGTGACAGACATATCGCCACGCTAGGGATTACCCAAGGCCAAGCGGGTTGGGCACAAACCACCTGTTATGGGGCTTACCTCACAGTTTCGAATAATTGAGAATTCCAGGGATTCAAGCTCATCAACCCTTCTTTTCTTTTCAATGGGTAGGGAAAGGGATTTTATTGCTTTTGCTTTTGCTTTTCTTTTTCTTTGCTTTTGCTTTTCTTTTTCTCTCTTTTTTTTTGTATTTTTGTATTTTGGCTTGATATTTGAGATAATGCTGAAATAACTTGTTTCTTTTTCTCTTTTTCTTGAACTTTTCTTTTCTTCCTATACTAGGGATACTTGCTCGGATTAGCTGTAGAGCAAGGGATTTTTATTCCGGGTAGGGGTGAGCTTGTCCTTTTGCCAATTCTCAAAGATTCTAGACCATGTGCATGATAGGATAGCGGGGAAACTTTTCGCTCAAGAAACCACTTCTACTATGTAGCATAGCATGGACATTACAAATATAATCATTTTATTGTGAAAAGATATGCTTGGTTTAAGTAAATAACAAGATCAATTCTCTATGCTCAAACTTTATTTAATTAAATTTTGTGGACTTTGATATAAGAGAGATTAGTAATCATGCCAGATAAAATCAAGATATTTATTTTTGTGTTTGTGATAGTGGGGGATTCCAAATAAATGCTAATTTATCCAAAATAATTTGAAAATATAACTGCAATGCTTGAAGAAGAAATATATACAACAAATATTTTTGAGGAGTTTGATAATTTTGACTCTCTCTTTCTTCTTTATTTTTTTTGGGTTTCAAAAGAGTCAGTAATATTGTTGTTTTGAATTTTTATTTTTTTCATTTGTTTTTGTGTAAACAGTTATATATATATTTTTAAAATGAGACAACATGCAAAATATGTACAAATGATGAAATGACCAAATTTTATGCGTAATATCGCTTAAGATGCATAATATTCATAGGTTCTTTTAAATATTTACCATCTAAGGTAGCTAATTTGTATGCTCTCGATTCAAATTTAGCAGTGATAATATATGGTCCAAGCCGGTTGGGCTCAAATTTACCTTTAAGGTCTTTAGTTGCATTAGTATTTTTTTTATTTTCTTTTAAAACAAGGTCACCGACCTCAAAGGATCGATGACGAACTTTCTTGGCATATGATCTTTTAAGCTTGTTTTGGTAAGCACGAAGATGCTCCAAAGCATTGATGCACTTTTCATCTAGGAGTTCCAGCTGACTGAGTCTGCCAGCTCGATATTCATCTCCTACTTCGGTATCTTGAAGTAGTAGAGCCAAAGAAGGAACTTCTAATTCAAAAGGAAAAATGGCTTCAGCGCCATAAACCAAGACAAAAGGTGAAGTTCCAGTGGGAGTTCGAACACTAGTTCGATAGGCCCACAAAGCTGGATATAATTGAATGTGCCAGTCGCGGCCAGATTTATTGACCAATATTTTGAGAATTTTGATTAAGGTTTTGTTAGATGCTTCTGCTTGGCCATTACCCTGAGGATAATAGGGAGTGGACCAGCGATGTTGAATCTTATATTTCTGGCATAATTTCTTGACATCTTTATTTTTGAAACAAGTTCCATTGTCTGAGATGAGATTTGCAGGAATTCCAAACCTACAAATGATTTGATTAAAAATAAATTTAGAGACTTGTGTTCCAGTGCAGGAAGCTAAAGGCATAGCTTCAACCCACTTCGTGAAATACTCGGTGGCGGTTATGATGAATTTGTGTCCATCAGATGACACAGGATTAATTTTGCCAATAATGTCTAAGCCCCATTTTGAAAAGGGCCAAGGAGATGAAATAGCCTGCAGCTCTTGTGCGGGCGCATGGACAAGGTCAGCATGTTTCCGGCACTTGTCGCAATGGCGCACATAATCATGTGCATCATTTTCCATGGTAGGCCAAAAGTAGCCTATCCTAAGGAGCTTTTTAGCAATGACACTACCACTGAAGTGTCCTCCACAAGATCCATCGTGGACTTCACTTAAAGCTGATTTGGATTCTTCTAGATTCAAACATCTCAATAGGATACCTTCAAAAGATCTCCTATATAAAGTATTGCCAATTATTACAAATCGACTTGCTCGTCTACGTAATAACCGACGTTGGTTTCTATTAGAATTGGCGAGGGAAAGTCCCATTTTGAAGAAAATCAACTATATCTGTATACCAAGGGTCAGGAGTAGTTTCATTGATTAGAAACACATCCAAAGGTTCTAAACATGACTTATTTGAAGCGGGTTCCTAGAGTCGATGAATAATGATGGTGGCATATTCGTCATCTAACTCCAAGGGCAGAAGAGATGCAGTTGTGGCCATAGCGTCAGCCGCACGGTTGCTAGTTCGTGGAATAGCTTCCAAAGTAACTTTATCAAACAAGGATAACAATTGCAAAACATATGCTTTATATGGGCACAATTTATCATCTCTGGTCTGATAAACTTCATTAATTTGATTTATGACAAGTTGGGAATCACCAAAAACTAGCAGATGTTTGATTTTTAATGCCAAGGCAGCTCGTAATCCAAGGATTAGAGCCTCATATTCGACAGTATTATTGGTGCAAGCAAATGTTAATTTGAAGGACAGAGGAATGATGTGTTTTTGTGGGGATATTAAAATAATACCCGCACTAGCCCCACTCATGCATCGGGCTCCATCAAAGTATAAGGACCATTGTTCAATATGGTCTGCCTCTAATTGAAGGCATTCATCAGGAAACTCAATGATGAGGGGATGGGTAGACTCTAAGGGTGCAGCAACTAACTGATCTGCTATGATTTGACCCTTAACAGACTTTTGTCCTATGAATGTGAGTTCAAACTCACTTAGAGCAAGAACCCACTTGGTTGTGCGACCCGATAAATAAGGTCGACTCATAAGATACCGCAAGGGATCATATTTAGCAATGACATATGTTTTTTGACTAAGCATATAATGGCGTAATTTTTGCGTAGAAAATACGACTGCTAGACATAGTTTTTCTAATGAGGTATAACGAGTTTCATAACTGATTAAAGTTTGGCTAATGTAATAATTAGCACGTTCTTTCTTCTCATCATCAAGCTGAGCTAACATAGCTCCTAAAGCAAAATCTGAAGCTAAAATATACAGGAGAAACGGGCGATCAGGTCTAGGCGGTGAAAGCACGGGTGGGTTAAGGAGGTATTGTTTGAGAAGTTCAAAAGCTTCTGTACATTCGTCGTCCCAATTAAAAGGGACATCCTTCTTAAGGAGCTTAAGAAAGGGAGTGGTTTTGTCCGCCAACTTATCGATGAAGCGACGGATGGCTTGAAGCTTACCTTGTAAACTTCGTAACTCAGATATATTGGTAGGTGCGGGCATATCAGTGATAGCCGCAATCTTGAGAGGGTCGATTTTGATACCACGTAAAGAAACTAAAACCCCTAATAGTTTACCGGACTTAACTTCGAATATGCATTTGGCTGGATTTAATCGAATAAGGTATTCTCTTAACCGATTAAATACTTTTCTCAAATCATCTAAATGATCATCTTCTTTAATAGAGCGAGCTATAATATCATCTACGTAATCATGTAGGATATCATGCATCATATCATGAAAGATATAAGTCATAGCTCGTTGATATGTTGTGCCTGCATTCTTTAAACCAAATGGCATCACTTTCCAACAAAAGGTACCCCAAGGGGTAATAAAGGTTGTTTTAGCCTGATCTTCAGGAGCTATCCTGATCTGATTATAGCCAGAAAATCCATCCATTAGGGACATCATTCCACTCCCGATGGTAAAGTCAATGATTTGGTCCATGTTTGGAAGAGGAAAATCATCTTTAGGGCATGCAGCGTTAATATCTCTAAAGTCCGTGCAAACCCTAACTTTGGTAGCTTCTTTCTTGGTGACTGGAACTACATTCGAGATCCATTCAGCATAATCAATAGCTTGTATGAAAATAACATTCAGGAGTTTTTCTAACTCCCCTTTGACTAGCAGGGCCACTTTGGGATGCATTTTTCTAAGTTTTTGTTTAACTAGGTTTAGCATCCGGATGGACTACTAGATGATGCATGACTACAGAAGGGTCCAGACCTGGCATATCTTCATATGTCCAAGCGAAGACATCTTCATATTCTTTAAGGAATGCAATGTATTCATCTTGTTTTTCTTGACTTAATGCTGATCCAATATTGATTATGTGAGGATTATCCTCAGTTCCAATGTTAACTTTAATGACGTTTTCTACTTCCATGTGTAGATCTCTTTCAAAATTAGGTGGGGCGGGTGAAATGCCCAATTCTTGTAATTCTTTTAAGGTTAAGTTGGATAATTCGTCTTGATGAGTGGTGGCCTCAAGTTGGGCTATAGTTGGTATAGAACCATCAAAATAAAAACCATTGTGTAACAACTCTTCAACGGAGACATCATGGAAAATATCTCCTTCCAACTCCTCATCGGATTCAGCAATCAATTCGGGGTAAGCTATGGATAGCATATTGCAGGTAAAGGGATTATTCTTTGAACACAAAGAATCTTGTTTATCTAGATAATCTTGATAACATATGAGTTGATCATCATCTTCAAAAGGGAAGGGTTGACCCTTACTAGGAAATAGGCCCACACCACATCGGGCGGGCCATGGCTCTACCTCAATAGGTTCTTTCATACCATTTTGGAAAGGTCCCAAGCCTTTCCCTTTATAGCCCATTTTAAGCATTATGGGCTTAGCTTTAATATATTCATTAGCAAAATAACATCGGGCATATCCCTCATGATGAGTTTTGATATTCCTGGGTATTCTTCCCCAATCATATCCTTTATAAATAAAAGCACAACTCCCGACTTGGTAAGTACTTCCCATAGGTTGTGGGAGGCCCAAAGTACGAGGAGATGGTGGCAAGTTATTTAAAAGAATTGAATCTTGCATAAAAGCATTTGTTTTTTTGATATTAAGATTGTGGATAAATCCGGTAAAAGTTCATCAGAAAGAGCATAAGATGTAGAAGGATCATTCCCTATATCTTTAGATGTGGAAGGTATGATAGATGTTGATAATGTGGAGGTGTCAATAAATGGGTCTATAGGTTTTGAAATTATAGGGATAGAACATGAAGGATTGGTTGTGGATTGAAGATCTTTTTGAGGTTTTAGTGTGGTTTGTTCTAAAGATGGTTGAGTTAAATGTATAGGTGTAGTTGATGGAGTAGATGATGTTATGTGTGTGTTTTTCACATGTTTAGATGAAAAATAAGAATTAGGATGTGTGGATGACAGAGCGGGGCAAAATTGCACTCCAACAGGTTCTGCCAAAGCACACATATCAAAGGGTCTAGGGTCACCATGGATAGTGACCAACTGATTTTTAAATTCAAATTTAACACACTGATGTAAAGTGGAGGGAACCGCTCGCATCGCATTGATCCAAGGGTGACCCAAAAGTATATTGTACGATGTTGGGCAATGTACAATAAACACGGTTGTATCTAGGGTTCTAGGACCAACTTGCAAGGGTAAGGTAATGACTCCACACGTTTCTTGTGTCTCGTCATTGAAAGCTTTGATAATCATGTCAGTTTTCTTCATTTCATCACTTCTAAAGCCAAATCTTTGGTAGAAGTCAAAAGTGCAAATGTTTAGAGATGAACCATTATCAATCAAGACTCTTTTAACAGCTACATCTCCAATTAGAGCGGTAATATATAAGGGGTTATCCTTATGTAAACTATGTTGTGGGATATCTTTATCCCGGAAGTCAATACAATCAACTTCTCGAGTGATGATAGTATTGGACATGGCTTCGGGTTGAATATTTTGAGGTACCATCATTTGGCTTAATGTAAGCATTAACTCATCCCTATGGGTAGGAGAAGATCTTAACAAGTCCAAAAGGGAAATTTTGGCTGTAGTATTGGATAATTGTTCATTAATATTGTAAGGAGGTTTTGGTTGAACATTAGACATATGATTCCCTTTATTGGGATTTTTCAAAATAAATGGAGCTGATCCATCATTCTGAGTTTGATCTTGTTGAGAGTTTTGAGCTTGTTGTCTAGTAACAGCTCCGATGGTACCTACAATGTTATATTGAAGACGTTGAACTGGTCTTGGTTGAGCGTTTATGGCTTGTTCATTAGGAAGGAACTGATTAGAAGAGGGTCGAGTAGTAACTCTTCTAGGAAATGGTTCTTCTGGAACCATAGCATCTATGATGGGTTGAATAGGATCTGATTCATTTTCAGAACTATTCGATTGGTTTGAGGTGATGTCTACTTCACTTTCAATATCTGATTCTACATCACTAGGATCGGGAGTTTGAATATTATGTAGGGGTCTAGTCGTGACCATGGATAAGGTTGTGCCAAATATTTGAGGATCCTGAACAGATAATTGTCCGCTAATAGTCCCTACATATCGGGTAGGAGGGGGAACATTATGATGTTCGATTTGATTGGCCACTTCTTTACCATGGTTTGGTAAAGGATGTTGAAATATATCCAATGATTGATTAGCATTTTGATTTTGATTTTGGGGAATGGTCTTTTGAGCATTATTAGGAGCATTTTGTTTAGGTTGGAAGGCTTGCACCTCCATTTCATTATTATCAATCAGATCTTGTATTTTATGTTTCAATATTTTACAAGAGTTTGTAGCATGTCCAGGTCCTCTATGAAAATCACAATGTAAATCAGCTCTGTATCCGGGTATAGTTGGATCAGGTTCCCGGATAGCTGGTAATTGAATCAAGCCTCGTGCTAATAATTGAGGAAGAATGGTTGATAAAGGTTGATTCAATCTAGTAAATTCTCGAGGAGGTTTATCGGGAGGTTTTAATATAAATTTTTCTGTTGTCTTCGTTGTATTGATATTAGCAATGTTTCTACTATCGGTGACTCCGTCACCTACAACTTGTTTGTTTTTATACTGATTTCTAGATGTTTTCTCATCATCTTTCTTTTTGAGCTGACCTCTTCTAATGAGAGCATCTTCTACCCTTCGAGCTAAGTCTATAGCTTGATCGAAGGTAGTTAAGGTGGCAATTGATAACTCATAAGATATTTGTTCTTGTAAATTATTAATAAAAATGTCCAACATTTCCCTATAAGGTAGCACAAAGTGCAGTTTTCCTGTCAACTGCCTCCATCTAGCTAAGAAATCAGCAAAACATTCATCTTTGTCTTGTTTTAAGTTGTACAAATCTTTAATGGTGACATGCCTCTCGATGTAGGCACTAAATTGATGGACAAAAGATTCAGTTGTTTCTTCAAAATTTCTCAAAGAATGAGTGGGCAATTGATAGTACCACTCTAATGCCATTCCTCCTAAGCTTTTTGGGAACATTTTTAGTAATAGCAAGTCATCATGTGATATATCATGACATGCTATCCTAAACATGCGAAGATGCTCTATGGGATCTTCAGTTCCTTTATATATAGGCAGGACGGGCATGGGGAAGTGTTTAGGGTATGGTTGTGCTACAACTATGGGATCCAGAGGTTGACTACATATCTCTCGATAATTGTACGAGGGACGGTAGGGATCTATCTGGTCCATGCGCGAAGCTAACTGTTTCACCATGGCTTCCAGATTACTGGTTTGCCCACCATATTGGTTCGGTAGGGCATTAATATGGGATTTGTGAGCATATGATGGAGGGACATGGAGATTAGATGCTATATTGCTATTGTGTAAATTGTTGGTAGGAAGGGTGTTATGAAGAAATTTTGAAGTTGTATTATGTTGTATGCCCGATTGTTGAAAATTGGTGTTTGGCTTCATTTTAGGTTTTTGTCTACTTGAAGCATATTGATCAATAGTTTGGCGAAGTAAAGCAGTGAAGGAAGGTTTCTTTTGTGTGGGAATGATTTTAGGCTCAATAACAGGTTCCTTAGGGGGTTGGGTAACCTGTTGTTTTGGCATGTTTTGAATCATAGTGACCATATCTCTATTGGATGGTCCAGCTTTATCACTTTCTTGATCAATGAAAGACAAGGGATTAGTGTGTATGTCAAACATATGTTCCATGGCTGCTTGAGTGTCACTAATTTGTCCTTTATCAATACGAACTGCCATATTAAGAGCACCAATGTTATTATTGAAAAATTTCTAGAAATGATCTAAGTTATCAAAAGCAATAGTTCCATCTGGAGCTATTCTAGGGGATGAGGATCCTTCCTCTTTAAGATTTTCTTGTTGTTCATTTTCTTCAGCCAGGTCATCTTCTGGCTGTTCTAGAGTTTCTCCTTCCGGAATTGATTCCTCAGGAAGGACATTTGGGTTTTTTGTTTTGTCTCCTAACCAATCTTCTTCTTCTTGTTCAGTTTGTTTACCATTCCTAAGTTTAGGCATTGTGCTTAAATTTAGATTTCAGCAAATATATAATATATAAAAAAAAAAATATATATATATATATATATATATATATATATATATGTGCAACAAGCTTAAGAGGTATATATTTTAATTATATACCTACTATAGTATTTGAAATAAAATGTTTTTGGTTTTTGTTATGTTTTGGTTTTTCTTGTTTTTGTAACAATATTATAAAGATAACAAACAACACACTAAATGCAAGAAATAATAATAATGAAAGCAATGATCTAGTTTTCTATAAACAATTTATAAATATCATTAATGGGCTCGAGTTCTTTAGGAGTCATGAAGTGTTCTTCTTCAAATTGAAAATTTTCTTTCAAGAATTTGACAAAAAGTGCTATAGTGATATTATCTGTCTCAGATTCTGGTTGGTAGAAATAAAGTTCGTGGCAATACTCTCGATATAACACAGCCCTAGGAACTCTATTCCATATTTCCCTATCCATAAGAACGACCTCTTGATCTTCTACACGACCTAGGAATTGGTGTATAACAGCTGCGTTCTCGAGGTATTCCTCGAAGGTGAACAATTCTGAAGACACAAGAGCTCTCCTATAAGCTAACCACCTATGGCAGGCTCTCTGAAGTTCATGATAAACAATGAGTTGATGAGGATCCAGGATCCTATCTAGGGCAAACCTCTTGATTTGTCTAAGTTTGGTTGATCTAGATGAAATGACACCTAGCCTCCTATCAAGTTCTTTCCACAGAAGTTGGTTTCTATCTGTTTCAGGCACACTAAGCACAGAATTAACTTCTATGGCTATTAATTGATTTTCAACATTTATAGTAACTGCTAGTATTTTCTTAGGAGCTACCATCTAGACATGATATGCAACTTAGTATTTTTCTAATGATTTGAAATGCATCTATGTTTTTGTTTTGTTTTTTTTTTTTCAAAAGGTTTTAGTTTCACGTCGGGTTCACCAAAATGTATCGCTCCAAATTTTTTGCATCCTTACCTTCAGGCTAAAGGATCCATGCCCGAAAGGAGGATGGGAAAAGGATGGGATGGTACCTCGGACTGAGAGGCCCTTTGAAGGTCCCGCCTCTCGGGGGAGGGGTATTAAGGTGATTTTTCGACGGATGGTGGGGTTCACCAGGAAACGTTTAGTGGCAGTTTCCATGCCTAGGTTGGGAATGAGTTTAATGTGTTCAATTTTAGCTTTAAACATCCAAGTCCTAGGTTTGGCCAAATGAATCTAAGCTAAGCTATATGAAATGCTGATTATATGAATACAAAAAATAGATTTGAACAGAAAATAGAGAGAATAAGCTAGATTAAAGAGCCATACATGATCCGGATGTCTGATGGAGATTCTAATTTTTGAAGCAGTCCAGATCATCTAGAATTTGACAGGATCATCTCTGATCTGATAGGATCGTCTGAGATCCGACGAATTCGTCAGACGAATTCGTCGGAGACCTGCAATTGCAGAAATGGATACCAAGAACAAAAAATACAATTGCAAAAGCAAGGGAAAATGATAGAAATGAAAGTATGAATGCTAGAATGACAACTTTAGATAACAAATTAAGTAAAATGCATGGTTTTAATGACTAACTTTGACTTTATTATGCATCTAGGCTACATGAGGTGAACTCCAAGATGCAAAGCAGTAATAAGCTTAACTAATGCAAAGCAAAACAACAAAAAAGAGTAAAGAAATGCAAACTTTGGGCACTGATTGCCCCCAATGTTGACTAGTCGAAATCATCTCGGATTGGTACGAAATCATCTCGAATTGGACAGGATCATCTACGACGATCTGAGATTTGCTCCGGCTGAAGAATAACAAAGTTCCTACAAGAAAATTCAAAAAGGGACAAAGGCGAACAATAATCTAGGATATCCTGAAGCATGTAAAACTTAAAGTACAAAAAAATTCAGCCAGGGGAATGTCAAGGGAGGTCCTAAGGTTTAAATAGGCTTAGGAGGGAAGTTGGGAGGTTGGAGATCATCCCATTTTGGGAGATCTCCAATGGGGGGAGACTCTAACGGTGCAGACGCGTCTCTGCCCGAGTTAGAGAAGCTGTTGAAACAGAAGCTAATTATGAAAAATTAGTTTTGGGATGAAATCGTCTGGACGTTCTGCTCCAGACGAAATCGTCCGATCTGAGGCGATATCATCTGATCGGAGACGATATCATCCAACGGATGAAACAAACTCTAAAAATGGCATGGAAAATGAGGAAACGGGTAGCAGGCGGTTTGGGAGCGGTTTTGGGATTGAAATTTGAATTTGAATTATTACTAAGGTAATTTTAATTATTTACTAAGTTTTACTATGCCAATTTTAGGGTGCTACACTTACAAAAACCATTTATTTAACTAAAACTAAGGGAAATTAAAATTATTCTGCATTTAGGGTTTTGGATGATTATGAGGTACAATATTAATATTGAAAATAATTTATGTATTTTACAAGTAGGAGTGATAAGGTGTTATTGTGGTTTGATTTTTGGTTGAAATTTTGTATGGTGAAAAGTAAGTTTGAGGGGTTTTGATAATTGTTAATGTCTTATCTTTTGAGAACAAATGAAGAGTCATTGAATATCATTTTTAGAGTTCATTGAGCATATCTTTTTGAGAAGAAATTTAATGTTGATGGTTTGAAAGAGAAATCTACTAATTAGTTTTGAAGTGGTACTTTGAAGAGGAAATTATTTTGAGATAGGTTTTGTTGAGCAAGGTGTTGCAAGAAGTTTGTCATTGTTGTCAACACAGGCAGTTAGATCCAATGATGCAGTGGATAGACAGTTCAGGAGCCATTCAGATGTAGAGAACAAAAATTCAAAGGATAGTCAGATTATGTAAAGTGCAATTCTAGGAAAACAAGAGTGACCCAGTTTCAAAAATTCGAAGAAAAAGACAAGTTAGAAAATTGTCGCGATATCGCGACATGTTTTCTGTTGCGATTTCGCGACAGGTCGGAGGAGAGAGAAAGCACAGCCGAAAATGTCACGATTTCATGACGAAAGTGAGGAGAGAGAAAGCACAGCCGAAAATGTCGTGATTTCACGACGAAAGTGAGGAGAGAGAAAGCACAGCCGAAAATGTCATGATTTCACGACGAAAATGAGGAGAGAGAAGGCGCAAGGCAAACTGTCGCGATTTCGTGACATGCTGGAGGCCAAGAAGCTAAGTCGAGAAACTGTAGCGATTTCGCTACATGTTGAAATTTCGTTGGCCGAAGCAAGGAGAAAGCGTTAAGTTGAAAAGTTGTAGCGATTTCGCTACATGTTGAATTTTCTTGGCCGAAGCAAGGAGAAAGTGTTAAGTGAAAAGTTGTAGCGATTTCGCTACGAGTCAAAAGTGCACAAAGCAAAGGTGTAGCGATTTCGCTACGTGTCAAAACTGCTCAAGCAAAGGTGTAGCGATTTCGCTACAAGTTGAAAAAACACAACATGAAGGTGTAGCGATTTCGCTACGAGTTGAAAAAGCACAACACGAAGGTGTAGCGATTTCGCTATGCGTCAAAAGTGCACAACGCGAAGGTGTAGCGATTTTGCTACCAGTCAAAAGCGTAGAACTCAAAAGTGTAGCGATTTCGTTACAAGTCAAAATTTCATGGGTAGAAGCAAAGTTGGAAGCACAAGGCACAAAGTTGTAGCGATTTCGCTACTGCATGAAGCAAGAAATGTACGAAAGCCGAAAGCATCGCGATTTCATGACAAAGATGAGGATGACGTCAGCAAAAGCTGAAAGTGTCATGATTTCATGATAGGCTGCAAGAAAAGCCTCTGGAAGCCGAAAGCGTCATGATTTCAAGAAAAAGCTGAGGATGACGTCAGCAAAAGTTGAAAGTGTCACGATTTCATGATAGGGTGCAAGGAAAGATGCTGGAAGCCGAAAGCGTCACGATTTTGCAACAAGGATGAGGATGACATCAGCAAAAGTTTGAAGTGTCATGATTTCATGACAAGAACGATGGCAAAACTATCAACGGCCAAAAGGGTCACGATTTCACGACAAGGACAAGAAGGCGTACGACTACAAAAAGTGTCGCGATATCGTGACATGTTATTATTTCATGGCAATAAGCTACAAGAAGGTGACAAAGGTGGCAGAAGAGTTTGAGGCCGACAAAGTTAAATCTGGGCCGACGAATTTTAGGGTTTTGTAGCCAACAAATTCTAGGGTTTTGCAGCCGACATTCTTAGGGTTATAGCCGACGGATTTTAGGGTTTGGCAGTCGACATTTTCTAGGGTTTCACAGTCGACGTTTCTTAGGGTTTGTCTCTGAGATTTCTTCTATAAAAGGAGGGTTACTTCGAGTTTGAAGAGGTGGCATGAAGATTGAGTGCGAATGCGAGCAGAGTGATTGCGCAAGTGAAATTCGTGTCGAGCAGAGTGCGAAGTCGCAGTTAGAGTTGAAGCGAAGTGTGCATATCGTGATTGTGTGAAATAAGAGCGCAATGTGCAGAGGTGGAGTTATGAGTGCGAAGTGATAGCGGCCAGACAACAGAAGTGGACGATCATCCGATTGTTGTAGAGAGTGCGAAGAAGTTCATAGAAGTGTCGGACAGTGAGAAGCATGTTGTGTAGAAGTAGCAGACTGTAGAGAAACAGCAGACTGTAAGAAATAATATGAGAATTTTATTCTGTAATTTTCTTAATCATTTTTAACTTCCAAGTTGCAGCTTGGCATAAGGGGTTGGTGCCTCTTTCCAGTAGGTTCTGGTAAATTAGGAGTTGGTGCTCCATTCTGTTTGAAACAGATAAAGCAAAGGGGTTGGTGCTCCTTCCAGTTGGTGCTGGTAAAAGATTTTGTAAAGTTGTAGCTTTGCATTGATTGGATTTGGATGGTAGTCCAAGCAGTCATTTTGAGGAGTAGCCACATTGGTGAACCTCGTTAATTTGTTGTGTTGTGTGTCATGCTTTCTTGCTGCATTTGATATTTCATTTATCGAGTTTTAAATAGTTCGTTGGATTTAAAACTATATATATTAGAAATTTTAAAGATCACAGTGATTCACCCCCCTCTCGGTGTCACTTGTGATTACAACAATTGGTATTAGAGCCGGGTTCTGAACGAGGCTCAATCGGCTAGGGTGATCCCGATGAAGTGACATTATGGCATGTGGTGAAGGTTTCTCTTCCAAAAAGGCACCATTGTTTGATGGCACAAATTATGCTTTTTGGAGGATCAGAATGCAAACATATCTCCGAGCTTTGGGATTTGACATACGGAATGCGGTAGTCAATGGTTACACAGACTCTCCCTCTTTGCTCCAACCGACAACACCGGTAAAAAGGAGTTTGAAAATGATTCTAAAGCTAAAAATGCCATCATGTGTGGATTAGTGGACAGTGAGTTGGTCAAAATCATAAACTATGTTTCAGCAAAAGATGTGTGGGACAAACTGGAGAATATTCATGAGGGAGATGACAAGATCAAGGAAGCTAAGCTGCAAACTCATCGAGCTCAATTCGAATCACTAAAAATGACCAACGATGAGAACATAGAAGCCTTCATGCAAAGGGTAAATGGAATCACTAATTCAATGAGAGGTCTCGGCGAAGAGTTGGATGATGCTACTATTGTGAAAAAGGTTTTAAGGTCGCTTCCTCACAGGTTTGATTCTAAAGTCTCTGCCATAGAAGAAGCTAAAGACTTAAATCATTTCAGTATGGATGAGATGCATGGTTCCTTGATGGCTTATGAAATGAGAATAAGAAAGTCTAATCCTATGAGACAGAGAAGCGGCATTTAAAGCCCAAAAATGTAAAGACACAAAACAAGAGTCCGAAGAAGAAGAAATTTCGAGACGAAATGGAAGCAAATTTTGTCGAGAAAGTTGAGAAAGGGCAAAGGAAAGTACAAAGGAAAACTACCTTTTAAATGTTTCAACTGTGGGGGAATTGGACACTTTGCAACCAAATGTCCTCTCAATGAGAAGGACAAAGGTGAGGAAACTTCACATCAAGAAAAGGGTGAATGGAGAAAGAAATCTAACTTTAGAAAAGGCAATTTCAAAAAGAAAAGCTTTATATCCGGGAATGCATATTCCTCAGAAGACGACTCTAGTGAGGATTCTGAAGAAGGAACGAGTGAAGCTCTATTCATGGCATTTGAAGTCAAAAATTCTGAAAAGGCAAAAATCTCAGAGAAGGAAGAAGGTATGAACTCTATACTGACTGTTGAAAAAATTGAGGCTGAAGTTGATTTAGAAGGTGAACTAGTTTTTGCTCTTATAGAATGGAAATATGAGAAGAGAAAAAATAAAAAACTGTCAAGGAAGCTTGAGGATGCAAATGACATTATAACAAGTTTAAAAATACAGTCAGAAGAGTACAAGAAAATGTTCGAAGATCTTGAAGTTCAGGTGACCATGAAGATAGATTCTTTGCTGTAAGCTGGAAGAAGAAAATGTTGGTCTTCGAATACGAGATACAAGAAGCTGGATCGAAAAATTAGTTGCTATTACAAACGTGAAGAAAGTTCGATGAAGGTGGACAAAATTTTAAGCGATCAAAGACCCGCGAGTATCAAATTTGGTCCGGGCTTTGTTGAAGGAGAATCATCGACCAGAAATGTTGAAAGGAGTGAAGACAAGAAACAGTGCATTGAAAGAACAACTAATCGAGGCAAAAGAAAGAAATGATGCCGGGCACTAAAAAGAGGACTGACAATGATGGTTTTACCAAGGTCACACATCAAAAGAAAAGAAAATCTATGACTCCTGCAACAAAACGGCAAAGACCATCTTTCAGGTTCAATCATTACTTTTATGGTTTCTGTTTCAAATGTAATGCTTATGGACATAAAATTGTTGATTGCAAGTATAATGTAGGACCAAGAAGTTTCACTAGTAGAAATGCTTTTGCTCCTTTAATAAGTTATGCGAGTAGAATGCTTCAATTGTCACAACTTTGGGCATATTGCTAGAAACTGTCATAGTACCTCTGTTTCAAATCAAATTCAGAAAAGAAGAGTTCAACCATATAGGGCAAAACAAAGTAGAAATCATTCTGAAAGATATGTGCAAGAGTCTGAAAAGGGGAAATCCAAGCTAGAATCCAATACCACGGTCAAAACAGAATGGAAACAGAAAGAACAACTCAGAGAAGAAAAGGAATCTCTAATAGTACAGACAGCTTTCAAGGCTCAAAATAAATGTGTTCCATGGATTCTTGACAGTGGTTGCTCAAGTCATATGACAGGTGATAAACAGAAGTTTGAAAAACTACAGAAATATGAGGGTGGCTCTGTAAAGTTCGGAAACAATGATGGAGCCAAGATAATCGAAAAAGGATCTATCAAAATTAGTGATGGGAAAATTAAGTCAGAAGAAGTTCTGTTTGTGGATGGTCTGAAACACAATATGTTAAGTGTGAGTCAAATCTGTGATAAAGGACATGAAGTAGTCTTCAAGAAGCAGGGTTGTGAAGTCAGAAAAATAAACAGCGGGAAATTAATAGCAACCGGCTCAAGGACGTCTGGCAACCTGTACACACTCTCAGAATCTTCAGAAGGTATGTGCTTCATTGGACAAGAAGAAGAGAACTGGCTGTGGCACAAGAGGCTTGGACACATAAGTTTCGACAACTTAGTGAAAATCAGCTCAAAACAAGCGGTGAGAGATATTCCAACCATTAGAAAACCTTCAAATATTGTACTGTGCCTCATGTCAGAAGGGAAAGCAAACCAGAGTTTCATTCAAAACAAAAGAGTACCACACTAGCAAGCCTCTGGAACTTATACATACAGACTTATGTGGACCCATGAGAACACAAAGCATAAATGGAGACAAATATTTTATGTTATGTATCGATGATTATTCCAGAATGACCTGGATATTTTTCTTAAAAGACAAAACAGAAGCTTTTCAAATGTTCAAATCCTTCAAACATCTAGTTGAGAATGAAACAGGAAAAAGGATTAAATGTTTACGATCAGATAGAGGAGGAGAATTCATTTCAAATGAATTTTTAGAATATTGTGAAAATCATGGCATTGGGAGACAATATTCAGCGACTAGAACTCCCAGCGAGAATGGTGTAGTAGAAAGAAAGAACAGAACTGTTCAGGAAATGGCACGCACTATCTTGGCAGAAAATAAAATAGCGGACGATTCTGGAAAGAAGCGGTTCACACGACGGTATACCTCCAAAACAGATATATGTTAAGGACTCATGAAAGCAAAACTCCTTATGAGTTGTGGTTTGGTAGAAAAGCAACAACAAAACATCTCAAAGTATTTGGTTGTAAGTGTTATATCAGAAATACGATGACAATCTCGGGAAATTTGAAGATAGAGCGAGATGAAGGTGTCTTTGTTGGATATTCTCCAAAAAGTAAAGCTTACAAATGCTACAACAAGAGACTCAAGAAAATTGTGGATAGTGCGGATGTTAAATTTGATGAAGGTAGAACACGGTTAAGCGACTTTGAGGAAAACTACCCAATCTATGAAGATGTTTTTGAAGGAGATGAGGTAAATGAAGAAGGAAACAAACCTACAATTGATTCGATTGACTTAATCGATGACTCGGAAGCACAAGAAAATAAGAAATTTAAAAGCGGCGAGCTGGCAGAAAAATCATCCAACAGATCAAATAATTGGAGATCCCACAGCCGGTGTTCAAACAAGAAGGAAAGTAATAAGTAATTACTCTCTTTTATCAAGCATTGAGCCCAAAAACATAGATGAAGCCAGCAAAGATGATAGCTGGATGAAAGCAATAAATGAAGAGTTAGATCAGATTGAAAAGAACAGAACTTGGGAACTGGTACCTAGACCTGCAAATAAGAATGTAATCGGCACCAAATGGATATTTCGAAACAAATTAAATGAAGACGGTCGGGTCATTAGAAACAAAGCAAGGCTGGTTTGCAAAGGCTATGCACAAGTCGAAGGCATTGATTTTGAAGAGACTTTCGCACCAGTGGCCAGACTAGAAGCTATTAGAATGTTTTTGGCACTAGCAGTTCACAAGAACTTCAGAGTTTATCAGATGGATGTAAAATCTGCCTTCCTAAATGGGAAACTTGAAGAAGAGGTCTATATTGAACAACCAGATGGCTTTCAAATTAGTGAAGATCCTAACCTTGTCTGCAAATTAAAGAAAGCACTGTATGGATTAAAACAAGCACCACGGGCATGGTATGCAAGGCTAGATAATTATCTCTCTCAACAGGGATTCAAGAAAGGTTTAGTGGACGGTAATCTGTATGTAAAAATAGAAGGTGGGCATCTCATTGTTCTAGTTGTCTATGTAGATGATATCATATTTGGCAGCAACAAAGATGAATCTTGTAAAGACTTAGCAAATAAGATGCAGAATGAATTTGAAATGTCTATGATTGGTGAACTGTCTTACTTTCTTGGGCTACAAGTTAATCAAAATGAGAAAGGCATATTCATTTCCCAAATCAAATATGTGAAAGAAATGCTAAAAAGGTTCACTATGGAGGATTGTAAGCCAGTCAGCACTCCCATGACAACAGGCTGCAAATTGAGTAAAGAAGATAAATCTCCACCTGTAGACCAAACCATGTACGGATCTATGATTGGAAGTCTACTATATTTAACGACCACTAGACACGATATTCTGCAGGCGGTTTGCATGGTAGCTAGATTTCGGGCCGGTCCCAAAGAGACTCATGTGACAGACAGTTAAAAGGATTTTTCGGTATCTCTAGGGCACCATGGAGTATGGGTTGTGGTACCCAAAAGGCAAAGACTTCACTCTTATATCATATTCAGATGCAGATTGGGCTGGATGTGTTGATGACAGAAAGAGTACCGGTGGAGGAGCATTCTATTTGGGGGACAGATTGGTTGCATGGCACAGTAAGAAGCAAGAGTCAATTTCTTTATCTATAGTGAGGCAGAATATATTACAGCAGCAACATGTTGCACACAAGTCTTGTGGATGAAACAAACTTTGAAAGATCTAGGTATTAATTTTAGTGAACCAATATCAGTAAAGTGTGATAACACCAGTGCAATCAACATCTCTAAGAATCCAGTAATGCACTCACGGACAAAGCACATTGCTATAAGGTATCATTTCTTGAAGGAGAAAGTTGCAGAAGGAGAAGTTAAATTGGACTATGTCCCAACTACAGAACAAGTAGCAGATATTTTTACAAAACCTTTGCCCAAGGAAGTATTTGAGTACCTTCGAAGCAAATTAGGAGTAGTCACACTTCCTAAGAAGTGACTAGCTACGAGGATCACTTTCTCGGGGGAGCATTTGAGTATTTGACTATTCTTTTGCTCATGATCATAATTTGTGCCGGATGCAACAAATTGTGCCTGAGAAGTGTGAGGATGGACTCGGGGGAGTCTGCGGCAGCCCTTTGGTATTATTGACAAAGGGGGAGAAGAGTTACGAGGAATGTATACGAGTGTTGCCAACAATTCCAAAGGGGAGATTGTTGAGCAAGGTGTTGCAAGAAGTTTGTCATTGTTGTCAACACGGGCGGTTAGATCCAATGATGCGGTGGATAGACAGGTTCAGGAGCCATTCGGATACGAGAGAACAGAAATTCAAAGGATAGTCAGATTATGTAAAGTGCAATTCCGAGAAAACAAGAGTGACCCAGTTTCAAAAATTCGAAGAAAAAGACAAGTTAGAAAACTGTCGCGATATCGCGACATGTTTTCTGTCGCGATTTCACGACAGGTCGGAGGAGAGAGAAAGCGCAGCCGAAAATGTCATGATTTCATGACGAAAGTGAGGAGAGAGAAAGCACAGCCGAAAATGTCATGATTTCATGATGAAAGTGAGGAGAGAGAAAGCACAGCCGAAAATGTCACGATTTCATGACAAAAATGAGGAGAGAGAAGGCGCAAGGCAAACTGTCATGATTTCGTGACATGTTGGAGGCCAAGAAGCTAAGTCGAGAAACTGTAGCGATTTCGCTACATGTTGAAATTTCGTTGGCCGAAGCAAGGAGAAAGCGTTAAGTTGAAAAGTTGTAGCGATTTCGCTACATGTTGAATTTTCGTTGGCCGAAGCAAGGAGAAAGTGTTAAGTGAAAAGTTGTAGCGATTTCGCTACGAGTCAAAAGTGCACAAAGCAAAGGTGTAGCGATTTCGCTACGTGTCAAAACTACTCAAAACAAAGGTGTAGCGATTTCGCTACAAGTTGAAAAAGCACAACACGAAGGTGTAGCGATTTCGCTACGAGTTGAAAAAGCACAACACGAAGGTGTAGCGATTTCGCTACGCGTCAAAAGTGCACAACGCGAAGGTGTAGCGATTTCGCTACCAGTCAAAAGCGCAGAACTCAAAAGTGTAGCGATTTCATTACAAGTCAAAATTTCATGGGTAGAAGCAAAGTTGGAAGCACAAGGCACAAAGTTGTAGCGATTTCGCTATTGCATGAAGCAAGAAATGTACGAAAGCCGAAAGCGTCGCGATTTCATGACAAAGATGAGGATGACGTCAGTAAAGTTGAAAGTGTCACGATTTCATGACAGGCTGCAAGAAAAGCCTCTAGAAGCCGAAAGCGTCATGATTTCGTGACAAAGCTGAGGATGACGTCAGCAAAAGCTGAAAGTGTCACGATTTCACGACAGGGTGCAAGGAAAGCCGTTGGAAGCCGAAAGCATCATGATTTCGTGACAAGGATGAGGATGACGTCAACAAAAGTTTGAAGTGTCACGATTTCATGACAAGAACGATGGCAAAGCTATCAACGGCCAAAAGGGTCACGATTTCGTGACAACAAGGACAAGAAGGCGTACGGCCACAAAAAGTGTCGCGATATCGTGACATGTTATTATTTCATGGCAATAAGCTACAGGAAGGTGACAAAGGTGGCAGAAGAGTTTGAGGCCGACAAAGTTAAATCTGGGCTGACAAATTTTAGGGTTTTGCAGCCAACAAATTCTAGGGTTTTGCAGCCGACATTCTTAGGGTTACAGTAGATGGATTTTAGGGTTTGGCAATCGACATTTTCTAGGGTTTCACAACCGACGTTTCTTAGGGTTTGTCTCTGAGATTTCTTCTATAAAAGGAGGGTTACTTCGAGTTTGAAGAGGTGGCATGAAGATTGAGTGTGAATGCGAGCAGAGTGATTGTGCAAGTGAAATTCGTGTTGAGAGAGTGCGAAGTCGCAGTTAGAGTTGAAGCGAAGTGTGCATATCATGATTGTGTGAAATAAGAGCGCAATGTGCGAGAGGTGGAGTTATGAGTGTGAAGTGATAGCGGCCAGACAAAGAAGTGGATGATCATCTGATTGTTGTAGAGAGTGCGAAGAAGTTCACAGAAGTGTCGGACAGTGCGAAGCATGTTGTGCAGAAGTAGCAGACTACAGAGAAATAGCAGACTGTAAGAAATAATATGAGAATTTTATTCTATAATTTTCTTAATCATTTTTAACTTCCAAGTTGCAGCTTGGCATAAGGGGTTGGTGCCTCTTTCCAGTAGGTCTTTGGTAAATTAGGAGTTGGTGCTCCATTCTATTTGAAACGAGATAAAGCAAAGGGGTTGGTGCTCCTTCCGGTTGGTCTTTGGTAAAAGATTTTGTAAAGTTGTAGCTTTGCATTGGTTGGATTTGGATGGTAGTCCAAGCAGTCGTTTTGAGGAGTAGCCACATTGGTGAACCTCGTTAATTTGTTGTGTTGTGTGTCATGCTTTCTTGCTGCATTTGATATTTCGTTTATCAGTTTTAAATAGTTGCTGGATTTAAAACTATATATATTAGAAATTTTAAAGATCACACTGATTCACCCCCCTCTCAGTGTCACTGTGATTACAACAGGTTTTTGAGGGTACATTTTCATCAAAGCAAGTTAAGAGGTATGTTGACATTATTCCTTCTCTAAGGTGTTTGGTTGAGTGAATATTTCAGAATCATAAGGTGGAGATAAAAGGGTTGATTAGTGTGTATTGTTGGAAATATTTGAGCTAGGGTTTAAAATCACTTTAGATACTAGCTAGGGTTTGAGAACAAATTGTGCATCATTGATTAGTGAAATTGGAAACACTTGTGCTAGGGTTTTTGAGAATAAATTGTGCATTCTTGTTGAAATAATTTGTGAAGCATTTGGGTATTGATGTGAGTGACATTGAATGTGAATGGGCAAGTGTTATAAACCAGTTTTGTGAAGCAAAGTTATACACTAGTTTGATTTGATTTGAAAGGGATTTGTAAGAAGTAGAGATCTGATTTGATGAATGCAAGATATGTGAATGTGAAGAACATATTGGGTATTTGATAGTACATATCATTCTCTATATGTTCAAGAGGTTAAACGAATTCTAGGTAGAATATGTCTGAATTGCCTAGTTGAAGAAAGCATTTTTGAAAGAGATATAAGCATTATTTTGAACATCATTTGTGTGCAAGATTTGGGATTGGTTGAGCATGTGCTATGAGTTGTTTTGAGCATGTATTATGAGAAATAGTTTTGAGCATGTGTTAGAGAATAAAAGATAAAGTCTTATGAGAAGACTTGAAGAAGTTTAAGGTAGATTTGAGCAAGTCTTGTGAGAAGACTTGAAGCAGGTTTGAGCAAAGACTTGAAGTAGGTTTGAGGTAGATTTGAGCAAGTCTTGTGAGAAGACTTGAAGTAGGTTTGAGGTAGATTTGAGCAAGTATTGTGAGAAGACTTGAAGCAGGTTTGAGGTAGATTTGAGCAAGTCTTGTGAGAAGACTTGAAGTAGGTTTGAGGTAAATTTGAGCAAGTATTGTGAGAAGACTTGAGATAGATTTGTGCATGTAATGTGTGTAAACTTGAAATAAAATTGAAGATAGATTTATGCATGTAATATGTGCAGATTTGGGATAGAGTTGAGAGAATATTTATGAGAAGACTTGAAGTAGGTTTTGGATAGATTTGTGAGTAGACTTGAGTAAGCCTCATGAGTAGACTTGAACTAGATAAAAGGAGAGGAGTCTCCTATGTATAGAGTTCCATGAACCATAGCAGAGAGGGGAGGTGTATCCTATAGATAGAGTTCCATGAACTAGAGTAAAGGAGAAGAGTTCTCCTATGGATAGAGTTCCATGAACTAAACCAGCAAGGGGATAGAGTTCTCCTATGGATAGAGTTCCACAAACTAGAGCAAAGGAGAGGAGTCTCCTATGGATAGAGTTCCATGAACCAGACCAGCAAGGGGATAGAGTTCTCCTATGGATAGAGTTCCATGAACTAGAGCAGAGAGGAGAGGTGTCTCCTATGGATAGAGTTCCATAAACCAACATAAAGGGGATAGAGTTCTCCTGTGGATAGAGATCCATAAATCAGAGTAGTGGGGATAGAGGTCTCCTATGGATAGAGGTCCATGAACTTGAGCATAGGGGATTGGTGTCTCCTTTGGATAGAGGTCCATAAACATTGTAATAGGGAATTGGTTCCCAAGAGATCTATTGAGAAAATTTATAAGAAATATTTTCTCCATGGACGTAACCCACATTGGGTGAACCACGTTAAATCTGTGTCTCTCATGTGTGTGATGATTTGTGCATTGCTTTGTTACTGCTATTGATATTGCAATTGATAACATTGGATAATATTGTTTGGGAAAGAAAAGTAAAATTTTATCTTATACTGTTCACCCTCCCCTCTCAGTATAAGCTTGTGTTCTTCAATTGGTATCAGAGCGGGTTCCTTCAAAAAAAGTCTAACAACTTGAAGGAAGATATTACAAGAACACAAATGGCTTCATAGAATGGATCTTCAACAAATAAGGCTCCAATGTTTGATGGGAATAATTATGCTTTCTGGAGTATGAGGATGAAGACTTATTTGATGGCACAAGGATATGAAACATGGCAATCTATTGAGGATGGGTTCACACCTACAACTACTCCTCCCATAGATAAGGATGGTAAGAAATTACATGTGAATAATGCCAAGGCTATGAATGGAATCTTAAGTGGATTACGTGAATCAAAATTTGTGAAAGTTATGCAATGCAAATCAGCAAAATAGATATGGGATAAATTGAAGCAAACATATGAAGGAGATAGCAAGGTCAAGTTGGAAAAACTTCAAACTCATAGGAGGAGGTTTGAAGAGTTGAATATGGAAGATGAGGAAGATATTGCTAAATACTTACTTCATGTTGATGAAGTTGTTAATACCATGCATGGACTTGGATTTAAAATTGAGGACTCTAGTGTTGCTCAGAAAGTATTAAGATCACTCCCTATGAGGTATGATGCAAAGGTTTCAGCTATAGAAGAGATGAAGGATCTTGATAAGTTGACTATGGATGAGTTACATGGAATTCTCACAGCTTATGAGATGAGGACAAAAAAATATCAAAATTCCAAGAAAGAGGTAGCATTCAAAGTTTCAAAGAAGATAAAAGATAAGAAACCAAAATCAAGTGATGAGTCAAGCAGTAATGAAGAAGCTAACTACGTGAGAAGAAATAAGGACTCAAGAAAAAACAAAGATATAAATACTATGAAATATTTTAATTGTGGTAACTTTGGTCACTATGCATCTAATTGTCCACAAGCTGGAAGTAGTAGCAGTGAAGAGAAATAGGATTATAAGAAAAAGGAAGAAAGAAAATTCAGGCATGAAAAGAAAAATAGGTATGGTCAAGGTAAGCATGAAAAGAAGTTCTTTCAAAGGCACAAGAAGAGTTTCTATGTTAAAAAAGCAAGCAGTGCTTCAAGTGATAGTGATGAAAGACTCTCAGATAGTGAAGAAGAAGAGATTCTATTTTTGGCAATAGAAGAGGAAGAAAACACTCCTATTGAAGACCAAGTAGAAGATGCTCCTATAATTGAAGACCTAGAGAAAGGTTCAGAAAAAGAAGAAGGCACAGTTGATCTAGAAGAAGAACTTATTGTTGCTCTCAGAGAGTTGAAAAGAGTTAGAAAGTAGAATTCAAGACTGAAGGCTCAAGTTCAAGAAGATGAGGAAATAAAAGAAAAGCTTCTACAAGATCTCAAAAACTCAAAAGCTAAGGCAAGGAGATTTAAAGAAGTCATGGTTGAAAAGTTAGAGGTAAAAGAGTTAGAATGTGAAATATTAGAACATGAAGTGGTTTCTCTAAGAATGGAAGTGAAATATTCTAAGGATAAGCTGCACAGGTTTGGGAAAATTTCAAAAGCTTTGGACAACATTATCAATGCACAAAGATCTTCATTTATCAAAATAGGACTTGGTTTTGAAGAAGGTCAAGAGGTCCAAAAAGAGGAGTCAAGCTCAAAATAAAAGGAAGTTTTAGAGGAAGATATTGAAGAAGAACCTAAGACCTATGCTGATAATTTGAAGAGTGGAAGCTTCACTAAGAAAGAAAACAATGCACAAACAAGAAATAGGGACCATCATAGAGAAGGCAAAGAAAGGACTAAGAGACCAGATGTTTCAAGACAAGATGAATATTTCTTCCAAGGGCATTGTTTTTCATGTAATCATTTTGGTCACAAAGCTATGCATTGCAGGGTTCATGGAAAGAAGGAGTATGGATTCACTAAGAGGAACTTCAACTCATTCGAAGATGGATATTTCTTTCAAGGTTATTGCTACTCATGTAATCACTTTGGTCATAAAGCGATCCACTGCAGGGTTCATGACAAAAATATTATGGCTTCACCAAGAGGAACTTCAAGTCATTTGCACCTTCCAAGAACTACAACATCAGGTGTTACAATTGCAATAATCTTGGGCATAAGGCCAAGTGGTGTAGAACAGAGTTTCCGAAACTTCCAGAGTCAAGCAAGAATAGGGACACTCAAAAGGATCAAAAGGGTATGATTACAAAGGTGTTGAAAAAGAAGGTTGAAAAGGAAAAAGAGCATTGTATGTTGGGAGTAGATTTACTCCCACCCCAAAATTAATCACCTCAAGGAGAGGAGGTGGTGAGGGGGCTGAGCTAAGAGTCTTATATTTTAGCCCCAAAGGAGTCCCTTTTCCATTGATGTCAAAGGGGGAGAGTTTCAGTAAGGGGGAGAGAAATTAGTAAGGGGGAGAAGCTTCTCAGGGGGAGTAGATTTGGAATTCAGTGGTTGGAAAAGAAATTTTTAGAAAGGGTTGCCATCAATGACAAAGGGGGAGATTGTTGGAAATATTGAGTATATTGGTTGTCATTGATGTCAAAGGTGAAATGGTTGAAAATCATCTTCAAGGTTGAAATATTAAAGTGCAAGGCAAATATCTTCAAGGGTACAATAATTGTCAAGGTAAAAGCATTCTTCATGGTTGTGTGTGCAAGAAAAGGACAAGGTGTTATTTGGTTAAAAAGGTTCTCCATAGTTATGTTTGCAAGAAAAAAGACAAGGTTCTCCATGGTTATGTTTGAAAGAAAAAAAAGGTTATCTATGGTTATGTTAGCAAGAAAAAGACAAGGTAGACAAGGTTCCATTGAAAAATATTTATTTATTGCAAGGGTGAAAAAATATTTCAAGAGCAAAGGACAAAAGATTAAAAAATAAATTATAATATTTAAACCAAGGTTTAAATATTATAATAAAATAAATTTGAATTTTAAATGGTGCCAAAATTTAAAATTCAAATGGTGGCAAAGAGAGTCGACGTCTTCCTAAGTTTTGAAGTGCATATATAAGGAGGAAAATAAAAATTATTTGTGAATGTTGATGGAGATTAAGGTAGAGTGCCATTCATTCCATTCGTGAGGGCAGCACACAAAGTTGAAGCGAGGACAACGAGGAGTAAGGAGAGTGCATGGGTTTTAAAGCAAGGTGGATGGTGCACGAACCTCAAGATAGGAGGCAACACACATTTGATTCCAACTAGGCAGCTAGCCCAGGTGGCAGGTAGACCCTATGCAAGACACTGATGTTGAGGAGGTTTTAGGTTTGAGTCACAGTGGTAGTTTTTTTTGAACTACATTTGGGTGGAAGAAAAGGTTAATAAAATTTATTATTGTGCACTTTTGGTTCCAGCAGGTGGGCCAACCTAGCTGGCACTCTAGCTCACACTAGAGCATGGGCTCTATGAGGTTTCATGTTCGACTCCCCTTGATGGAAGAAGTGGTAAGGGCATTAAATTTTATTATAAAATTTTTGTTTGGCTTAATATAATAATTTTGATTGGAGTCATAAGGTTTGAGTTGAATAAATTTATTTGGCAATTAGGGAGTCATAAGGGTTGAGTTTAATAAAGTTTTGATTTTGCAATTAGGGAGTCATAAGGGTGTGAGTTAATAAAGTTTTGTGTGCAAATTAGGAGTTATAAGGATATGTTATAAAAGATTTATATTTTGCAAATAGAAATTATAAAGGTGTTTTATAAAGTTTTATTTTGCAAAGAGCATAAAGAGAAAATACAAAGGGGATAATTTTTGTATGTGAGAATAGGAGGTATAAGGTTTATGAAAGGGAAATTAAAATTATTCTGCACTTAGGGTTTTGGATGATTATAAGGTACATTATTAATATTGAAAATTATTTGTCTTTTACAAGTAGGAGTTATAAGGTGTTATTGTGGTTTGATTTTTGGTTGAAATTTTTGTATGGTGAAAAGTAAGTTTGAGGGGTTTTGATAATTGTTAATGTCCTATATTTTGAGAACAAATGAAGATTCATTGAACATCATTTTCAGATTTCATTGAGCACATATTTTTGAGAAGAAATTTAATGTTGATGGTTTGAAAGAGAAATCTACTAATCAGTTTTGAAGTGGCACTTTGAAGAGGAAATTCTTTTGAGACAGGTTTTTGAGGGCACATTTTCATCAAAGCAAGTTAAGAGGTATGTTGACATTATTCCTTCTCTAAGGTGTTTGGTTGAGTGAATATTTCAGAATCATAAGGTGGAGATAAAAGGGTTGATTAGTGTGTATTGTTGGAAATATTTGAGCTAGGGTTTGAGAACAAATTGTGCATTATTGATTAGTGAAATTGGAAATACTTGTGCTAGGGTTTTTGAGAACAAATTGTGCATTCTTGTTGAAAGAATTTGTGAAGCATTTGGGCATTGATGTGAGTGACATTGAATGTGAATGGGCAAGTGTTATAGACCAATTTTGTGAAGAAAAGTTATACACTAGTTTGATTTGATTTGAAAGGGATTTGCAAGAAGTAGAGATCTGATTTTATGAATGCAAGATATGTGAATGTGAAGAACATATTGGGTATTTGATAGTACATATCATTCTCTATATGTTCAAGAGGTTAAATGTAGGTAGAATATGTCTGAATTGCCTAGTTGAAGAAAGCATTTCTGAAAGAGATATAAGCATTATTTTGAACATCATTTGTGTGCAAGATTTGGGATTAGTTGAGCATGTGCTATGAGTTGTTTTGAGAATGTATTATAGTAAGCAATTTTAAGGTATTTGAGCATGTGTTAGAGCAGATTTAAGTAGATATAGTAGGTAGATTTGAGTAAGTCTTGTGAGAAGACTTGAAGCAGGTTTGAGGTAGATTTGAGCAAGTCTTGTGAGAAGACTTGAAGTAGGTTTGAGATAGATTTGAGAAAGTCTTGTGAGAAGACTTGAAGCATATTTGAGGTAGATTTGAATAAGTCTTGTGAGAAGATTTGAGATAAATTTAAGATAGATTTGTGCATGTAATGTATGCAAATTTGAAATAGAGTTGAAGATAGATTTGTGCATGTAATGTGTGCATATTTGGGATAGAGTTGAGAGTAGATTTATGAGAAGACTTGAAGCAAGTTTTGGATAGATTGTGAGTAGACTTGAGTAAGTCTCATGAGTAGGCTTGAACCAGAGCAAAGGAGAAGAGTCTCCTATGGATAGAGTTCCACAAACCAAAGCAAAGAGGAGAGGTGTCTCCTATGGATAGAGTTCCATGAACTAGAGCAAAGGAGTAGAGTTCTCCTATGGATAGAGTTCCACGAACCAAACTAGCAAGGGGATAGATTTCTCCTAGAGCAAAGGAGAGGAGTCTCCTATGGATAGAGTTCCATGAACCAGACCAAAAAGGGGATAGATTTCTCCTATGGATAGAGTTCCACGAACTAGAGCAGAGAGGAGAGGAGTCTCCTGTGGATAGAGTTCCACGAACCAACACAAAGGGGATAGAGTTCTCCTATGGATAGAGATCCACAAATAAGAGCAGTGGGGATAGATGTCTCCTATGGATAGAGGTCCACGAACTTGAGCATAGGGGATTGGTGTCTCCTTTGGATAGAGGTCCATAAACATTGTAATAGGGAATTGGTTCCCAAGAGATCTATTGAGAAAATTTATAAGAAATATTTTCTCCATGGACGTAACCCACATTGGGTGAACCACGTTAAATATGTGTCTCTCATGTGTGTGATGATTTGTGCATTGCTTTGTTACTGCTATTGATATTGCAATTGATAACATTGGATAATATTATTTGGGAAAGAAAAGTAAAAGTTTATCTTATATTGTTCACCCCCTCTCAGTATAAGCTTGTGTTCTTCACCCTAACTTTAATCAATTAAGGTCTCATATCCCTAACTTCATAACCCTCACTTCACATCCCTTTATTTATAACCCTCACTTCATACCCATTTATTAATACCCCTAACTTAATACCCCTAACTTCATACCCCTTTCTTCATACCCCCTAACTTCATACCCCTAAATTCATACCCCTAACTTCATACCCCTTTATTCAAACCCCTCTCTTTATACCCTTAACTTTAATCAATTAAGGTCTCATAACCCTAACTTCACATCCATCACTTCACACACCTTTCTTTATACCCCTCACTTCATACCTCTTTCTTCATACCCCTAACTTCATACCCCCTAACTTCATACCCCTAACTTCATACCCATCACTTCATACCCCTAACTAATTGAATACTTGCAAAAACCACTTATTTAACTAAACCCTAAACCATAAACCCTAAAACCTAAACCCTAAAGTTAGAGGTACGAGATATTCATTGATTAAAGAAGTGGTTTTTATAAGTATTCAATTAGTTAGGGGTATGAAGTGAGGGGTATTAAGTTAGGGGTATGAGACATTAATTGATTAAAGAAATGGTTTTTGTAAGTATTCAATTAGTGAGGGGTATGAAGTGAGGGGTATGAAGTTAGGGTATAAATAAAGGGGTATGAAGTTAGGGGTATGAAGTTAGGGGTATGAATATAGGGGTATGAAGTTAGGGGTGTGAAGAGATGGGTATGAAGAAACATTTATTTTATTTTATTATTTTTTATAAACATTGATTTTTTTGGATTTTCTAACGTTTTAGAAAACAATTTGATTTTCTAACGTTTTGATTTATTAAAAAATTGAAATTATAATTAAAATTTTAAAGTTCCTAAGAAAAAAGAAAAAAAAAATTAAAGTTAATTTTTTTTTTAAAGTTACTAATTTGTTTAATTAAATTTTACAAATAAAAAAAACACTTCTTTAATAAATTAAGGTCTCATACCCCTAACTGCATACCCCTCACTACATACCCCTAACTTCATTCCACTAACTTCATACCTCTTTATTCATACCCCTCACTTCATACCTCTTTCTTCATGCCCCTTTCTTCATACCCCTAAATTTAATGAATTAAGGTCTCATACCCCTCACTTCACACCCCTTTATTCATATCCCTCACTTCACACCCCTTCCTTCATACCCATTTCTTTATGCTACTAATATCATACTCCTAACTTCAAACCCCTAACTTCATACCCCTTACTTCATACCCCCTAACTTCATACCCCTTTATTCATACCCCTTTATTAATATCCCTTTCTTCATACCCCTCACTAAATAACCCTCACTTCATACCCCTAAGTAATTGAATACTTACAAAAACCAATTATTTAATCAATTAATGTCTCATATCCCTTTCTTCATACCCCTCACTTCATACCCCTTTCTTCATACCCCTAAATAATTGAATACTTATTAAAACCACTTCTTTAATCACTTAAGGTCTCATACACATTACTTATTATGCCTAACTTCATTAACTTCATGCTCCTTTCTTCATACTGCCTAACTTCATACCCCTAATCTCATACCCCTTTCTTCATACCCCTAAATTTATACCCCTTTATTCATAACCCTTTCTTCATACCCCTCACTAAATACCCCTCACTTCATATCCCTAAGTAATTGAATACTTACAAAAACCACTTCTTTAATCAATTAATGTCTCATATCCCTTTCTTAATACCCCTCACTTCATATCGCTTTCTTCATACCCCTCACTTCATACCCATTTCTTCATACCCATAAATAATTTAATACTTACAAAAACCACTTATTTAATCAATTAAGGTCTCATACCCCTCACTTCATACCCCTAACTTCATTCACTTCATACCCATAACTTCATACCCCTCACTAATTAAATACTTAAAAAAACCAATTCTTTAATCAATTAATGTCTCATACCCCTAACTTCATACCCTTAACTAATTGAATACTTACAAAAACCATTTCTTTAACTAAATTCTAAACTATAAACCCTAAACCCTAAACTCTAAACCCTGAATTTAGGGATATGAGACATTAATTGATTAAAGAAGTGTTTTTTTAAGTATTCAATTAGTTATGGGTATGAATTGAGGCGTATAAAGTTAGGGGTATGAAGTTAGGAGTATGGGACATTATTTCATTAAAGAATTGTTTTTTATAAGTATTCAATTAGTGAGGTGTATGAAGTGATATGTATCAAGAAAGAGGTATGAAGTGAGGGGTATGAAGAAACATTGATTTTTTTTTGAAAAAAAATATTGATTTTTTTGTATTTTCTGAAGTTTTTGTAAAAAATGATTTTCTAACGTTTTGAAATTTTTTTTTCTAAGGTTAAAAATTAATATTTAAATTAAAATTTTAAAGTTCCTATTTTTTTTAATTAAAGTTTACAATTAAAAAAAAACCACTTCTTTAATCAATTAAGGTGTCATACCCCTATCTTCATACCCCTCACTTCATACACCTAACTTCATACCCCTCAATTCATACCCCTTTCTTCATATCCCTCACTTCATACCCCTTTCTTCATACCCCTCTCTTCATACCTCTAACTTTAATCAATTAAGGTCTCATACCCCTAACTTCATACCCCTCACTTCACACCTCTTTCTTCATACCCCTCACTTCATACCCCTTTCTTCATATCCCTAAATTCATACCCCTAACTTCATACCAGTTTCTTCATACCACCTAACTTCATACCCCTAAATTCATACCCCTAACTTCATACCCCTTTATTCATACCCCTTTCTTCATACCCATTCCTTTATACTCCTCACTAAATACCCCTCTCTTCATACCCCTCACTAAATACCTTTTTATTTTATTTTTGAATTTACATGGTGGAATCAATAGCTACCACAAATTTGGGTAGGATATCCAAATTTTATGGCCATCGCAATATTCTATGTTGTTTGCCCCAGAAGCCACCACACAATTTTTCACACAATCCACCCCTATAACCACCATGCCATAAATATTTTAAATATTTTACCCCTTTTACCCCTTTCTTCATACCCCTCAATAAATACCCATCACTTCATACCCCTAAGTAGTTTAATACTTACAAAAACCATTTAGTTAATCAATCAATGTCTCATATCCCTTTCTTCATACTCCTCACTTCATACCCCTTTCTTCATACCCTTCACTTCATACCCCTTTCTTCATACCCCTAACTAATTGAATACTTACAAAAACCATTTCTTTAATAAATTAAGGTCTCATACCCCTCACTTCATACCCCTTTCTTCATACCCCTCACTTCATACCCCTAACTAATTAAATACTTATAAAAACCACTTATTTAATTAATTAATGTCTCATACCCCTAACTTCATACCCTAACTAATTGAATACTTACAAAACCCACTTTTTTAACTAAACTCTAAACCTTAAAGTTAGGGGTATGAGACATTAATTGATTAAATAAGTGGTTTTTGTAAGTATTCAATTAGTTAGGTGTATGAAGTGAAGGGTATGAAGTTAGGGGTATGATACATTAATTGATTAAAGAATTTATTTTTCTAAGTACTAAATTAATGAGGGGTATTAAGTGAAGGGTATGAATAAAGGGAAATGAAGTTAGGGGTATGAATAAAGGGGTATGAAGTGAGGGGTATGAAGAAACATTGTTTTTTTTTTAATTTTCTAAAGTTTTTGAAAAAAATTGATTTTCTAATGTTTTGATTTTTTTGTTTCTTTTTCTAAGGTTAAAAAATAAAAATAAAAATAAAAAATTTAAAGTTCCTAAGAAAAAAAGGAAAAAAAAATAAAAGTTAAAATTAAAATTTTAAAGTTCCTATTTTTTTATAATTAAAGTTTACAATTAAAAACCTTATAGTAAAAAAAAACTTCTTTAATAAATTAAGGTCTCATACCCCTCACTTCATACCTCTCACTTCATACCCATCACTTCATACCCCTAAATTCATACCCTAACTTCATACCCCTCAATTCATACCCCTTTCTTCATACCCCTCACTTCATACCTCTTTCTTCATACCCTTCTCTTCATACCCCTAACTTTAATATATTAACGTCTCATACCCATAACTTCATACCTCTCACTTCACATCACTTTATTTATACCCCTAGCTTCATACCACTTTCTTCATACCCCTCTCTTCATAACCCTAAATTTAATCAATTAAGGTCTCATACCCCTAACTTCATACCCCTCACTTCATACCATTTCTTCATACCCCTAATGTCAAACCCCTAACTTCATATCCATTTCTTCATAGCCACTAATTTCATATCCCTAACTTCAGACCCCCTTCTTCATACCCATTTATTCATACCCTTCACTAAATACCCTCACTTCATACCACTAAGTATATGAATACTTACAAAAACCACTTATTTAATAAATTAATGTCTCATATCCCTTTATTCATACCCCTCACTTCATACCCCTTTCTTCATATCCCTTACTTCATACCCCTAACTAATTGAATACTTACAAAAACCACTTCTTTAATCAATTAAGGTCTCATACCCCTCACTTCATACCCCTAACTTCATTCACTTCATACCCCTTTCTTCATACCCCTAACTTCATACCCCTCACTTCATACCTCTAACTTCATACCCCTAACTTCATACCCCTAACTAATTAAATACTTACAAAAACCACTTCTTTAATCAATTAATATCTTATACCCCTAACTTCATAACCTTAACTAATTTAATACTTACAAAACCACTTTTTTAACAAAACCTTAAACCCTGAAGTTAGGGGTATGAGACATTAATTGAATAAATAAGTGGTTTTTGTAAGTTTTCAATTAGTTAGGGGTATGAAGTGAGGGGTATGAAGTTAGGGGTATGAGACATTAATTGATTAAAGAATTGGTTTTTATAAGTATTCAATTAGTGAGAGGTATGAAGTGAGGGGTATGAAGTTAGGGTATGAAGAAATGGGTATGAATAAAGGGGTATGAAGTTAGGGTTATGAATAAAGGGTATGAAGTTAGGGTGTGAAGTTAGGGGTATGAAGAAAGCTAGAAAATCAAAAAAATTCAAAAACTTTAGAAAATTTTAAAAAATCAATGTTTGTTTAAAAAAAAATCAATTATTTCTTCATACCCCTCACTTCACATCCCTAAATTCATACCCCTAACTTCATACCCCTTTATTCATACCCCTCACTAAATACACTCACTTCATACCCCTAAGTAATTGAATACTTACAAAAACCACTTCTTTAATCAATTAATGTCTCATATCCCTTTCTTCATACCCCTCACTTCATACCCCTTTCTTCATACCACTCTCTTCATACCCTTAACTAATTGAATACTTAAAAAAAACTCTTATTTTATCAATTAAGGTCTCATACCCCTCACTTCATATCCCTAAATTTATTCACTTCATACCCCTTTCTTTATACCCTCTAACTTCATACCTCTTTATTCATACCCCTCACTTCATACCCCTAAGTAATTGAATACTTACAAAAACCACTTTTTTAATAAATTAATATCTCATATCCCTTTCTTCATACCCCTAACTTCATACCCATCACTTCATATCCCTTTATTCATAGCCCTAACTAATTGAATACTTATTGTAGACACCAAAATCCAGCCACTTATACCTTCCTGCCAGCCACGTGTCAATCATCAATCCTTCCCGCCATTATTTCGCCCAAATCCACACTTTCCCACCATTATTTGGCCCAATTTCACTTTTCCCGTCATTTTTCATCCCCAAATTTATTTAAATTAATATATATATATATATTTTAATATTTTAATATATTTTAATATATATATAAATAAAGTTTAAGTGATTTAATTTGAGCCGTCCATCCTTCATTTAATCTCATCCGTCCATCCATCTTAATCCGTTTCACAACCTAGATTTATTCTCTACCCTTGGATCCACTTTAATCTTAGCCACACGTTCAAAGTGTCGTTAAAACCCTAAAGTGTGCCCTAAGAGTAGATTATAAATTGAGTCACCTTGATGGCTCAAACCCTATCTATCTCTTCGGCTAAAACACATAATAAGTACTTGCTTAAATGAACAAATACCTCAGCTGGCTGCACTGGCGCGTCCACTCCCATCTCCGCCATAGCTCCCGTGTGCTTCACTTTCCCACACAACCTTTCACTCCACTTCACTCCACTCCCTCAGACGCACTTCTCTTAAGCTCGAACGCACAAATGAGCGAAATTCTTGCTGAAACTATTTAAATAGCTAATTTTGGCACCTTGAAACATAGTAGGGCGTTTCATGGCGGATTCAGACACAGTCCTGCGTTTGCAGAGCGCCTAAACACTGACGGGCGTCTCTGCCAACCACAAATGCAGACCGGCGTTTGGTGTCAGTATTGAATAAAGGAACAAAACTTACAAAATTGAAGCTTACCTCCTCCAAATTTCATCAAATTGCATTGATCCATTCTTCTTATCATAATAAAACATTTTGTGAAGGTTACAACAGTTTTGGACACAAATTTTGTCATTTCGCTCAAAAAGCGCATCATTCATCATTGTTTTACAAATTGGGTTAAAAATATTCAAAACCTTAACAAAATTAACCACATTCATCAATTCTTCTGATCTATCGTCAATTTCATTCTTCTTTCATCATGCATATTTTTGCCAAATCAAATTAAAGTAAACCTCGTATCTAGTGGTATATTCTATCACCTTGGCGATTACAACGATTTGAATCCATGCAATTCGGTAAGAGGATTAAACCACCATAAGGACACTTACCATTTATCATCATCAATTATTTCACTGTTTGAAAATTGGAAATCAATTTTGGGTATTCTACTTTTCAAGTGACCTCATACCAAGATTAATTTGCTCAACAGGTGTCATTGATGGCCTAGTTCATGGGGCCTTAAACATGGACAATCTTTCATATCGTCATTATTTTAAGTCTTGCTAGAGATTGTGGCTACCTAGGTTGATTGGTTCCGACCCGAGGAATTATCCATACAGTCACTAGGAGCATCTTTGAGTTCTGGAATCTTTCATGCATCTTTCATCTTTGCGTATCAATGGCGCCATCAAGGCAATTTTATCAACAGTATGGATTCACACACAGGAGTTGGGGCATCCGTTATCAATTTCTAATTTTCCTATAGTGGAATTCATCTTACATGATCATGGAATTTACAGTTTGGCAAAAATCCCTTTATAACCGTTGGGGCATAAAACGGTCCATCTTTCACATCACTCATATCGTCTTCAATCATATTCTTTTCTCGGTTTGTACACCAACCCCTTTTCTGTTGGGACATAAACAGATGGTGCATGCACCAACCCTTTTTTTCACCGTTGGGGCAAAAACGGTTCATTATCTTCCGAATTTCTTCCAATTGGCTTGTGAGAACCATTCTCGCTCGCCAATTGAGGGGGTAAGCTAAAAAATTTTAAATATTCTTTTATTCTTTGGTCTTCAAAGTTGTGCTTTAGTCTTGAGAGAGAGTTGCGTCTGATCTAGCTTTTCAGGTGTCTTAAGTTTTTGTGCTACATTGTGTCTTCACACAAAGCAGCTCAAAAAGGGGCATCTGTAGACACCAAAATCCAGCCACTTATACCTTCCTGCCAGCCACGTGTCAGTCATCCATCCTTCCCGCCATTATTTGGCCCAAATCCACACTTTCCCACCATTATTTGGCCCAATTTCACTTTTCCCGCCATTTTTCATCCCCAAATTTATTTAAATTAATATTTATATATATATTTTAATATTTTAATATATATATAAATAAAGTTTAAGTGATTTAATCTGAGCCGTCCATCCTTCATTTAATCTCATCCGTCCATCCATCTTAATCCGTTTCACAACCTAGATTTATTCTCTACCCTTGGATCCACTTTAATCTTAGCCACACGTTCAAAGTGTCGTTAAAACCCTAAAGTGTGCCCTAAGAGTAGATTATAAATTGAGTCACCTTGATGGCTCAAACCCTATCTATCTATTCGGCTAAACCTACTTATCTTCCCTATCTAAGTCTGGAGTTGGCTATTACTGTTAATCCTGAGTCTTCTGAGTCTTCTACGGCCCTAAGTCTAAACTAAACCCTTTCGCCGCATCCATCGCCGCCGCCTGGTCTCATCGCGTTAACAGGAAAAGGTATAGATTCGTCTAAAGCAAGTAATATTTCTTTATGTATTAATCTGCTGTTGAATTCTGCATTCTGTTTATTTTTATTTCTTAAATATAGGGTTTTAGACTATTTTTGAGGGCTCACACAGTGGAGCCCTCTTATTAGTTTCTAAATCTTTGATGATTTTAATGTGTGCAGGATTCTAGTGGTAGATCTGATTTGTTGATAGCAGCTGCTTAAGCTGGAGTGGTCCCAGCCAAAGGATACAACGAAGCCCACTCATTCTGTTGAGGTTAAGGATACATTCTTCGGAGACGCCACCACATTGTGCTAGCTAGGGTTTCGGAGAACCCTAGCACAAATTGTAACTTTGTATCATGAAAAGGGTTACAGGCCCTGTTGTACTTAAAAGGAGTTTCTAAACTCCATTGATTAATAAAAATCATTCATTTTGTACAACTGTTCTGCATTCCTTTATTGTGATTTCTTTATTTCTGTTTGGCGTTGTATCTTTAATCTACACTTATAAAAACCACTTCTTTAATCAATTAAGGTCTTATACACCTCACTTCATATGCCTAACTTCATTCACTTCATACCCCTTTCTTCATACCCCTAACTTCATACCCATAACCTCATACCCCTTTCTTCATACCCCTAAATTTATACCCCTTTATTCATGACCCTTTATTTATACCCCTCACTTCATACCCCTAAGTAATTGAATACTTACAAAAACCATTTTTTTAATAAATTAATATCTCATATCCCTTTCTTCACACCCCTCACTTCACACCCCTTTATTCATACCCATCATTTTATACACCTTTATTCATACCCCTAACTAATTGAATACTTACAAAAACCACTTCTTTAATCAATTAAGGTCTCATACCCCTCACTTCATACCTCTCACTTCATACCCCTAACTAATTAAATACTTACAAAAACCACTTCTTTAATCAATTAATATCTCATACCCCTAACTAATTGAATACTTACAAAAAACACTTCTTTAACTAAACCCTAAACCCTAAACCCTAAAACCTAAACCCTAAACCCTAAAATCTAAACCCTAAATTTAGGGGTATGAGACATTAATTGATTAAAGAAGTAATTTTTTAAGTATTCAATTAGTTAGGGGTATGAAGTGAGGGGTATGAAGTTAGGGGTATGGTGTTAGGGGTATGAGACATTAATTGATTAAAGAATTGTTTTTTTTAAGTATTCAATTAGTGAGGGATATGAATTGAGGTGTATGAAGAAAGAGGTATGAAGTTAGGGGTATGAAGTGAGGGGTATGAAGAAACATTGATTTTTTTTTGAAAAAAAAACATTGATTTTTTTGGATTTTCTAAAGTTTTTGAAAAAAAATTGATTTTCTAATGTTTTGATTTTTTTGTTTTTTTTCTAAGGTTAAAAAATTAAAATTAAAATTTTAAAGTTCCTAAGAAAAAAAAGAAAAAAATTAAAGTTAAAATTAAAATTTTAAAGTTCCTATTTTTTTTTTTAAATTAAAATTTACAATTAAAAAAATTAAAATTAAAAAAAAGAAACACTTCTTTAATCAATTAAGGTATCATACCCCTCACTTCATACCTCTCACTTCATACACCTAAATTCATACACCTAAATTCATACCCCTCAATTCATACCCCTTTATTCACACCCCTCACATCATACCCCTTTATTCATACCCCTCTCTTCATACACCTAAATTTAATCAATTAAGATCTCATACCCATAACTTCATACCCCTCACTTCACACCCCTTTCTTCATACCCCTCACTTCATACCCCTCACTTCATACCCTTTTCTTCATATCCCTAAATTAATACCCCTCACTTCATACCTCTTTATTCATACCCCCTAACTTCATATCCCTAAATTCATACCCCTAACTTCATATCCCTTTATTCATACCTCTTTCTTCATACCCATTCCTTTATACCCATCACTAAATACCTTTTTTTTTTTAATTTACATGGTGGAATCAGTAGCTGCCACAAATCTGGATAGCCTATCTGACTTTTATGGCTGCCATAGTATTCTATGATGTCCATCCCAGAAGCCGCCACACAAATATTCACATAGTCCACCCCTATAACCACAATGCCACAAGCATTTTAAACCTTTTACCCCTTTAACCCCTTTCTTCATACCCTTCAATAAATACCCGTCACTTCATACCCCTAAGTAGTTTAATACTTACAAAAACCATTTCTTTAATCAATTAATGTCTCATATCCCTTTCTTCATACTCTTCACCTCATACCTCTTTCTTCATAACCCCTAACATCATACCCCTTTATTCATAACCCTAAATTTATACCCCTAACTTCATACCCCTTTATTAATACCCCTTTCTTCATACCCCTCACTAAATACCCCTCACTTCATACCCATAAGTAATTAAATACTTACAAAAACCACTTATTTAATAAATTAATGTGTCATATCCCTTTCTTCATACCTTTTACTTAATACCCCTTTATTCATAACCTTAACTAAATGAATACTTATAAAAATCACTTCTTTAGTCAATTAAGGTCTCATACACCTCAATTCATATGCCTAACTTCATTCACTTCATACCCCTTTCTTCATACTCCCTAACTTCATACCGCTAACCTAATACCCCTAAATTTATACCCCTTTATTCATAACCCTTTCTTCATACCCCTCACTAAATACCCCTCACTTCATACCCCTAAGTAATTGAATACTTATAAAAACCACTTATTTAATCAATTAATGTCTCATATCCCTTTCTTCATACCCCTCACTTCATACCCCTAACTTCATTCACTTCATATCTCTTTTTTCATACCCCTAACTTCATACCCCTAACTAATTAAATACTTACAAAACCACTTATTTAATCAATTAATGTCTCATACCCCTAACTTCATACCCCTAACTAATTGAATACTTACAAAAACCACTTATTTAACTAAACCCTAAATTGTAAACCCTAATCCCTAAAATCTAAACCCTAAATTTAGGGGTATGAGACATTAATTAATTGAAGAAGTGGTTTTTGTAAGTATTCAATTAGTTAGGGGTATGAAGTGAGGGGTATGAGGTTAGGATTATGAGATATTAATTGATTAAAGAATTATTTTTTATAAGTATTCAATTAGTGAGGGGTATGAAGTGAGGGGTATGAAGTGAGGTGTATGAAGAATGAGGTATGAAGTTAGGGGTATGAAGTGAGGGGTATGAAGAAACATTGATTTTTTTTTTGAAAAAAATTGATTTTTTTGGATTTTCTAAAGTTTTTTATTTTTTTTTTATTTTCTAACGTTTTGATTTTTTTGTTTTTTTTCTAAGGTTAAAAAATTAAAATTAAAATTTTAAAGTTCCTAATAAAAAAAAAAAAAATTAAAGTTAAATTAAAATTTTAAAGTTCCTATTTTTTTTATTAAAGTTTACAATTAAAAAATTAAAATTAAAAAAAAACCACTTCTTTAATAAATTAAGGTTTCATACCTCTAACTTCATACCCCTCACTTCATACACCTAAATTCATACCCCTCAATTTATACCCCTTTCTTCATACCCCTCACTTCATACCCCTCTCTTCATACCCCTAACTTTAATCAATTAAGGTCTCATACCCCTAACTTCATACCCCTCACTTCACACCCCTTTCTTCATACCCCTCACTTCATACCCCTAACTTCATACCCATTTCTTCATACCCCCTAACTTCATACCCCTAACTTCATACCCCTTTCTTCATACCCATTTCTTTATACCCCTCACTTCATACCCCTCACTAAATACCCTTTTTTTTTAATTTACATGGTGAAATCGATAGCCACCACAAATCGGGTAGGCTATCCGACTTTTATGGCTGCCACAATATTTTACGTTTTTCGCCTAGAAGTTGGCACACAAATATTCACATAGTGCACCCTATAACCACCAGGCCACAACTATTTTTACCTTTTATCCCTTTAACCTCTTCCTTCATACCCTTTTATTTATACCCCTTAATAAATACCCATCACTTCATACCCCTAAGTAATTTAATACTTATAAAAACCACTTACTTAATCAATTAATGTCTCATATCCCTTTATTCATACTCCTCACTTCATACCCCTTTCTTCATTCCCCTCACTTCATACCCCTTTATTCATACCCCTAACTAATTGAATACTTCCAAAAACCATTTATTTAATCAATTAAGGTATCATACCCCTAATTTCATTCACTTCATAACCATTTCTTCATACCCCTTACTCCATACCCCTCAATTTATACCCTTCACTTTATACCCCTCACTTCATACCCCTAACTGATTAAATACTTACAAAAACCACTTCTTTAATTAATTAATGTCTCATACCCCTAACTTCATACCCCTAACTAATTGAATACTTACAAAAACCACTTTTTTAACTAAACCCTAAACCCTAAATCCTAAAGTTAGGGGTATGAGACATTAATTGATTAAATAAGTGGTTTTTGTAAGTATTCAATTAGTTAGGGGTATGAAGTGAGGGGTATGAAGTTAGGGGTATGATACATTAATTGATTAAAGAATTTGTTTTTCTAAGTACTCAATTAGTTAGGGGTATGAAGTGATGGGTATGAAGTTAGGGGTATGAATAAAGGGGTATGAAGAAACATTGATTTTATTTTGAAAAAAAACATTGATTTTTGTAAATTTCTAAATCTTTTGAAATTTTTTTTTTTCTTTTTATAAGGTTAAAAAACTAAAATTAAAATTTAAAATTTAAATTTTATAAGAAAAAAAGGAAAAATAAATAATAGTTAAAATTAAAATTTTAAAGTTCCTATTTTTTTAAATTAAAGTTTACAATAAAAAAATAAATACAAAAAAAATATTTAATCAATTAAGGTCTCATACCCCTCACTTCATGCCCCTCACTTCATACCCCTAACATCATACCCCTCAATTCATAACCCTCAATTCATACCCCTTTCTTCATACCCCTCACTTCATACCCCTTTCTTCATACCCTTCTCTTCATACCCCTAACTTTAATCAATTAAGGTCTCATACCCCTAACTTCATACCTCTCACTTCACACCAATTTCTTTGTACCCCTCAATTTATACCCCTTTCTTCATACCCATCTCTTCATACCCTTAAATTTAATCAATTAAGGTCTCATACCCATCTCTTCATACCCTTAAATTTAATCAATTAAGGTCTCATACCCCTAACTTCATACCCCTCACTTCATACCCCTTTATTCATACCCCTAACTTCATACCCCTTTCTTCATACCCCCTAAATTTATACCCCTAACTTCATACCCCTTTATTCATATCTCTAAATTCATACCCCTAACTTCATATCCCTTTATTCATACCCCTTTCTTCATACCCCTCACTTCATACCCCTAATGAAGAACACAAGCTTATACCGAGAGGGGGGTGAACAATATAAGAGCACTTTTTACTTTTATTTCCAAATAAATATTATGCAATGTATAGATAGCAATATCAATAGTAGTAATCAAAGCAATGCACAAATCACCACACACAATAGAGACACCAATTTAACATGGTTCACCCAAAGATGGCTACCTCCACGGAGAAAATATTTCTTATAAATTTTTCTCAAATAAATTCTCTTGGGAATCCTTTCCCTACAATGTTTATGGACCTCTATCCAAAGGAGATGCTGATCCCCTAAATTAGGTTCGTGGATCTCTATCCATAGGAGAACTCCTTCTCCTCTGCTTTGGCTAGTGATCCTCTAGAAGACTACTACCTCCACTACACTAGCTTGTGGATCTCTCTCCACTGAAGACTCTTGTCCCCACTCAGAAGACCTATCCTCACTACCTTGGTTGATGGATCTCTATCCATTGGAGACTACTATCCTCTCTGCTCTGTCACCTCCAAAGATCTGTCTCAAATATACTCAACAGGTCCACTCATAACCTACTCAAATCTGCTCAACAAGTCCACTCAAAAACTGCTCAAATATGCTCAACAAGTCCACTCAAAACTTGCTCAAATATTCTCAAAAAGTCCACTCAAAACTTGCTCAAATCTGCTCAACAAGTCCACTCAAAACTTGCTCAAATTTTCTCAACAATATCACTCAGAACTTGTTTAAATCTGTTCAATATGTCCACTCAGAACCTGCTCAAATCTGCTCAACAAGTCCACTCAAAACTTGCTCAAATATGCTCAACAAGCTCACTCAGAACTTGCTCAAATCTGCTCAACAAGCTCACTTAGAACTTGCTCAAATCTGCTCAACAAGCTCACTCAGAACTTGCTCAAATTTGCTCAACAAGCTCACTCAGAACTTTCTCAAATCTACTCAACAAGTCCACTCAGAACTTGTTCAAATATGCTCAATAAGCTCACTCAAAACTTGCTCAAATATGCTCAACAAGCTCACTCGAAACTTGTTCAAATCTTCTCAATAAGTCCACTTAGAACTTACTCAAATCTGTATTGTAAGCTTCCACAAAAATCTCACACAAAATCAGTCCACAAGTCTTCTCAAAGACTTACCTCAAATTTGCTTAACAAGTCCACACAGAACTTGTCCAATCTCATAGAAGCATAAAGAGAATTGTTAGAGACTCAATATGTTCTACACTCAATGCTCAATCACTTTCTCAACTCAAAATAGAATATAGAATAGTTTGTTTTATGGAACTTGAACAATCACTTCACACAACCACTTGACTAGGCTCAATCAACTCAACTCAACCAATCACTTGATGAAACACCCCTTTCTCACAAACCCTAGTCCAAGCATATATCAACCAACTCAAAATGTTTCCAACAATGCTCAACAACAAATATCACATAACAATGATACTCATGTTCTTTTCAAAACCCTATTTCAAGTTCTTTGCACAACAACTCACTTCAACAACAATGCTTATAAAACAATCTTCACATAACAATGATACTCATGATCTTTTCAAAACCCTAACTCAAATTCTTCACACAACCAATGGCTTCAACAACAATGCTTATCAAACAAGGTTTTAACAACAACTCTTTATTCCAGAAAACCTTGAAGCATTAACTCAAACACTCTTGAAAAGGAAACCCTAATCAAGTCCTTTTCACTCCAAACTTATTTTCCAGAAAACCAATCAATCAACTCAACTATGGAAGAATGTGCTCATACCTTTTTCTTGATGATGAAGGGGTCTCATAAATCTACCACAACCACAACAAACTTCTATGCCAATCTCAAAGAGGTTAGAAGATAAATCTTTCTCACAATATAATGTAAATCCACAATTACACCTTATCACTCCACCTTTCAAAAACAATCATCAACATACATAAAATATTTATCCAATAACACCTTATAAACTCCCAACTAAAATAAACTCAACATCCACCAAAAATTAATTCAAACCTCTTTAATTTAATTTAATGGCAAGAGAAACTTTGATAAAAATCAAATCAACTTTCTTTATAATTCCAATAAAACAAACTCTCATTAACCCTTATTACTCCACAATAGTATAAAACAATTATCAAATTAACAACCTTTCTCAAACCCTTATAGCTCCAACAATAATATAAATCAAACACACAACTTTTCACAAACCCTTATTACTCCAACTATATCCTTTAGAAAAACCTTAGGCAAAAATTAATTATCAAAAATTACCTTTGCCTCTTGGTGGGTTTTGAACCCTTAACCTCTGCCTCTGCAAACGCCCTAGCCATGGGCTCAACAACCACGTGCACTAGACGCACGTTAAGAGCTTAAAAGCTCTTTGTGCAATTTATATCTCTTGGTGCCCAAACGAAAAACACAACCCAAAAATGTTTCCCTTTGGTGCTACCACTCCACGAGATTTGATCATAGGCTATTTCTCCACCAATGCCTTTGCAAAACATGTACTACCAATGGACCACCGTGTCCAACATGTCTTAAGAAATAAACCCTCTCTGTTTTAAACTTGGCGCATAAGACAAAAATCTTTTTGTCTTCTTCCTCAACTAAAATAGTGAATCACACGAAATAGTTCACCTTAGTCGCATTAATCAAATTGATGAGGGATAAATTCAAAGTCTATTTTGGCCACCATTTATACACGATTCCTCCATAGGCTTCAAACGTCGGTGCTCCAATATTCTCGATGACGTCGACGTATTAAAACAACTTTATGTTTTATAAATGGCGCTTTATAATTTTTGATGACGTCAGCACATTTAAACCTTTGTAATTTATAAATGATTTAAATTCTAAGGAATTTAAATTTTATAAATTATAATCATAAACTTTAGCTTTTAAAGCCTTCCTTGGGTTAAACTTGAACCTTTAACTTGTACTCCATTGGATATTATTCTGCCATCGTGGGTCTTTTCAAATTTTAACTGCCATCTCGAAATGTAAGTGGTCTTAACCATAATGATTAATAAAAATAATTTAATCTTCCACAATGGGTTTACCACAAACCCTCATAAAACATTATTTTTCCCACTTATTCTACAATTCTTCGCATTGTTCTTGGTATTGAAGATGGTGTGCTCCATGGTATTAATGATGAATTTTCACCTTGACATCAATGAAAACTAAATGAACTCAAAATGTCCAACAATCTCCCCCTTTGTCATTGATGGCAACCCAATTTCCTTTTACCGAAAACTTGACCTTTCCTTTGTTTTACTCCCCCTGGGACACTGCTCCCCCTAGCTCAATGCTCTCTCAAATATCAAATCTCTCCCCCTTACTCAAATCTCTCCCCATTTGACATCAATGGCAAAGGGTCACCTTTGGGGCTCAAGGCTAAGAATGAGCCTCTTAGCTTAGCCCCTCCCCCACCTTCTTTTGAGGTGGTTAATTATGGGGTGGGAGTATTTCTACTCCCAGAAAGCACTGTTATTTACCTTTATCCTCTTTTCTTATTATCTAAATTTTCTAATTCGTTTGACTATTTCTATCCACATCCATGTTCATGTCCATGTCTACATTCCTATTCCTACTCATGTTTCTATTCATATCCATGTTCCTATTCCTGTTCCTATTCGTATCAATGTTCCTTTTCCTATTCATGTTCATATCTATGTTCCTGTTCCTATTCATATCTATTTTTGGAATGTCTGCTCTACACCACTTTGTTATGTGACCATCATTATTGCACTTATAACACTTAATGTTATTATTCCTTGGAGGTGCAAATGTCTTAGGATTTCTCCTAGTGAAGCCATATCCTCTTCTATCATAAACCCTGCAATTCATTGCCTTGTGACCAAACTGATTACATGAGTAGCAATACCCATGGAAAAGCTATATATTCCCATATTCCTATCTTTCATGTGTCCTGCATTGTGAAGCCATGTGCCCAAACCTATGACATGAAAAACATCTTCCATTGAAGTTTCCTTGTCTTGACCTCATTGGTCTCCTGGTCTCTTTTGACCTATTCTGATTGTTGTTCCATCTGTATCTTCTTTGTGCATTGTTCCTATTTTTGTTGAACTCTCTATTGTCCAACTCATCCTCGGATGTCTCACTTTATTTTACACTGTATTCTTTTTAAGTATCTTCATCTAAAGTTTCTTCTCCTCCAAAACTTGAAGTTGACTCTCCTTCCCATTTCTTTTGATCCTATTCAAATCCAAGACCTATTTTTCTTGATGTAGTCTTTTGTGTCTTGATGAACTTATCCAAGTTCTTTGAGCTATTTTTGAAACCTTTCATATTGATCTTGGAGTCCTCTAAATCTTCTTTTAGTAGTGCCACTTCTTGTGCTAACTTCTCACATTCCAAGATCTTTGCTTCTAACTTATCTTTGAACCTCTTTGCCTTAGCCTTTGATTTTTCTAAATCCTCTATGAGCAATCTTCTCTCTTCATCACATTATTGAAACTGAATTTTAAGTTTAGAGTGTTGCTTCCTTACCTTATTTACCATGTCAAGGGCATAAATAAGTTCTCCCTTGAGATCATAGCCATTCTTTTTTGAATATTCCTCTATTTGTTTACCTTTATCCACATCTTTATTTTCTATTGGCTTGTCTTCTATAGGATCACTTACTTCCTATTCTAATGCCATTAGAAGATTTTCATCTGGTCTTTCAAGTGCATTCTCATATTCATCATCACTGAAACTATAACCATCCCTTGTACAATCATCTTCAAGATGTCCAAAGTTACCACATCTAAAACACTTGAGAATTATTGGAGTCCTTTTCTTAACTGGCTCTCTTTCTTCAATCATAAATAGAACTTCATCTCTATCATTGTCTAAAAAACTAGCATCACTATCACTTGAGTACTTACTTGCCTTATCCGCATAGTAGCTCCTCTTTTACCTTTGAAAGAACTTCTTTCCTTGTCTATTTTATCCATCCTTGCTTTTCTTATGGTGCCTATATATTTTTGATTCCCTATACCTGTGATCCTATTTTTCTTCACCATTGTTGTTTTTGGGTTCTTGACAATCTATTGCAAAATGTCCATACTTTCCACAATTGAAACACTTAACAGATCTTAGATCTCTGGATCTTATGGAATATTTATATTTTCTACCATAATTAGCTTCTTCATCACTGGATGACTCATTGCTTGATTCTGACTTCTTACTCTTTATCTTTTTTATTGCTTTGAATGTTGCTTCCTTCTGGGGAATGGGATATTTTGTTCTTATCTCAAAATTTGTAAGCATACCAAGCAACTTATCTCTTGTCAAAGAATCACCATCCATTGATACTTCTATAGCATAAACCTATTCACTGAATCTTTTTGGAAGAGTTCTTAAGACTTTATCACAAACATCTGATTCATCAATCTTCATTCCAAGTCCTTGCATATCATTAACAACCTCATCAATTCAAATTAGATAAGCACTAATATTTTCCTCATCATTCATTCTTAATGCTTCAAATTTTCCTTTGAGATTTTGTATCTTTGCTTTCTTGACACTTTTATCTCCTTCATATATACCTTGCAATTTATCCCACATTTCTTTTGTAGTTTTACAATGCATAACTTTCATAGACTTTGTTCTACGTAAACCTCTCACAAGTGCATTCATTACTTTTGAATTATAGTGTTGTAGAAGCTTACCTTCCTTATCTTTAGGAGGATTGACTATGGGATCATATCCAAATTCCACTGCTTCCCAAACTTCATTGCCAAGTGCCATTAGGTAGATCCTCATCATCATACTCCAATACATATAGTCACTTCCATCAAATACTGGTGCTAAATTATTTGAGGACACCTCCTTAGGATCCATTGTGTTCTTGTTAGCTTTTCTTTCAAGCTGTTAAAATCTTATGAAGGAACCCGCTATGATACCAATTGAAGAACACAAGCTTATACTGAGAGGGGGGTGAACAATATAAGAGAACTTTTTACTTTTCTTTCCAAATCAATATTATGCAATGTATAGATAACAATATCAATAGCAGTAATCAAAGCAATGCAAAAATCACCACACACAATAGAGAAACCAATTTAACGTGGTTCACCCAAAGATAGGTACCTCCATGAAGAAAATATTTCTTATAAATTTTCTCAAATAAATTCTCTTTGGGAATCCTTTCCATACAAATTTTATGGACCTCTGTCTAAAGGAGATGATGATCCCCTAAATCAGGTTCGTGGATCTCTATCCACATGATAACTCCTCCTTTGCTTTGGTTGGTGATCCTCTAGAAGACTACTACCTCCACTGCACTAGCTTATGGATATCTCTCCACTAAATACTCTTGTCCCCACTCAGAATAACTATCCTCACTACCCTGGTTGATGGATATCTGTCCACTGTGAGACTACTATACTCTTACTCTATCACCTCCAAAGCTCTATTTCAAATCTGCTCAACAGATCCACTTAGAACCTACTCTAATCTGCTCAATAAGTCCACTCAAAACTTTCTCAAATCTACTCAATAGGTCCACTAAAAACCTACTCAAATTTTCTCAACAAGTCCACTCAAAACTTGCTCAAATATTCTCAACAAGCTCACTCAAAACTTGTTCAAATTTTATCAATAGGTCCACTCATAACCTGCTCAAATTTTCTCAACAGGTCCACTAAAAACTTGCTCAAATTTGCTCAACAAGCTCACTCAGAACTTGTTCAAATCTACTCAATAGGTCCACTCAAAACCTGCTCAAATATGCTCAACAAGTCCACTTAGAACTTGCTCAAATCTACTCAACAAGCTCACTCAAAACTTGTTCAAATATGCTCAACAAGCTCACTCATAACTTTATCAAATCTCCTCTACAAGATCACTTAGAATTTGTTTAAATCTGCTTAACAAGCTCACTCAAAACTTGCTCAAATTTTCTCAACAAGTCCACTCAGAACTTGTTCAAATATGCTTAACAAGCTCAATCAAAACTTTCTAAAATTTTCTAAACAAGTCCACTCATAACTTGTTCAAATATGCTCAACAAGCTCACTCAGAAATTGCTTAAATCTACTCAAAAATCTCACTCAAAACTTGTTCAAATTTGCTCAACATGTCCACTCAGAATCTGCTCAAATCTGTATTGTAAGCTTCCATAAAAAGCTCACACAAAATCACTCCACAAGTCTTCTCAAAGACTTACCTCAAATATGCTTAACAAGTCCACATAGAACTTGTCCAATTTCATAGAAGCATAAAGAGAATTTTTAGAGACTCAATATGTTCTACACTCAATGCTCAATCACTTTCTCAACTCAAAATAGAATATAGAATAGTTTTTTTTATGTAACTTGAACAATCACTTCATACAACCACTTGACTAGGCTCAATCAACTCAACTCAACCAATCACTTGATGAAACACCCCTTTCTCACAAACCCTAGTCCAAGCATATATCAATGCCCAACAACAAATCTCACATAACAATGATACTCATGTGATTTTCAAAACCCTAGTTCAAGTTCTTTGCACAACAACTCACTTCAACAACCATGCTTATAAAACAACCTTCATATAATAATGATACTCATGATATTTGCAAAACCCTAACTCAAATTCTTCACTTAACCAATGGCTTCAACAACAATGCTTATGAATCAAGGTTTAAATAACAAATCTTTATTCCAAAAAACCTTGAAGCATTAATTCAAACACTCTTGAAAATGAAACCCTAATCAAGTCCTTTTCACTCCAAACTTATTTTCAGAAAACCAATCAATCAACTCAATTATGGAAGAATGTGCTCATACTTTTTTCTTGATGACGAAGGGGTCTCATAAATCTACCATAATCACAACAAACTTCTATGTCAATCTCAAAGAGGTTAGAAGATAAATATTTCTCACAATATAATATAAATCCATAATTATACCTTGTCACTCCACCTTTCAAAAACAATCATCAACATACATAAGATATTTATCCAATAACACCTTATAAACTCCCAACTAAAATAAACTCAACATTCACCAAAAACTAATTCAAATCTCTTTAATTAAATTTAATGGCAAGAGAAACTTTGATAAAAATAAAATCAACTTCCTTTATAATTCCAATAAAGTAAACTCACATTAATCCTTATTACTCCACAATAGTATAAAACAATTATTAAATTAACAACCTTTCTCAAAACATTATAGCTTCAACAATAATATAAATCAAACACATAACTTTTCACAAACCCTTATTACTCCAACTATATCCTTTAGAAAAACCTTAGGCAAAAATTAATTATCAAAAAATTACCTTTGCCTCTTGGTGGGTTTTGAACCCTTAACCTCTGCCTCCGCGAACACCTTAGCCACGGGCTCAACAACCACATGCGCTAGACGCATGTTAAGAGCTTAAAAGCTCTTCATGTAATTTATTCATCCTGGCGCTTGAAAGAAACACAACCCAAAAATTTTTCCCTTTGGTGCTACCAATGGACCACTGTGTCCAACGTGTCTTAAGCAATAAACCCTCTCTATTTTAAACTTGGCGCATAAGACAAAAATATTTTTGTCTTCCTCCTGAACTGAAATAGTGAATCACATGAAATAGTTCACCTTAGTCGCATTAATCAAATTGATGAGGGATAAATTCAAAGTCTTTTGGCCATCATTTATACACGATTCCTCCATAGGCTTCAAACGTCAGTGCTCCAATATTCTCGATGACGTCGGCATATTAAAACAACTTTATGTTTTATAAATGGCGCTTTATAATTTTTGATGACATCAGCACATTTAAACCTTTGTAATTTATAAATGATTTAAATTCTAAGGAATTTAAATTTTATAAATTATAATCATAAACTTTAGCTTTTAAAGCCTTCCTTGGGTTAAAATTGAACCTTTAACTTGTACTCCATTGGATATTATTCTGCCATCGTGGGTCTTTTCAACTTTTAACTGCCATCTCAAAATGTAAGTGGTCTTAATAAAAATAATTTAATCTTCCACAATGGGTTTACCACAAACCCTCATAAAACATTATTTTTTCCACTTATTATGCAATTCTTCGCATTGTTCCTAGTATTGAAGATGGTGTGCTCCATGGTATTAATGATGAATTTTCACCTTGAAATCAATGACAACTAAATGAACTCAAAATATCCAACACCTAAGTATATGAATACTTATAAAAACCACTTATTTAATCAATTAATGTATCATATCCCTTTCTTCATACCCCTAATTAATTGAATACTTACAAAAACCACTTCTTTAATCAATTAAGGTCTCATACCCCTCACTTCATACCCCTAACTTTATTCACTTCATACCCCTAAATTCATACCCCTCACTTCATATCCCTAACTTCATACCCCTAACTAATTAAATACTTACAAAAACCACTTCTTTAATCAATTAATGTCTCATACCCCTAACTTCATACCCTTAAATAATTGAATACTTACAAAACCACTTCTTTAACTAAACCCTAAACCCTAAGTTTAGGGGTATGATACTTTAATTGAATAAATAGGTGGTTTTTGTAAGTTTTCAATTAGTTAGGGGTATGAAGTGAGGGGTACGGAGTTAGGGGAATGAGACATTAATTGATTAAAGAACTGGTTTTTATAAGTATCCAATTAGTGAGGGGTATGAAGTTAGGGGTATGATGAAATGGGTATGAAGTTAGAGGTATGAAGTTAGGGGTGTGAAGTGAGGGGTATGAAGAAATATTTATTTTTTGTTTTTGAAAAAAACATTGATTTTTTTTAGATTTTATAAATTTTTTGAAAAAAATTAATTTTCTAATGTTTCAATGTTTTTTTTTTTTAATTTACATGGTGGAATCGGTAGCCGCCACGAATCCAAGTAGGTTGTCCAACTTTTATGGCCGCCACAGTATTCTACGTTGTCCGCCCCAAAAGCCGCCACACAGATCTTCGCGCAGTCTGCCCCTATAACCACCATGCCACAATCATTTTAAACCTTTTACGCCATTGAAAGCACTAGGAAAGGGACAAGTGTTCAATCCGACGAGATGTTTTTTTTTTTTTAAGGTTAAAAAATTAAAATTTTAAATTTCCTAAGAAAAAAAAACTTAAAGTTAAAATTAATGTTTACAATTATAAAAACATAAAAAAAAAACCACTTCTTTAATGAATTAAGGTCTCATACCTGTAATTTCATACCCCTCACTTCACATTCCTCACTTCATACCCCTAAATTCATACCCCTTTCTTCATATCCCTTTCTTCATACCCATCACTTCATACCCCTTTCTTCATACCCCTATATTCATATCCCTAACTTTAATCAATTAAGGTTTCATACCCCTAACTTCATACCCCTTTCTTCATACCCCTATCTTCATATCCCTAACTTTAATCAATTAAGGTTTCATACCCCTAACTTCATACCCCTTTCTTCATACCCCTATCTTCATATCCCTAACTTTAATCAATTAAGGTTTCATACCCCTAACTTCATACCCCTTTCTTCATACCCCTATCTTCATATCCCTAACTTTAATCAATTAAGGTTTCATACCCCTAACTTCATACCCCTCAATTCACATCCCTTTATTCATACCCCTCACTTCATACCCTTAAGTTTGTACCCCTAACTTCATACCCCTTTATTCATACTCCCTAAATTCATACCCATAACTTCATACTCCTTTCTTCATACCCCTTTCTTCATACCCCTTTCTTCATGGCCCTAAATTCATACCCCTAACTTCATACCCTTTATTCATAACTTCATACCCCTTTCTTCATACCCCTCACTAAATACCCCTCACTTCATACCCCTAAGTAATTGAATACTTACAAAAATCACTTTTTTAATAAATTAATGTCGCATACCCCTTTCTTCATACCACTCATTTCATACCCCTTTCTTCATACCCCTCACTTCATACCCCTTTATTCATACCCCTAACTAATTGAATAATTATAAAAACCACTTATTTAATCAATTAAGGTCTCATACACCTCACTTCATATGCCTAACTTCATTCACTTCATACCCCTTTCTTCATACCCTCTAACTCCATGCCCCTAACTTCATACCCCTTTCTTCATACCCCCTAACTTCATACCCCTAACTTCATACCCCTTTCTTCATACCCCTAAATTTATACCCCTTTATTCATACCCCTCACTTCATACCCCTAAGTAATTGAATACTTACAAAAATCACTTTTTTAATCAATTAATGTCTCATATCCCTTTCTTCATACCCCTTATTTCATACACCTTTCTTCATACCCCTAACTAATTGAATACTTACAAAAACCACTTCTTTAATCAATTAAGGTATCATACCCCTTACTTCATACCCCTAACTTAATTCACTTCATACTCCTTTATTCATACCCTTAACTTCATACCCCTAACTAATTAAATACTTACAAAAACCATTTCTTTAATCAATTAATGTCTCATACCCCTAACTTCATATCCCTAACTAATTGAATACTTACAAAAACCACTTCTTTAACTAAACCCTAAACCCTAAACCCTAAACCCTAAACCCTGAATTTAGGGGTATGAGATATTAATTGATTAAAGAAGTGGTTTTTGTAAGTATTCAATTAGTTAGGGTATGAAGTGAGGGGTATGAAGTTAGGGGTATGAGACATTAATTGATTAAAGAATTGGTTTTTTTAAGTATTCAATTAGTGAGGGGTATGAAGTGAGGTTTATGAATAAAGAGGTATGAATTTAGGGGTATGAAGTGAGGGGTATGAAGAAACATTGATTTTTTTGAATTTTCTAAAGTTTTTGAATTTTTTTGATTTTCTAACGTTTTGATTTTTTTGTTTTTTTTCTAAGGTTAAAAAATTAAAATTTTAAAGTTCCTAATAAAAAAAAGAAAAAAAAATAAAGTTAAAATTTACAATTAAAAAAATTAAAATTAAAAAAAAATACTTCTTTAATCAATTAAGGTCTCATACCCCTAACTTCATATCCCTCAATTCATACCCCTCACTTCATACACCTAACTTCATACCCCTCAATTCATACTCCTTTATTCATACCCCTCACTTCATACCCCTTTCTTCATACCCCTCTCTTCATACACCTAACTTTAATAAATTAAGGTTTCATACCCCTAACTTCAAACCCCTCACTTCACACCTTTTTCTTCATACCCCTCACTTCATACCCCTTTATTCATATCCCTTTCTTCATATCCCTAACTTCATACCCCTAACTTCATACCCCTTTCTTAATACACCTAACTTCATACCCCTGACTTCATACCCCTAACTTCATACCCCTAACTTCATAACCCTTTCTTCACACCCATTCCTTTATACCCCTCATTAAATACCCCTCACTAAATACCTTTTTTTTTTTTTAATTTACATGGTGGAATTGGTAGCCACCATGAATTTGGATAGGCTATCCAACTTTTATGGCCATCATAGTATTCTATGATGTCCATACCAGAAGCTTCCACACAAATCTTCACACATTCCACCCCTATAACCACCATGCCATAACCATTGTAAAACTTTTACCCCTTTAACCCCTTTCTTCATACCCTTTTATTCATAACCCTCAATAAATACCTGTTACATCATACCTCTAAGTAGTTTAATACTTACAATAATCACTTTTTAATCAATTAATGTCTCATATCCCTTTTTTCATACTCCTCACTTCATACCCCTTTCTTCATACCCCCTAACTTCATACCCCTAACTTCATACCCCTTTCTTCATACCCCTAAATTTATACCCCTAACTTCATACCCCTTTATTAATACCCCTTTTTTCATACCCCTAACTTCATACCCCTTTCTTCATACCCCTAAATTTATACCCCTAACTTCATACCCCTTTATTAATACCCTCACTAAATACCCCTCACTTCATACTCCTAAGTAATTGAATACTTATAAAAACCACTTATTTAATCAATTAATGTCTCATATCCCTTTCTTCATACCCCTCACTTCATACCCCTTTCTTCATATCCCTTAATTATACCCCTAACTAATTGAATACATATAAAAACCACTTCTTTAGTCAATTAAGGTCTCATATCCCTAAATTCATACCTATAACTAGTTGAATACTTACAAAAACCACTTCTTTAACTAAACCCTAAACCCTAAACCTTGAATTTAGGGGTATGAGACATTAATTGATTAAAGAAGTGGTTTTTGTAAGTATTCAATTACTTAGGGGTATGAAGTGAGGGGCATAAAGTGAGGTGTATGAAGAAAGAAGTATGAAGTTAGGGGTATGAAGAAACATTGATTTTTTTTTTTGAAAAAAAACATTGATTTTTTTGGATTTTCTAAAGTTTTTGAAATTTTTTGATTTTCTAACGTTTTGATTTTTTTTTTTTCTAAGGTTAAAAAATTAAAATTTTAAAGTTTATAATAAAAAAAAAAAAAAAAAATAAAGTTAAAATTAAAATTTTAAAGTTCCTATTTTTTTTTAATTAAAGTTTACAATTAAAAAAATTAAAATTAAAAAAAACCACTTCTTTAATCAATTAAGGTCTCATACCCCTAACTTCATACCCCTCACTTCATACCCCTAACTTCATACCCCTCAATTCATACCCCTTTCTTCATACCCATCACTTCATACCCCTTTCTTTATACCCCTCTCTTCATACCCCTAACTTTAATCAATTAAGGTCTCATACCCCTAACTTCATATCCCTCACTTCACACCCCTTTCTTCATACCCCTCACTTCATACCCCTTTCTTTATACCCCTTTCTTCATATCCCTAACTTCATACCCCTAACTTCATACCCATTTAATCATACCCCCTAACTTCATATCCCTAACTTCATACCCCTAACTTCATACCCCTTTATTTATACCCCTTTCTTCATACCCATTCCTTTATACCTCTCACTAAATACCCCTCACTTCATATCCCTCACTGAATAACCTTTTTTTTTTAATTTACATGGTGGAATTAGTAGCTGCCACGAATTTGGGTAGGCTATCTAAATTTTATGACCACCACAGTATTCTACATGTTTCACCCTAGAAGCTGGCACACAAATATTCGCACAGTACACCCCTATAACCATCGCGCCACAACTATTTTAAACCTTTTACCACTTTAATCCATTTATTCATACCCTTTTCTTTATACCCCTCAATAAATACCCATCACTTCATACCCCTAAGTATTTTAATACTTAAAAAACCACTTATTTAATCAATTAATATCTCATATCCATTTCTTCATACTCCTCACCTCATACCCCTTTCTTCATTCCCATCACTTCATACCCCTTTTTTCATACCTCTAACTAATTTAATACTTCCAAAAACCATTTCTTTAATCAATTAAGATCTCATATGCCTCACTTCATACCCCTAACTGATTAAATACTTACAAAAACCACTTATTTAATTAGTTAATGTCTCATGCCGCTAACTTCATACTCTAAATAATTAAATACTTAAAAAAACTTCTTTAATAAATTAAGGTCTCATACCTATAACTTCATACCTCTCGGTTCACACCCCTCACTTCATACCTCTAACTTCATACCCCTAAATTCATACCCCTCAATTCATACCACTTTCTTCATACCCCTCACTTCATACCCCTTTCTTCATACCCCTCTCTTCATACCCCTAAATTTAATCAATTAAGGTCTCATACCCGTAACTTCATACCCCTCACTTCACATCCCTTTCTTCATATCCCTCACTTCATACCCCTTTCTTCATACCCCTAACTTTGTACCCCTAAATTCATACCCCTTTCTTCATACTCCCTAACTTCATACCCCTAAATTCACACTCCTTTCTTCATACCCCTAACTAATTGAATACTTATAAAAACCACTTCAATAATCAATTAATTTCTCATACACCTCATTTCATATGCCTAACTTAATTCAATTCATACCCCTTTCTTCATACCCCTAACTTCATGCCCCTAACCTCATACCCTTTTCTTCAGACCCCTAAATTTATACCTCTTTATTCATAACCCTTTCTTCATACCCCTCATTAAATACCTCCCAGTTCATACCCCTAAGTAATTGAATACTTACAAAAACCACTTTTTTAATCAATTAAGGTCTCATACCCCTAACTTCATACCCATCACTTCATACACCTTACTTCATACACCTCAATTCATACCCATTTCTTCACACCCCTCACTTCATACCCTTTTATTCATACCCCTCTCTTCATACACCTAACTTTAATCAATTAAGGTCTCATACCCCTAACTTCATACCCCTCACTTCACACCCATTTCTTCATATCCCTCACTTCATACCCCTTTCTTCATACCACTTTATTCATATCCCTAACTTCATACCCTCACTTCACACCCATTTCTCCATATCCCTCACTTCATACCCCTTTCTTCATACCACTTTCTTCATATCCCTAACTTAATATACCTAACTTCATACCCCTTTATTCATACCCCCTAACTTCTGTTTTACTTAGTATGGCACTGAGAGGGGGGGGTGAATCAGTGTAGCATTCCAAGACATGAATTAACAGCTCTAAAAATTGCAGCAGATAAAATTTATAAACAGATATAATAAGTACCGTAAGAGAACATCACACAACACAAATTTTTAACGAGGTTCACCAAAATGGCTACTCCTCAAAAAGAACGGTTGCTTAGACTCCCATCCAAATCTAGCCTCTTGTAAAGCACCAACTTTACAATTTGTTTACCAGCACCAACTGGAAGGAGCACCCACCCCTTATTTATCTGCATCAACATAAAGGAGCACCAACCCCTAATTTGCCAACACCAACTGGACTTCAATTTTGAATAAAAATGTTTGACATATACCTTTGTTATTGCAAGACTCTAACTGGTCTACATCACCTTTGCAATCTCTGCGCACTCTACTCTCTCTTGCGCAATCACTTCACATCGTCTACTGCACTGTTATAGCCAAACTTTGCAATCAAATTTTCCCTTCATGCTCTCTACACACTCTGCTTTCTTTGCACACACACTTCGCACACTCTATGTCATTTCACATTCTGCTCTCTGTGTGTATTCATAATCAAACTTCGAACAACTCGACATGACTAGCTCACATTACACACTTCGCTATCATTTTGCCAGCTTTGCGCTATCTGCGCTTTTACAGTCGCATATCGCACACAATACTCACACACATCACATATTTTCAAACTCGAAGTAGCCCTCCTTTTATAGAAGAAATTTTAGGAACAAACCCTAAAGAACGTCGGCTAAGAAACCCTAGAAATTTTTGGCTGCCAAACCCTAAAATCCGTTGGCTGTAACCCTAAGAATGTCGACTACAAAACCCTAGAAATTGTTTGCTGCAAAACCCTAAAATTCGTCGGCCTAGATTTAACTTTGTCGGCCTCAAAATCTTCTGCCACCTTTGTCACCTTCCTGTAGCTTACTGCCACGAAATAATAACATGTCGCGATATTGCGACACTTTTTGTGGCCATAAACCTTCTTGTCCTTGCTGTCACAAAATCGTGACCCTTTTGGCCGTTGATAGCTTTGCCACCGTTCTTGTCATGAAATCATGACACTTCAAACTTTTGCTGACGTCATTCTCATTCTTGTCATGAAATTACGATGCTTTCGGCTTCCAACGACTTTTCTTGCACCCTCTCGTGAAATCGTGACACTTTCAGCTTTCGCTGACGTCATCCTCAGCTTTGTCATGAAATCACGACGCTTTCGGCTTTCAGTGGCTTTTCTTGCATCCTGTCATGAAATCGTGACACTTTCAGCTTTTGCTGATGTCATCCTCAGCTTTATCGTGAAATCATGATGCTTTCGGCTACACCTTCTCTCTCCTCATTTTTGTCACAAAATCATGACATTTTTGGCTACACCTTCGTTGCAAAATCGTGACATTTTTAGCTGTGCCTTCTCTCTCCTCATTTTTTTCATGAAATTGCAACATTTCCTGCTATGCCTTCTCTCTCCTCTGACTTGTCACGAAATCACGACAGAAAACATGTCGCGATATCGCGATAGTTTTCTTACTTGTCTTTTTCTTCGAATTTTTGAAACTAGGCCACTTCTTTCTTCCTGAAAACTTCATTGTACATGATCTGACTAACTTTTGAACTTCTATCCTCTGCATATGAATGACTTCTGAACTGCCTATCCATTGCATCATTAGATCTAACTGACTGTATTGACAACAATGACAATACCCCTCACTTCACACCCATTTCTCCATATCCCTCACTTCATACCCCTTTCTTCATACCACTTTCTTCATATCCCTAACTTAATATACCTAACTTCATACCCATTTATTCATACCCCCTAACTTCATACCCCTAAATTCATACACCTAACTTCATACCCCTTTCTTCATACCCATTCCTTTATACCCCTCACTAAATACCCTTTTTTTTTAATTTACATGGTGAAATTGGTAGCCGCCACGAATCCGAATAGACTATCCAACTTTTATGGCTGTCATAGTATTCTATGATGTCCATCCTAGAAGCCACCACATAAATATTCACATATTCCAACCCTATAACCACCATGCTACAACTATTTTAAACATTTTACCCCTTTAACCCCTTTCTTCATACCCCTCAATAAATACCTGTCACTTCATACCCCTAAGTAGTTTAATACTTACAATAAACACTTCTTTAATCAATTAATATCTCATGTCCCTTTCTTCATACTCCTCACCTCATACCCCTTTCTTCATACCCCTTAACTTCATACCCCTTTATTCATACCCCTAAATTTATACCCCTAACTTCATACCCCTTTATTAATACCCCTTTCTTCATACCCCTCACTTCATACCTCTAAGTAATTGAATACTTAAAAAAACCACTTATTTAATCAATTAATGTCTCATATCCCTTTCTTCATACCCCTCACTTCATACCCATTTCTTCATACCCCTCACTTTATACCCCTTTCTTCATACCACTTTCTTCATACCCCTCAATTCATACCCCTTTCTTCATACCCCTAACTAATTGAATACTTATAAAAACCATTTTTTTAATCAATTAAGGTCTCATACACCTCACTTCATACTCCTTACTTCATTCAATTCATACTCCTTTCTTCATACCCCTTAATTTCATACCCTTAACTTCATACCCCTTTCTTCATACCCCTAAATTTATACCCCTTTCTTCATACCCCTCAATAAATACCCCTCACTTCATACCCCTAAGTAATTGAATACTTACAAAAAACACTTCTTTAATTAATTAATGTCTCATATCCCTTTATTCATACCCCTCACTTCATACCCCTTTCTTCATACCCCTCACTTCATACCTCTTTCTTCATACCCCTAACTAATTGAATACTTACAAAAACCACTTATTTAATAAATTAAGGTTTCATACCCCTCACTTCATACCCCTAACTTCATTCACTTCATATCCCTTTTTTCATACCCCTAACTTCATACTTTTAACTAATTAAATACTTACAAAAACTACTTCTTTAATCAATTAATGTCTCATACCCCTAACTTCATACCCTAACTAATTGAATACTTACAAAAACCACTTCTTTAACTAAACCCTAAACCCTAAACCCTGATGTTAGGGGTATGATACATTAATTTATTAAATAAGTGGTTTTTGTAAGTATTCAATTAGTAAGGTATATGAAGTTAGGGGTATGATACATTAATTGATTAAAGAATTTATTTTCTAAGTACTCAATTAGTGAGGGGTATGAATAAAGGGGTATGAAGTTAGGGGTGTGATGTGAGGGGTGTGAAGAAACATTGATTTTTTTTTGAAAAGAAACATTGTTTTTTTTTTAAATTCTAAAGTTTTTGAATTTTTTTTAATTTTCTAATGTTTTGATTTTTTTGTTTCTTTTTATAAGGTTAAAAAAATAAAATTAAAAACAACCTAAAGATAAAGTAAATACCTTAATTTTTTAATTTTATACAAATATAATTGTTAAACATAAGACTTTTTTTATTATAAGACTTTTTTTCAATCGTATCTATATATATCAATTCACGGAATTATCAATCCCATATTCTTAATCCAGTGATATAACAAACGGTCATTGAAAAAAAAGGAAAAATAAATAAAAGTTAAAATTAAAATTTTAAGTTCCTATTTATTTTTAATTAAAGTTACAATTAAAAAAAAACTTCTTTAATTAATTAAGGTCTCACACCCCTCACCTCATACCCCTCACTTCATAGCACTAACATCATACCCCTCAATTCATAACCCTTTCTTCATACCCCTTACTGCATACCTCTTTCTTCATACCCTTCTCTTCATACCCCTAAATTCATACCTCGCACTTCAAACCACTTTCTTCATACCCCTCACTTCATACCCCTTTCTTTATACCCCTAACTTTAATCAATTAAGGTCTCATACCCCTAAATTCATACCCATCACTTCACACCCATTTATTCATACCCCTAAGTTCATATCCCTTTCTTCATACCCCTAACTTTATACCCCTTTCTTCATACCCCCAACTTCATACCCCTTTCTACATACCCCTCACTTCATACCCCTAAGTATGAATAAAAAGAGATGAAGTGAATGAAGTTAGAGGTATGAAGTGAGGGGTATGAGATATTAATTGATTAAAGAAGTGGTTTTTGTAAGTATTCAATTAGTTAGGGGTATGAAGAAATGGGTATGAAGTGAGGGGTATGAAGAAAGGGATATGAGATATTAATTGATTAAAGAAGTGGTTTTTGTAAGTTCATACCACTAACTTCACTCACTTCATAGCCCCTAACTTCATACCTCTTTCTTCATACCTCTAAATTCATACCCCTTTATTCATATCCCTCACTAAATACCCCTCACTTCATACCTCTAAGTAATTGAATACTTACAAAAACCACTTCTTTAATCAATTAATATCTCATATCCTTCTTCATACCCCTCACTTCATATCTCTTTCTTCATACCCCTCAATTCATACCCCTAACTAATTGAATACTTACAAAAACCACTTATTTAATCAATTAAGGTCTCATACCCATCACTTCATACCCCTAACTTCATTCACTTCATACCCCTAACTTCATACCCCTAACTAATTAAATACTTACAAAAACCACTTCTTTAATCAATTAATATCTCATATCCCTAACTTCATGCCGCTAAAATACTTGTAAAAATAACTTCTTTAAATAAACCCTAAACCCTAAACCCTAAACCCTAAAAATTTATGTTAAGGGTATGAGACATTAATTTATTAAAGTAGTTTTTATAAGTATTCAATTAGTTAGGGGTATGAAGTGAGGGGTATGAAGTTAGGGGTATGAGACATTAATTGATTAAAGAATTAGTTTTTGTAAGTATTCAATTAGTGAGGGGTATGAAGTTAGGGGTATGAAGAAAGGGGTATGAATTTAGGGGTATTAAGTTAGGGGTATAAATTTAGGGGTGTGAAGTGAGGGGTATGAAAAAATAGTTGATTTTTTAAACAAACATTGATTTTTTTTAATTTTCTAAAGTTTTTGAAAAAAATGATTTTCTAACGTTTTGATTTTTATTTTTATTTTTATAAGGTTAAAAATTTAAAAATTTAAATTTCCTGATTTTGTTTTTAAATTAAAGTTTAAAATTAAAAAAAAAAAAAACTTCTTTAATAAATTAAGGTCTCATACCGCTAACATCATACCCCTCACTTGATACCCCTCAATTCATACCCCTAAGTTCATATCTCTTTCTTCATACCCCCTAACTTCATACCCTAACTTTAGACCCCTTTATTCATAACCCTAAATTCATACCCCTAACTTCATACACCTTTCTTCATACCCCTCCCTAAATACTCATTACTTCATACACCTAAGTAATTGAATACTTTCAAAAACCATTTTTTTATCAATTAATGTCTCATATCCCTTTCTTCATACCCATCACTTCATACCCCTTTCTTCATACCCCTCCCCTCATACCCCCTTATTTATACCACTAATAAATTTAATACTTACAAAAACCACTTCTTTAATCAATTAAGATCTCATACCCATAACTTCATTCCCTTCATACCCCTTTATTCATACCCCCAACTTCATACCTCTAAATTCATACCCTTTCTTCATACCCCTAAATTCATACCTCTAACTTCATACCCCTTTCTTCATACCCATTTTTTCATACCTCTTTCTTCATACCCCTCACTAAATACCCTTCACTTCATACCCCTAAGTAATTGAATACATACAAAAACTACTTCTTTAATCAATTAATGTCTCATATTACTTTCTTCATACCCCTCACTTCATACCAATTTATTCACAACCCTCACTTTATAATCCTTTCTTCATACCCCTAACTAATTGAATAATTACTAAACCACTTCTTTAATCTATTAAGGTCTCATAACCCTCACTTCATACCCCTAACTTCATTAACTTCATACCCCTTTATTCATAACCCTAATTTCATACCCTTACTTCATACCCCTATCTTTATATCCCTAAATTCATACCCCTAACAAATTAAATACTTACAAAACCCACTTTTTTAATTAATTAATATCTCATACCTCTAACTTCATACCCCTAACTAATTGAATACTTAAAAAAACCACTTCTTTAACTAAATGCTAAACCCTAAACCCTATCCCTTTAATTTAGGGGTATCAGACATTAATTGATTAATTTTTTTTTGTAAGTATTCAATTAGTTAGTGGTATGAAATTAGGGAAGGGTTTTGAGACATTAATTGATTAAAGAAATAGTTTTTGTAAGTATTCAATTAGTGAGGGGTATGAAGTGAGGGGTATGAAGTTAGGGGTATGAAGAAAGGGGTATGAAGTTAGTGGTATGAATTTAGGGGTATGAAGAAAGTGGTATGAAGTTAGGGGTGTGAAGTGAGGGATATGAAGAAACATTAATTTTTTTTTGAAAAAAACATTGATTTGTTTGGATTTTATGAAGTTTTTGAAAAAAAAATTGATTTTCTAACATTTCGATTTTTTTGTTGTTTTTTTTCTAAGGTTAAAAATTTAAAATTAATATTTAAAAGTTCCTAGGAAAAAAAATATTAAAAACAAATTAAAGTTGAAATTAAAATTTTAAAATTTCTAATTTTTTTAATTAAAGTTTAAATTAAAAAAAAAAATATTCTTTAATAAATCAAGGTCTCATACCCCTAAATTCATACCCCTCACATAATACCCCTAACTTCATATCCCTAACTTCATATCCCTAACTTCATACCCCTCAATTCATACAACTTTCTTTATACCCCTTACTTCATACCCCTTTCTTAATACCCCTCTCTTCATACCCCTAACTTCATACCCCTCACTTCAAACCCCTTTCTTCATACCTCTCACTTCATACCCCTTTTTTCACACCCCTAACTTCATACCCCTTTCTTCATATCCCTAACTTCATACCCCTTTATTCATAACCCTTTATACATACTTATTTCTTCATACACATCACTAAATACCCTTCACTTCATACCCCTATGTAATTGAATACTTACAAAAACCACTTATTTAATTAATTAATATCTCATATCCCTTTCTTTATACCACTCACTTCATACCTTTTTCTTCATACCCTTATCTAATTGAATACTTACAAAAATTACTTCTTTAATAAATTAAGGTCTCATATCCCTCATTTCATACACCTAACTTCATTCACTTCATACCTCTTTCTTCATACCCCCTAACTTCATACCTTATTTCATACCTCTTTATTTATAAACCTTTCTTCATACCCCTCACTAAATACCCCTCACCTCATACCCCTAAGTAATTGAATATTTACAAAAACTACTTTTTTAATCAATTAATGTCTCATATCCCTTTCTTAATACCCCTCACTTCATACCCATTTCTTCATACCCCTCACTTCATAACCCTTTCTTCATACCCATAACTAATTGAATACTTATAAAAAACACTTCTTTAATCAATTAAGGTATCATACCCCTAACTTCATTCACTTCATACCACTTTCTTCATACCCCTTACTTCATACCCCTTACTTCATACTCCTCACTTCATACCCATAACTTCATATCCCTAACTAATTAAATACTTACAAAAACCACTTCTTTAATAAATTAATGTCTCATACTCCTAAATTCATAACCCTAACTAATTGAATACTTACAAAAACCCCTTCTTTCACTAAAATCTAAACCCTAAACCCTGAAATTATGGGTATAAGATATTAATTTATTTTAGAAGTGATTTTTGTAAGTATTCAATTATTTAGGGGTATGAAGTGAGGGGTATAAGTTAGGGGTATGATACATTAATTTATTAAATAATTGGATTTTGAAAGTATTCAATTAGTGAGGGATATGAAGTTAGGGGTATGAATAAAGGGGTATGAAGTTAGGGTATGAATTTAGGGTATGAAGAAAGGGGTATGAATTTAGGGGTGTGAAGTGAGGGGTATGAAGAAACATTGATTTTTTTTTTTGAAAAAAAACATTTATTTATTAAAAAATGATTTTCTAACTTTTTGATTTTTTTTATAAGGTTAAAAAACTAAAATTAAAATTAAAATTTTAAAGTTCCTAAGAAAAAAAGAAAAAAAAAATTAAAGTTAAAATTAAAATTTTAAAGTTCCTAATTTTTTTTTTTTAAATTAAAGTTTACAATTAAAAAAATTAAAATTAAAAAAAAACCACTTCTTTAATCAATTAAGGTCTCATACCCCTAACTTAATACCCCTCACTTCATACCCCTAAATTCATACCCCTACATTCATACCCCTTTCTTCATACCCCTCACTTTATACCCCTTTCTTCATACCCCTATCTTCATAACCCTAACTTAATCAATTAATGTCTCATACCCCTAACTTCATACCCCTCACTTAAAACACCTTTCTTCATACACCTCACTTTATACCCATTTCTTCATACCCCTAACTTCATAACCCTAACTTCATACCCCTTTCTTCGTACCCCTTAACTTCATACCCCTTTATTCATACCCCTAAATTCATACCCTAACTTCATACCCCTTTATTCATACTCCTTTATTCATACCCCTTTCTTCATACCCCTTTCTTAATACCACTCAATTCATACCCCTAAGTAATTGAATACTTATTTAATCAATTAATGTCTCATATCCCTTTCTTCATACCCCTCACTTCATACACCTTTCTTCATACCCCTAACTAATTGAATACTTACAAAAATCACTTCTTTAATCAATTAAGATCACATACCCCTCACTTCATACACCTAACTTCATTCACTTCATACCCCCTAACTTCATACCCCTAAATTCATACCCATTTTCTCATACCCATTTCTTCATACTCCTAACTTCATACACGTTTATTCATATCCTTTTCTTCATAGCCATTTCTTCATACTAAATACCCCTCAATTCATACCACTAAGTAATTTAATACTTACAAAAACCTCTTCATTAATCAATTAATGTCTCATTTTCTTTTCTTCATACCTCTCACTTCATACCCTTTTCTTCACACCCCTAACTAATTGAATACTTACAAAAACCACTTCTTTAAACAATTAAGGTATCATACCCCTCGGTTAATACCCATAAATTCATTCACTTCATACCCCTTTCTTCATACCCCTAACTTCATACCCTTAACTTCATACCACTCATTTCATATCCCTAACTTCATACCCCTATATAATTAAATACATAAACCCTAAACCCTGAAGTTAGGGGTATGAGATATTAATTGATTAAAGAAGTGGTTTTTATAAGTATTCAATTAGTTAAGGGTATGAAGTGAGGGTATGAATTTAAGGGTATGAAGTTAGGGGTATGGACATTAATTGATTAAAGAATTGGTTTTTGTAAGTATTCAATTAGTGAGAGGTATAAAGTGAGGGGTAAGAAGCTAGGGGTATGGAAAAATGGGTATGATGTTAGGGGTATGAAGATAAGGGTATGAATTTAGGGGTGTGAAGTGAAGGGTATGAAGAAACATTGATTTTTTTTTAGAAGAAACATAGGTTTTTTTTTTCTCTAAAGTTTTTGAAAAAAAAAATTATTTTCTAATGTTTTGATTTTTTTTCTAAGGTTAAAATACTAGAATTAAAATTAAAATTTTAAAGTTCCAAATAATGTTTAATTTTAAAGTTCCTAGTTAAAAAACCACTTCTTTAATAAATTAAGGTCTCATACCCCTTAAGTTAAAAAACCACTTCTTTACCCAGGTGTTCTAGGTGAGTTGGAGAGGAGAGGGTAATCCTCCAAAGGAGGTCCCATGTTCAAATATCCACCCTACCAAAAATCTGAATTGGGTATCCAAAATCCAATTGATAATGTTGGTGCGAGCAGGATCGGGTGCGACTCCCGAGTGACTTTGACGGTGTAGAACCCCCTGTTCGTGGTCTCTCAGACCAAGGCGAACTGACAAGGGGTTTTTCGCTTAAAAAAGAAACCTCGTCTTTAATCAATTAAGGTCTCATAACCCTACCTTCATATCCCTCACTTTATATCCCTCACTTGATACCCCTAACTTCATACCCCTAATGACATACCCCTCAATTAATACTCCTTTCTTCATACCCATCACTAAATACCCCTCACTTAATAGCCTTAAGTAATTTAATACTTACAAAAATAACTTATTTAATCAACTAATGTCTCATATCCCTTTCTTCATACCCCTTACTTTATACCCTTTCCTTCATACCCCTCACTTCATACATCTAACTTCATTCACTTCATACCCCCTTTTTTCATACCCCCTAACTTCATACCCCTCACTTCATACCCCTTTATTTATAGCCCTTTCTTCATACCCTTCACTAAATTCCCCTCAATTCTTACCCATAAGTAATTTAATACTTACAAAAAATACTTCTTTAATCAATTAATGTCTCATATCCCTTTCTTCATACCCTTTACTTCATATCCATTTCTTTCTACCCCTCACTTCATACCACTTTCTTCATACCCCTAACTAATTGAATACTTACAAAAACCACTTATTTAAACAATTAAGGTCTCATACCCCTTACTTCATACCCATAACTTCATTCACTTCATACCCCTTTCTTCATACCCATAACTTCATACCCCTAACTTCATAACCCTCACTTCATACTCTTATCTAATTAAATAGATAAACCCTAAACCCTAAAGTTAGGGGTATGAGACATTAATTGATTAAATAAGTGGTTTTTGTAAGTATTCAATTAGTTAGGGGTATGAAGTGAGGGGTATGAAGTTAGGGGTATGAGACATTAATTGATTAAAGAATTGGTTTTTGTAAGTATTTAATTAGTAAGGGGTATGAAGTTAGGGGTATGAAGAAATGGGTATGATGTTAGGGGTATGAAGATAGGGATATGAAGAAAGGGGTATGAATTTAGGGGTGTGAAATGAGGGGTATGAAGAAAAATTGATTTTTTTTTTTTTTAAATAAACATTGATTTTTTTTTTTTTTTTAAGTTTTTGAAAAAAAACTGATTTTCTATTTTTTTATTTTTTTTCTAAGGTTAAAAATTAAAATTTTAAAGCTCCTAAAAAATAAAAGAAAAAAAAACTTAAAGTTAAAATTAAAATTTTAAGGTTCCTAGTTAATTTTTTTTTTTAATCAATTAAGGTCTCATACCCCTTAATTTAAAAATTTACTTAATTAATCAATTAAGGTCTCATAACCCTAACTTCATATCCCTCACTTCATACTCCTCACTTCATAACCCTCACTTCATACCCCTAACTTCATACCCTTCAATTCATACCCCTTTCTTCATACCCCTCACTTCATACCCCTAACTTCATACCCCTTTCTTAATACCCTTTTATTCATACCCCTTTCTTCATACCCCTCACTAAATACCCCTCACTTCATACCTCTAAGTAATTTAATACTTACAAAAACCAATTATTTAATCAATTAATGTCTCATATTCCTTTATTCATATCCCTCACTTCATACCCCTTTCTTCATAACCCTAACTAATTGAATACTTACAAAAACCACATATTTAATCAATTAAGGTCTCATACCCCTCACTTCATACCCCTAACTTCATTCACTTCATATCCCTTTATTCATACCCCCTAAATTCATACCCCTATTTTCATACCCCTAACTTTATATCCCTTTATTCATATCCATTTCTTCAACCCCTCACTTCATACCCCTTTCTTCATACCCCTAACTAATTGAATACTTACAAAAACCACTACTTTAATCAATTAAGATCTCATACCCCTTAATTCATACCCCTAACTTCATTCACTTCATACCCCCTAACTTCATACCCATAATTTCATACCCCTTTATTCATACCCCTAACTTCATACCCTCTTATTCATACCCATTTCTTCATACCACTTTCTTAATATCCCATATTAAATACCCCTCACTTCATACCCCTAAGTAATTGAATACTTACAAAAACCATTTCTTTAATCAATTAATATATCATATCCCTTTCTTCATACCCCTCACTTCATATCTCTTTCTTCATATCCCTCACTTCATACCCCTTTATTCATACCCCTAACTAATTGAATACTTATAAAAACAAATTTTTTAATCAATTAAGATATCATACCCCTCACTTCATACCCCTAACTTCATTCACTTCATACCCCTTTCTTGATAGACTTAAACTCATATGCCTTACTACATACCCCTCACTTCATACCCCTAACTTCATACCCCTAACTAATTAAATATTTACAAAAACCACTTATTTAATCAATTAATGTCTCATACCCCTAACTTCATACCCCTAACTAATTGAATACTTACAAAAACCACTTCTTTAACTAAAACCTAAACCCTAAAATATAAACCCTAAAACCTAAACCCTGATGTTAGGGGTATGAGACATTAATTGATTAAATAAGTGTTTTTTGTAAGTATTCAATTAGTTAGGGGTATGAAATGAGGGGTATGAAGTTAGGGGTATGAGACATTAATTGATTAAAGAAAGTATTCAATTAGTTAGGGGTATGATATGAGGGGTATGAAGTTAGGGGTATGAAGAAAGGGGTATGAATTTAGTGGTATGAAGTTAAGGATATGAAGAAAGGGGTATGAAGTTAGGGGTGTGAAGTGAGGGGTATGAAGAAACATTGATTTTTTTGGATTTTCTAAAGTTTTGAATTTTATTTTATTTTATAACATTTTGATTTTTTTACCTAGGTGTTGTAGGTGAGTTGGAGAGGAGAGGGCAATCCTCCAAGGGAGGTCCCAGATTCAAATATTCACCCTACAAAAAATCTAAATTGGGTATCCAAAATCCAATTGATAATGTTGGTGCGGGCAGGGTCGGGTGCAACTCCCGGGTGACTTTGATGGTGTAGAACCCCTTGTTCATGGTCTCTCATACCAAGGTGGCCCCGCAAGGGGTTTTCACTTTAAAGGAAAAAAAAACCCAGGTGTTGTAGGTGAGTTGGAGAGGAGAGGGTAATCCTCCAAGGGAGGTCCCAGGTTCAAATCTCCACCCTACCAAAAAGCTGAATTGGGTATCCAAAATCCAATTGATAATGTTGGTGTGGGCAGGGTTGGGTGCGACCCCCGGGTAACTTTGACGGTGTAGAACCCTCTGTTCGTGGTCTCTCAGACCAAGGTGGCTCCACAAGGGGTTTTTCGCTTTAAAAAAAAAAAAAAAACATTTTGATTTTTTTTTGTTTTTTTTCTAAGGTTAAAAAACTAAAATTAAAATTAAAATTTTAAAGTTCATAATAAAAAATAAATAAATAAATAAAGTTAAAATTAAAAGTTTAAATTTCCTTATTTTTTTAATTAAAGTTTACAATTAAAAAAAAACACTTCTTTAATCAATTAATGTCTCATACCCCTCACTTCATACCCCTAACTTCATACCCCTAACTTCATACCCCTTTCTTCATACCCCTTACTTCATACCCCTTTCTTCATGCCCCTCTTTTCATACCTCTAGCTTCAATAAATTAAGGTCTCATACCCCTAACTTCATACCCCTCATTTCACACCGCTTTCTTCATACCACTTTCTTCATACCCCTAACTTCACACCCCTAACTTCATAACCATAACTTATTACCCCTTTCTTCATACCCCCTAACTTCATAACTCTTTATTCATACTCCTAAATTCATACCCTATTCTTTACTCCTATTTATTCATACCCCTCACTTCATACCTCTAAGTAATTGAATACTTACAAAAACTTATTTAATAAATTAATGTCTCATATCCCTTTATTCATACCCATCACTTCATACCCCTTTCTTCATATCCCTAACTAATTGAATACTTACAAAAACTACTTCTTTAATCAATTAAGCTATCACACCCCTCACTTCATACCCCTAACTTCATTCACTTCATACCCCCAAACTTCATACCAATTTCTCCATACCCCTAATTTCATACCCCTAACTTCATACCCCTTTTTTAACTAAATCCTAAACACTAAACCACGTTTTTTGTAAGTATTCAATTAGTTAGGGGTATGGGACATTAATTGATTAAAGAATTGGTTTTTGTAAGTATTCAATTAGTAATGGGTTTTAAGTGAGGGGTATGAATTTAGGGGTATGAAGAAAGGGGTATGAAGTTAGTGAAGAACACAAGCTTATACTGAGAGGGGAGGTGAATAGTATACGACCACTTTTTACTTTTCTTTTCAAAATAGTATTATCCAATATAATCAATGACAACATCAATAGCAGTAACCAAAGCAATACACAAATAATCACACACAATAAAGATATCAATTTAACGTGGTTTACCCAATGTGGGCTACTCCATGAAGAAAATATTTCACTAATATTTTCTCAACAAATATCTTTGGGAATCCTTATCTATTATAATGTTTATGGACCTTTGTCCAAAGGAGACACCAATACCCTAAATAAGTTCATGGATATCTATCCACAGGAGAACTCCTTTCTCCTCTACTCTGGCTGGTGATATTCTAGAATAATTATTGCCTCCACTGCACTGGCTAATGGATCTATATCCACTATATACTTATGTCCTCACTCAGAATACCTATCCTCACTACCCTGGCTAATGGATCTCTATCCACTGGAGACTATTGTCCTCTATACTCTGCCATCTCCAAAGGTTACTCTTAGCTCTATCTCAAATATGCACTAAATACAGTCCTTTGGTCTAACACAAATATGCTCAATATTTGTCTCTAGTCTAGCACAAACCTGTCCTCAAATTCGCACCAAAATCTATCCTTAAATCTACACTAAACACAATCCTTCGGTCTAGCACAAATCTATCCTCAATATCTATCCTCTGATCTACACTAAACATAGTCCTTCGATCTAGCACAAATTTATCCTTAATATCCATCCTCAAATTTGTACTAAACACAGTCCTTAAGTCTAGCACAAATCTATTCTCAATATTTGTTCTCAAGCCTTAGCATAAAGCTTGACTAAATCACAAATCAACTCTGCTGGATCTGCCCCAAACCTTAACTCGAGGTTTGAACAAATCAATCAATCAACTCTGCTCGCAATTCTTCTCAAAGACTTGTCTCAAATTTGCCTTGTAAGCTTCCACAAAAGCTCACTTTAATCTATCCACAAGTCCTCTCTAGAACTTGTCTCAAATCTTCTCAACAAGTGCTCATTAGAACTTGTTCAATCTCATAGAAATATATAGAGAATTGTTAGATATTCAATATGCTTCATATTCACAAAAATTCTCAAATACTTTCAATCTCTCTTTTTATCATAGAAACATATAGATAATTATTAGATAATCAATATGTTTCACACTTACAAACACTCAATATATTTCTCAAATAAATTTAGAATATGGAACAATTTGTTTCACAGAACTTGAACTTATCACATCAACACATTCACTCAACTAAGCTCAATCACTTCCACTCAACCAATCACTTCAACAAAAATGCTTATCAAGTAATCCTCACAAAACAATGATACTCATGATCTTTGCAAATCCTATTTCAAGTTCTTCACTCAATAAATCACTCAAAGAAACACTCATTGCTTTCAAACCCTAGTCCAAGCATATGATGACTCACTCAATTGTTTCTAACAATGCTTATCAAACAATCTCACATAACAATGATACTCATGTTGTTTCACAAATCCTAGCTCAAGCATATGAAAGCTTTACTCAATATTTCCAACAATGCTTATCAAACAAGATTTCTAGAATAAACCTTCATTCCAAAAAAAACCATACTCAATAATACTTATCAAACAACCCTTTTCACTCCAACTTAGCATTCACAATATTCAACAATCACTCACTAGGAAGATGTACCCATACCTTTTTGTTTGATGAAGAAAATGATCTCAAAACCTGTCTTAAACACAATTTTCTTCTTTGCCAATTTCAATGGTTAGATGACAAAAATTTATCCTTTAAAATTTTCTTTCAAAATATTTCACCATGCCAATATATCAAGTATTCAATTATTCCTTATTCCTCCTAATTTCCTTTTCATTAGAGAATATCACAAACCTCTTAATAATTCTAACTTTATTTTTCATAACATAATACCCTTATTACTCCTAACTTACCCTTTTAACTTCTCACTAACCAATTTAAGTAAAACCTTATAACTCCCAATTTAAAGGTAATATTTAACTTAACTTATAACTCCCATGCCCAAGCATTGAATAACAAAAAATTTACATACCTCAACCTTCAGCCCAAAAGAGAAATTATCACGAGAAATTGGCAATTAAAACCTTTTTTACCAAAAGGTTACCTGGCGGTATTCGAACCGTAAATCTCTACTTCACAGCACAGGCACTTCAACCGACTACTCTATTGAGCCTCTTGGAACCTAAAGGTAGTTCCTCACAATTTTATTCCTTTCACGATGTAGCGATGAATAAAAAAACTTCACCGAAATAAACCCTATGTGATTCGAACTATGGACCAAAATTTTTGTAACACCTCTCGAATCAACTAATAGCCAGCTGCTCTAACTCGGTGGATGGGACTGAAGAGATAGATAAGCCCTCTATATCTTTCGAAACATGCACCAACTGAAAATACTTCGAAACACCTTCCAAGAGCACTCTCAATTTTCATGAAGTCAAAATTTTGATGTCAAAGGGAATTAAACATATTGCCACAACATGTTTGTCTTTTTCCTAAGAACCTCGTCATTTGTGCCTTATCACATATGCTGATTAAAATTTTATCACATCGTCCAAAATAAAACACTATGCATCCTTTTTAATAATCATTTTTCACATCCATAAAACTTTGGATACCCTCCTTTATATATGAACCATGATCTTCGATATAATACGTCGGCGAGGATATTTTGTGATGTGGAAGTCGGTGGGTTTTTTATGATATCCTTATGCCTTCTTTATGCCTCCTTTAACTAACATGTGCTTCTATTTGAGACGTCGATGGGGCTTTTTTCATGTGTAGTCGGTGCAGAACCTTTTCCCTTTTAATAAAAACTTTATAATAGATATGTTTTAAATTAAAATATTAAAATATTTAATTTTAAATTATTTAAATATAAATTATTTAAATATTAAATAATTTAAACATTTAACTTAAATATCTTTTTATCCCATGTATTATAATGCAACTCATTATAATATTTCTTGCTTTCTTTTCTTTTTGGAAGACCTTGTTGGTTAGATATTATAATATTAAAATATTATAATATTAGGCTTTTTCGCTTGCTCCAAACTTGGCCTTCAACCTTTTCATTGGCATTCTCTTATGGACCATGCCATTTTTACATAAATGAAAATCTATTATACTCAAAATTCCAATAGTTAGGGGTATGAAGAAAGAGGTATGAAGTTAGGCGTATGAAGAAATATCGATTTAAAAAAAAAATTGTATTTTTTTTCGATTTCCTAAAATTTTTGAAAAAAACATGATTTTCTAACGTTTTGATTTTTTTTTATAAGGTTAAAAAATAAAAATTAAAATAAAAATTTTAAATTTCCTAAGAAAAAAAAGAAAAAAAAAGTTAAAATTAAAATTTTAAAGTTCCTATTTTTTTTTTTTTAATTAAAGTTTATGATTAAAAAAATAAAATAAAAAACACTTCTTTAATCAATTAATGTCTCATACCCCTAACTTCATATCCCTCACTTCATACCCCTAACTTCATACCCCTCAATTCATACCCCTTTCTTCATACCCCTCACATCATACCCCTTTCTTCATACTCATTTCTTTATACCCTTAACTTTAATCAATTAAGGTCTCACACCCCTAACTTCATACCCCTCACTTCACACCCATTTCTTCATATCCCTTACTTCATACCCCTTTATTCATACGCCCTTTTTCATACCCCTAACTTCATACTCCTTTTTTCATACCCCCTAACTTCATATCCCTAACTTCATACCCCTAAATTCATACCCCTAACTTCATACCCCTTTCTTCATACCCCTCACTTCATACCCATAAGAAATTGAATACTTACAAAAACCACTTCCTTAATCAATTAATGTCTCATATCCCTTTATTCATACCCCTCACTTCATACTATTTTATTCATACCTATAACTAATTGAATACAAAAAAACCACTTCTTTAATCAATTAATGTCTCATATCCCTCACTTCATACCCCTAACTTCATTCACTTCATACCCCTTTCTTTATACCCACTAACTTCATACCCCTAACTTCATACACCTTTCTTCATAACCCTTTCTTCATACCCCTCACTAAATACCCATCACTTCATACCCCTAAGTAATTGAATACTTACAAAAACCACTTCTTTAATCAATTAATGTCTCATATCCCTTTCTTCATACCCCTCACTTCATACCCATTTCTTCATACCCATCACTTCATACCCCTTTCTTCATACCCCTAACTAATTGAATACTTACAAAAACCACTTCTTTAATTAATTAAGGTCTCATATACCTCACTTCATACCCCTAACTTCTTTCACTTCATACCCCTTTCTTCATACCCCTAAATTCATACCTTTTACTTCATACCCCTCACTTCATACCCCTAACTAATTAAATACCTACAAAAACCACTTCTTTAATCAATTAATGTCTCATACCCCTAAATTTAGGGTTTAGGGTTTAGTTAAATAAGTGGTTTTTGTAAGTATTCAATTAGTTAGGGGTATGAGACATTAATTGATTAAAGAAGTAGTTTTTGTAAGTATTCAATTAGTTAGGGGTATGAAGTGATGGGTATGAATTTAGGGGTATGAGACATTAATTGATTAAAGAATTAGTTTTTGTAAGTATTCAATTAGTGAGGGGTATGAAGTTAGGGGTATGAAGTTAGAGTTATGAAGTTAGGGTTATGAATTTAGGGGTATGAAGTTAAGGGTGTGAAGTGAGGGGTATGAAGAAACATTGATTTTTTTTTGAAAAAAAACATTGATTTTTTTGGATTTTCTAAAGTTTTTGAATTTTTTTTTATTTTCTAATGTTTTGATTTTTTTTGTTTTTTTCTAAGGTTAAAAAATAAAATTAAAATTAAAATTTTAAAGTTCCTAAGAAAAAAGAAAAATGTCATTTAGGTTTTAGGGTTTAGTTAAAGAATTGGTTTTTGTAAGTATTCAATTAGTGAGGGGTATGAAGTGAGGCAAGGTTATGCATAGTGGTGAATATTCGCAAATAGGGAGAATATTAAGATTTCTAAATTTGGAAATTGGCAAATATGAGGACCCTCGATGTCGACCTATTTGCCTAAAATTTTCAAGACCAATTTTTTCTTAGGGTCAATTCACCACAATATATATCCAAACATAGACATATTTGTACTCATTGGAAAGCTCTTTTTGAGCTTGATCTAATGGTGGTATTTTTATGAAGTTATAATGTGATTTAATAGGTCAAAATGTTCCCCAAATATGACCTTACTTTTTAGGGCTTCAAATGCCCCAAATTTTGGTGTGAAGATGATTGATTTTATTTGCTTAGGATTTTCCTTGTTTCACCTTGATTTTGATTAGGATTCATCATTTTTTTACAAGTAAATTTCAAGTTCAACTCCTTATGCATAACCCTAAAGTTAGGGGTATGAAGTTAGGGGTATGAAGAAATGGGTATGAAGTTAGGGGTGTGAAGTGAGGGGTATGAAGAAACATTGATTTAAAAAAAAAAACATTGATTTTTTTGGATTTTCTAAAGTTTTTGAAAAAAATGATTTTCTAACGTTTTGATTTTTTTGTGTTTTTTATAAGGTTAAAAAATTAAAACTAAAATTAAAATTATTTTCATTTATGTCAAAGGATTGAAGTCATAAGTTGATGACATTGGTTGTCATTTATGTCAAAGGATTGAAGTCATAAGTTGATGACATTGGTTGTCATTTATGTCAAAGAAAATAAAGATTCAATGGTTTTGCCATGGTGGTACTTGTAAAGGAAAAAGGAAGATGTTTTTTTGTGACAAAGACTTTATCCAAAGAAAAGACCTAAAGAAGAAAAAGAAATTATAATATTTAAATCTAGGAAGATTTAAAATATTATAATAATAATAAAGTAAAAGGGCCCAAAGGTAAAAATGTAAGTTATAATATTTAAATCTACTTTTGTAACACCCTAAAATTGACCAATAATAATTTACATTAAGTCAAAAACTTGCAAAAATTGTTTCCTAACTCGTTACCTTGATTATCGTACCCTCTTAGTGAGATCAGGTCTAAACCAGACAAGATCGTATGTAAGATATTTGATAGATGCTCAAGTACAAGATCGTACGTACGATCTCATCCAAAAATAGAAAATACCTAGTTAAGAAAAAAGATAAACAAGTTGCAACAATTTTTGTCTTTACCTATCCAACTATGCGACAGTTACAGGATCAGATCCTTCAATCAGTACCAACTTGGAATAAGTTATAACCCATTTTATTTTTAGCCCAATTTCACCAGCTTGCCCAGCCTATTTAATCAGGCATTCCCTACCCTTAAATTCCCCTAACTAATTGATCAATTTTTGCATTTTAGTTGTTTAAATTTTTGCATTTACCTCTATTATTTTATTGTACTTTTATAGGATTAAAAGTACAATCATAGGTGCATGAGGTTATGATCAGAGATCTTAGTTACAATCACATCCTGATAGCATCTGATCTAGCTCTATGAGTACGATCTTTTTGATAAACTGGTTTGGGGCAACTACAGGCATTTGGTTTGTATCTCTCAGTCTTTGATCTACATGTTTATCATTCCATTTATCATTCTCCATTACATATAGTATAAAATTCCATTGTTATCATTATCGATGTTCACCATTTGCATTTAATTGCATATTTTGCATATCATAGTTCACATTCATATCATTTCCTTTTAACACAACATTTTAAATTAGCTTTATATGATTTAATATTTTTCTAAAAAGGTCTATAGCATATTGTGAGTTGCTATTTTACACTATATTCATGAAATTGCAGGTTTTTACTGTGATCAGATCTATCGATCATTGATCAGCCGATACAATCTCTGATCTATGGGTATGATCATGGATCATACATATAATATTGACCCTATAGTATTTGATCCTATCTACAACAATAAAATAGAATCTACATCAAACTTTTGAACCGAGTAAGAGTATCAAATTTCTTCAAAATTAAGCATTTGCATTAGATTATCCTCTACTTATTGTTGTCTATTGTATTCATCAAAAATTAAATTGCATTTAGTCATAGAATTAGTTGCATTGGCCAAAACTAGGTGATTGTGAGTAAGTATAAAAGAACACATCAAAACAACCTCCCAACCCTAGGCGTGGAAACTACCATAGTAAATGTTTCCTGGTGAACCCTAAACAATTCATTGAAAAATAACCAAAGAAGGCATGAACTCAAGTGTCTCTCTTTGAGGTGTAGACCTACTATTATCCCATTCCCCTTTGAAGTGCAGATCCATTAGCTTGAAGGAAATAAGTGCAAGAATTTTAGAGCTACATTATTTGGTGAACCTAACATGAAAAACATAGGCATATTTCTGATTTATAAAACACAAAAAAAAACATAAAAATATCTAAAAACCGAAACAAAAACCAAAAGGATCATTTTTTAAATTTTCACATTTTAAGTAAATTTCATAGATGTTAGACTTCAACATAGGAAGAGCTACAAGAATAGATGTTAGAGCCTTGCTATCTATCCAAGAACTCTCTTAGACAGTTGAAAACTCTAGTATCCCATCTCAAGAACAGTGGAATGAATTTTGGAGAAAATTAGACATTATAAAAGCCAACAAACTAAGACTTAGCCAAATTATAAGGTTTGACATAGCTAGAATCTTGGATCCTGAGAATGCTTCTTGCTACTTTGATATTCAAAGGGTGTGTGAGAGGTGGTTGACAGATAAAAGAGCAAGTGTTTCCTCAACTATTTATACTTTTGAAGATTACCTTGAAAATGCCATAATAGTACACAAGTTTTTAGCACACATAGAAGATCAAGAAATAGTCTTAGAGAATAAGAGAAGATTTCACAGAACTCCTAGGGTAGTTCATTATTATGAGTATTTTCACAAGTTATGCTTTTGTATGCCATAATATGAGACTGATAATATCACCATAGCCCATTTTATCAAATTCTTAAAATCCAAATTTTAGTTTGAGGAAGAACACTATATGTCACCTGAAGAACTTGAACCCATTAATGATATCTATAGACTCTTTCAGGAAGACTAAAGTATAATATTTAGGATATTATAATTTGTATTTTCTGCTTTGTTTTCAAAAACATAAAAAACAAAACAAAACAAAAAACCAAAAAAAAAATATATTTACACATTTACATATTTATATAGGTATATATATAACATATATGCCCCAAGAATATAAGCATATATATATATATATATATATATATATATATATATATATATATATATATATATATATAGCATTTGCAAGATAAAAACATATTAAAATAAAATACCTAGAATTTTGAGAAGTGGAAAACAAATAGAACATGAAGAACAAGATCAAGAAAACCTTGATGATAAGGTAAATATTGAAGATGATAAACTCACAGACCAAGGTGAGGATGATAATGGAGGAGAAGAAGAAGGAGATCCTAATCAACCTTTTGTGGATTCTAAAGGTCATGTCAGCTTTAAATCTATTCAATAATTCACGAATTTCATGAAAGACCATATAGATGAACTTCATCATGTAATAAAGATAGAACATCTACTCCCATCGGGAGATTATTCAATGGAGGCTGCTATAGAAGTTGCTCTCCAATTAAATGCAAATCCAATGACATACATAGGTAACACAAACCAAAATCAAGCTGGTCCATCTAATCAAAATATAGATTTGAACAATCAAAAATCAACAACACAACAAAATTCTAAACCAAAACAAAATTCTTCTACTTCTCAAGCTCCTAATCAACAAATAGCTACATCACAAAGAGCTAATAAAATCCAAAATACCAATCATCATCAACAAAAGGTTCAAAAAAATAAAATCCCATATAAACTTCATAATACTGTTCCCACAAACATTTTACACAATAGTATTTCAACTAGAAATCCCTATGTGACAACACAATCTTATTATCAAAGACATAACAACATGATACAACAAAATCAATTTGGTGGACAACCATAGGGGCTTGAAGACATGGTTAAAAAATTAGCTTCATGACTAGATCAAATGGATCCCTACCATCCATCATACAATTATAGAGAGATGTGTAGCCAACCCTTGGATCCTATTGTGGTTGCTCAACCATACCAAAAATTTTCCTATGCCTATTCTCTTGATATATAAAGGAACAAAATATCCTATCGAGCATCTTCACATGTTTACGAAAACATGTCATGATATTTCTTATGATGATTTGTTGTTACTAAAATTTTTCCCTAAAAGTCTTGAAGGCATGGCCCTAGAATGGTATTATCAACTACCAACAAATTCTTTGAGGAACTTTGAAGAAATAGTGGAAATGTTTGTTCACTAATTTAGTGCATACATAGAAATACATGTCACCATTAAGGATTTATACAACTTGAAACAAGGGAAATATGAGAGTTTTACATAATTCTTAGCCAAATGGAGATAACTCTAGGAAAATTGCATTTTCCTTTACCTCATCGAGAAATGTTGGAAATATTTATTGGCAATTTACAAGAACAATTATCCTATGAACTTTCTACAGCTACAGTGACCTATTTTGATCAAGCAATAGACTTAGCAAGAATGGTAGAATATGCCCTTATAAGAAGAGGCCAATTGAAGAAAAAGGATGAAGATAAAACTTTTAAAAACCAATACAAGAACAAACAAGTAGTAGGTGATGGAGTCACTAATAGTAGAAATACCTCAAACATCAATACTACAGAAGCTATGAAGAAGTTTTTGTTGAAAATTCTTGATAAACCTCCAAGAGAATTTACATAGTTAAATCAACCCTTAACCATGATTTTGCCTCAATTATTAGAACAATATTTAATTCAGTTGCTAGAGATATGATAACCGGATATCATGACAACTGGATATAGGGCTGATCTACATTATAATTTTCATCAAGTGGATGGACACTCTACAAATTATTGTAAAATATTAAAGCATATGATACAATATTTTATTGATAAAGATAAAATGGAAGTACAACAATTTCCTGCAAACAATAATACTCAAAATAACACCCAAAAACAACCAACTCAAAATGCAAATCAAAACCTAGATATTTTTCAACATCCTTTACCCAAACATGGTAAAGAGGTTGTAAATCAGTGAGAACATCATAATGTTCCTCCTCCAACTCAGTATGTGGGAATCATTAGTAACTTTTTGCCACAATAATATTTTCAAACCTCCTATGTATCTACCCTATCTGTAGTCACAACTAAACCAATATAATATTTTCAATCTTCATCTTTAGAAGACACTAGAAATGATATAGAAAACACAGACAATGAAATAGGAAGTAAACTAGACATCACCTTAAACAGTTCTAAATATGATTCAGATCGAATTACTCCCATAATAGATTTATTAGTTCCAGAAGAACCATTCCCTAGGAGAATGACCACTCGACCCTCATCTCAATAAATGCTTACAAATGAAAAAGCAAAAAATACTAGACCTCATTTTGGTTATTTGTAAAACAATAATATTGTGGGTACTATTGGAGCCATTACTAGACAACAAGCCCAAAATCAAAATTCTCAATCAAAAATTCAAAATGAGAAATCAACTCCATTTGTGTTAAAACCACCTACAAAAGGAAACAATATATCAAATACACAACAAAAATCTCCCTATGATATTAATGAACAATTGGAAAATATCATAGCTAGAATTTCTCTTTCGGATCTTTTGAGAACTTCATGATATTTCTATTGATGAAGTTTTAAAGAATAAATTCTTCTTCGATGGGTCTATACCATGTATATCCCACATAGAAGCAACTACTCCTCAAGAAGAGCTAGCTAAGTTAACCTTAGAATAATTACAATAAATGGGTGTGTCACCTACACCATCCAATTTTGAAAGAGACTTAAATACTATGGTAGAAAATGTTTTACAAGTTACATTGGAATAGAAGAAAACCCTCACATGGTCAAAATCAAAGTAGAATTAAGTGAAGAAAGACACAAATAATACATTACATTTCTCACAGAATATGCAGATGTATTTTCTTAGATATATGCAGATATTCTAGGCCTAGATTCTTCTATGGTCATGCACCATTTAGTAGTGCACCTTGATGCAAAACCTATAAATAAAAAATTGAGAAAAATGCATCCTAAAGTAGCACTGCTAGTCAAAAATGAGTTAGAAAAACTTTTGAATGTATATTTTATTCAAGCTATTGACTATGCTTATTGGATATCAAATGTTGTTCCAGTAACCAAAAAATAAGCCACTAAAATTAGGGTTTGTACTGATTTTAGAGACACTAATGTTGCATTACCTAAGGATGATTTCCCTCTCCCTAATATGGATCAAATCATAGAATTTACAGCTGTGAGTGAGATGTTATCCCTCATGGATGGTTTTTTAGGATACAACCAAATCAAAATAACTCTTGAAGACCAACCCAAAATAGCTTTCATCACACCTTGGGGAACATTCTGCTGGAAAGTAATGCCCTTTGGTTTAAATAATACATGAGAAACATATCAATGATCTATGACGTATATCTTTCATGATATAATGTACGATATTATACATTATTATGTAGATGATATTATAGCTCATTTAGCTAAGGAAGAAGAGCATAAGAAAAGTGTTTGATAGACTAAGAGAATATATGATTCGCTTAAATCCATACAAATGTGTATTTGGAGTTAAATCAAGAAAATTGTTAGGGGTTATTGTTTCTATGCATGGTATAGAAATAGATCCCCTTAAAATTAAGGCTATCCTTGATATGCCACCACATAAAAACATATCATAATTAAAAAGTTTACAAGGTAAATTACAGTATATCCGTCGCTTCATTGATAAGTTGGAAGATAAAACCTAACCTTTTCTTAAGTTACTTAAGAAAAACATTCCATTTCAATGGGATGATGAATGTAAAGAAGCCTTTGAAAACCTTAAACGATATCTTCTTAATCCTCTAGTGCTTGTTCCTCCTAGGCCAGATTATCATTTTATTTTGTACATTTTTACCTCTAAACTTGCACTTGGAGCAATGTTGGCTCAAATCGATGATGATAAGAAATAACAAGCCACATATTAAATAAGTAGAACATTAATAAACTATGAAACTTGTTATACTCCATTAGAAAATCTTTATTTGGTTGTTGTGTTTTCAATGTAGAAATATCATTATATGCTTAGTCAAAATACATTTGTTATTGCTAAGTCTGATTTATTGAGGTGCTTGATGAGTAGACCTTACTTGTCAGGACACACAACTAAGCGGGTTCTTGCTCTGAGTGAGTTTGAACTCACATTTATCATCCAAAAATATATTAAAGGCCAAGTTATCACTGGTCAATTAGTTGTTGCACCTCTAGAATCTACTCATCCTATAACCATAGAATTTCTTGATGAATGTCTTCACTTAGAAGAGGATTTATCTGAATCTTGGTCTTTGTATTTTGATGGAGCTAGATGCATGAGCAGTGTAGGTTAAATTATTATACTAATATCTCCATAAAATCACCTTATCTCTTTATCTTTTAAACTTCAATTTGCTTGTACTAATAATACTATAGAGTATGAGGCTCTAATCATTGGGTTACGAGCCGCTTTAGACTTAAAAATTAAAGTTTTATTAGTCTTTGGAGATTCTCAGCTTGTGAAAAATTAAATTAATGAAGTTAATTAGACAAGAGATGAGAAACTCCATCCTTATAAAGAGTATTTTCTTAATCTCATTTCATTTTTTGAGAAAGTAACTCTAGAAGCCATCCCTTGCACTAGAAACTGTGTTGTCAGTGCCATGGCTATTGTTACCTCTTTGTTACCTTTGGAGTTAGATGATGAATATGCTACTATCATTATTTGCAAACTCCAAGAACCAATATCCTCTAAGTCATGTCTAGATCCATTAGATATTTTTTTAATTAATGAGATAACCCCAAAATATTGGTACATAGATATATATAATTTTCTCCAAATAGGGACCTTCCCAGAAGGATTAGATAGAAACCAAGGCAGGCTATTATGTAAACGAGTTTTTTGCTTTGTAATTGTTGGTAATACCCTATATAAAATATCTTTTGAAGGTATCCTATTAAGATTTCTTAATATAGAAGAGTCTAAGAAAGCCTTAAGTAAAGTCCATGATGGATCCTGTGGAGGACACTTTAGTAGAAATGCCATTGCTAAGAAACTCCTTTGAATGGGATATTTTTGGCCCTTCATGGAAAATATGCTAATGATTATGTGCATCATTGTGACAAGTATCAAATACATGCAGACCTTGTCCACGTTCCTGCTTAGGAAATCCAAGCTATTTTATTTTCTTGGCCCTTATCTAAATGGGGTTTAGACATTATTGGTAAAATTAATCATATCTCTTTTGATGGTCATAAATTTATCATAACAACAATAGAGTATTTTACAAAATGGGTAGAATATATGTCATTGGCCTCTTTCATAGGAGTTCAAGTGTCTAAATTCATCTTTAATCCAATCATATGTAGATTTGGAATGCCATCAAATCTCGTCTCTTACAATGGAACATGCTTTAAAAATAAATATGTTAAGAAATTATGTCAAGAATATAAAGTTCAACATCGATGGTCTACTCCTTATTATCCACAAGGAAATGACCACATTGAATCTTCTAATAAAACCTTAATCAACATCCTAAAAATATTGGTTCATAAATCAAGTCATGACTAGCATATGCAATTATATCCTGCCTTGTGGGCTTATCGAACTAGTGTTCGTACTCCTACAGGTGCTTCACATTTTGTATTGGTCTATGGTTCTAAAATAGTTTTTCCATTTGAGTTAGAAGTTATTTCTATAGCTCTCTTACTTCAAGATACTAAAGTAGGATATTAATATCGTACTAGTATATTAAATTAGTTAGAACTTCTATATGAGAAGCGTATTCATGCTTTAGAGCATCTTCACTCTTACCAAGACAAACTCAAAATATCATATGCCAAGAAATTTCATAGTCAATATTTTGAAATTGGTGATTTAGTACTTAAAGAAAACAAAAATAATACTAATGTTAGAAAATATTTAAAAGGCAAATTTCAACCTAATTGGCTTGGACCATTTGTCATCATTGCTAAATTTGGATCAAGTGCATATCATTTGGCTACTTTGGAGGGAAAATATTTTAAGGAGACAATAAATATCATGCATATCAAAAGATATTATGCATAAATCAAAAATTACATCTTTGTATATATTTGTAAATAACTTCTTCATCATTCAAATTTGTAAAACCACCAAAAAAATCAAAAAATATGAAAATATTTCAAATTGTTAAGTTTTCATTCTTTGCATTAGTGTGTGTTGTTTTCCAAAATTCAAGTTATATTTTATTTTATTTCAGATAAACTCAAAAGTTATCTTGAACCATGCACTTAATTTACATCTTTAATGATTTTGATTTTGTCACTTTGATTATAAATATCTCTTGTATTAAAAAGCACTATTACTTCACTAAATAAAATTTTGATTTTTGGGAAATGATCTTGCTACTTCTTGAACCAAGAACACATTCTCACATCTTAAAAATAATTTGTTGCAAATTCAAAAAGGATACTACATAGTAGTCTTAGTTCCTTAAGTAAAAAGTTTCCCTTGCTATCCTATTATGCACATGGTCTACAATACTGAGAATTGGCAAAAGGACAAGCTCCCCACCTACCCGAATAAAATCCCTTGATTTACATCTAATATAAGCGAGTATCCCGAAAAATAAAAAATAAAAGTAAAAGAAAAATAAAAATAAAAGGAAAAATAAAATAAAAAGAAAAAGAGAAAGAAAAAGAAAAGCAAAGAAAAGAAAAAGCAATAAAATTCCCCTTGTTCAAAAATGGACAAGAATCCCTACTCAAAAAATCAAAAGAAAATAAGGGGGTAGTGAGCTTGAATCCCTAGAATTCCTCAGTTATTTGAAAGCTATGAGGTGAGCCCCATAACTCGTGGTTTGTGCCCAACCCATTTGACCTTGGATAAGCCTTTCGCATGGCGATATGTCTGTCACATTAGCGACCTTATTTTTTGCAGACCAATGTCCACTTGTGGATTCGATAGCTTTTGGTAACTTTAATTACATTGTAGTCAGGTACAATGGCATGCACAAAATTATGGTTAATAAACATTTCACTTGCACACACATTGGTTCATATAAGTTTTCTTGTATCATTACCTTACTCAAAATTGGTAAATTAATCTCACGAGCACACACATTTGATCCTTGAGAGATTTTGTATCATTGTGATAAAAACAAAATTAGTCTATCATTATTCATATTAATGCATTACATAGATATTTCAAAATTTTAAAATCTTCAAAAATAACTTATTCCAAAAGAACTTGTATCATTTATCATGCATTGCATCATGACTTTGCGATGATGGTATAATTCCTAGTAATTATTTTTCTCAAATTTCACACTAGGAATTATATGCCTAGCGCAAGTCATCTTTCTCAATTTTTAGGTCTAAATCATTTCATACTTCTCAATCTTCTTAAACATGTGGTATGATGATTTGCTTCATATCAATTTGTATTTTAAGAACAAACAATTTCATATTTTCATGCATTGCATTTTTGACTTCACAATGATGGTATAATTCCTATTAACTATTATCCTCAAAATTTTCACACTAGGAATTCTATGCCTAGCATAAGTCATCCTTCTCAAATTTTCATGCTTAAATCACATTATTTTCTCACAACAATAACCTTTATCAAAATATTTCTTAAAAATCAAATTTTCTCAAAAACAAAATCAAATATCTTCTTTAATCATTATAAGCCTCAAGATTACTCTTGAGCCCCATGAAAAAATTTCTATTATTAGTAATACAGACTTTCCTCACATTAGGATTCACTTCATGACCTAGCGAGCATTGATCTCCACCAACGGTCATATAACAACACAACATCCTTTGAGGAACATTGCTAATCTATTAATTCCATCAAAACATCTTTTCAAAAACATATCTACAAAATTCAAATCATTTTCTTTCATTTTAAGCATGATCAAAATATTTAAAAATCAAAAGCATGATTATAATAAAATTAAACATCATAAAACAAATACAATCAAATCATACAAATTCACATAAGACAAGAGGATCAATATATATATATATATATATCGAAAGTCTATATAAAAAATAGAATCAGACTGGTATGCCACAATCTCTAACATCGACATACTTAGTCATCAAAAATATAGTACAAAAAGAATCTCCACATAGATTAACCCCTATCCCCTAGAATCCATAGAGCTCTAGGCATCATCATCTCCGCGAGGGGGTCATAGTGCTCGAAACTCTCCTACTCCCATAGTAGTAGTTTTCTAGGTAGTCGAGCGAGATCTTGAGCAACTCGAAGTAGTCGAAGGCTTGTACATCATAGGAAGTGGCTCTCTTATTTGTAGGGACTAATGTAAAGTATAGTTCTTGATAGAAATTGGCTTGCCTAGTAGCCCAAACTAGCTCATCCCCTAAGTTGCTCCTCCTAGATTGAGTTGTCTATGAAGATGGAGTAGGAGCTCCAGGTCCTTGCCTTGCTTGTGCTCTAGCCTATGCTAACTCTACCTCTAGAGTTTGAGTCCTAGCCCTCATACTTGCATCATATCTCTCTAGGGTCTCAATCCTAGCCTTCTAAGTCACAGTCTCCTCCCTCAAACCAGTGAGCTTCACCCATAGAGTTGTCATCTCGTTGATCTCCCCTACCTCCTCTATCATGATGCCCTTCTTAGGCAAGTTAGGCACAACCTCCTTTGAGGGGGATCTACATGCTCCTACTCCATCATGTCATCCCTCATCCTCTAAGAAGATGCTCTTCTCTCTTCCCTGGTACCCTTGACTCTCTCACTAGTCCTAGATACCCTCTTTTGTCTTATACAGTGTTGATCCTCGCCTCTAGTGTGAGGCCCCTATATTCTATAGGATACATATATATCTAACTTCTACTACTGGCTGGTTGTATGCTACTATCTGAAAACCCGCTCAACTACCTCCTACACTACACTCCTCGATGCGGTCAATCGAGTAGGGAAAATGTGGGTGTACCACTATCGATGCCTATCTATAATCCCAACATCATCCCCATCTATTGTGGGTAATACCTCATAATCTAGTTTAGGGTATAGAAACTCGCCCATGTTGGGAGCACCACTAATAGTAGTGTGATCCTAAGTCACCCTAGAATAAGTGATATTCCTATACTATGGAATGTCCTACTACAGCCCAAACTGGCACATCATCTGATCCATGCAATGTAGCTCCAACTCTCTTTGTTCCATCTGTAGAAAAATGACTTGCCTTACATGAGCTAGCTCAAATGCATCCTCTCCCCACCCTAGTATCTCCCTCTAGGGTCTCCACCTAATATCCTTAGCTAATAAATCATCAAATAGTTGCCTTGCTAAATCGAGGCTAATACATCCCTAGTGCCCTCTCTGTATAGGCTAGTAAAATACTTTGGGTCTATCCTCCTCCATCCCAAGCTCATCATCCCCTGCTCGTACCAAAGGAAGTCCTATAGGTCTCTTAATAGCTATGTGATCCTAGCACCATACCTATAGGAATGAGGTGAGCACCAATCCCTTACCCTTCTTGTATACCACCCTATGTAATATCTTATAGAGTCTGTAGAGAAGGAAGGGGCCCCAAGAAAACCATACTCTCTGATATTGCATGTCATAGATGATCTCTACCAAGGTCCAAGGTAAGTGGTACCCATAAATATGAAATAGTACAAGGCCTACCACTATACCACTCAAAAGAGTATTCAATCGAGATACTCTATCCATCTCCTCGAGCCTGTCAATACTGACCCCACCCTTATTCAAAATGAAGCTAGGGTCTTCTATAAACCTCATCAATGCTTTGCCCTTGTTTCTAGATGCAGCTATAAACATACCCCTCAATGGCACCCTGAGGATACTCCAAACATCCTCCAAAGTAGGGGTCATATCCCCTATCGGTAGCCAAAAATATGATGACTCTGGATACCACCTCTCTGCTAAGGCTATGAGCAATCTTAGGTCAACTGGAATTTGTGGTATTTTTGCCACATACCTAAGTCCAAGTGCCTCTATATAAGTCCTCTCATATATTGAGAGAGCACCTAAATATACCCGGAGATTAGCATATCTCCACTCCTGGTTCTTCAGTTTTGGTATCTTTTAATAAAATAAAGTAACAAAAATTAAATTAGTGTTTGGATCTAAACAAAAATTAAATTAGTCAATCAGATTAAAAAATGCAAAATTGTATCAAAATGTTCAATATCGTATCGATTTTGGTGATATCACACTCTTCGATATCATCAAAATCGGTCCAATATTGACCTAGATCGGATCAATTTTGATGATATCAGAAAATATGATATTGTGAAATCGTTATGATATTACAATATCATTATGATCTTGCAAGATCATTACGATATTGTTGTTAGGGCCGCACGATGGTAGTTGTGCCCTAAAAATCCAAATTTAAATCAAATTAAAGTAAAAACATGAAATTTCTAAGCTAAATGAGTGAAAAACACTTACCCTGATAGCTTCAGGCCCTGCTCAAACCAAATTCGTGCAATGGGGAACTTCTGCCATAGTTTTCTCCAGAGCTCCCAAATAGCAAATGATAAATAACAAATGAATTAAGTTTTAATTCTATTTTTCTATTTTTATTCATTTTACCCTTAATGCAAAAAAATTTGAGTTTTTCTCCAAACAAAATATTTGGTGTAAAAACTTGAAGGGGGTATCACACTTAAAAAAAATTACAATAAATAATTCAAATTTTATTTTTTTTTGCAATAAATTTTAGCTTTCTCGTAAAGTGTGTCATTCTTTTCTTTAACGCATTTTTTTCAAAAATGTGCTAAAAAGGGGGTAAAATGTAACACCCTAAAATTAACCCATAATAATTTACATTAAGTCAAAAACTTGCAAAAAATGATTTCTAACTTGTTACCTCAATTATCGTGCCCTCCTGGTGAGATTAGGTCTAAACCAGACAAGATTGTATGTACGATCTTTGACTGTGCTTAAGTACGATATCGTACATACAATATCATACAAAAATAGAATATACCTAGTTAAGAAAAACGACAAACAAGTTGCAATAATTTTTGTCTTTACCTATCCAACTATGCAGTAGTTATGAGATTAGATCCTCCGATCAGTCCTAGCTTGGAAGAAGTTATAACCCATTTTATTTTTAGCCCAATTTCACCAGCTTGCCTAGCCTATTTAATCAGGCATTCCCTACCCCTAAATTCCCCTAACTCATTGATAAATTTCTACATTTTAGTCGCTTAGATTTTTGCATTTACCTCTGTTATTTTATTGTGTTTTTGCAAGATCAAAAGTACAATCATAAGTGTATGAGGTTACGATTAGAGATCATAGTTACGATCGCATCCTGATAGCATTCGATCTGGCTTTGTGAGTACGATATTTTTGACGAACTACTTGGGGGTAACTACAGGCATTTGGTTTGCATCTCTTGATCTCTGATCTACATGTTTATCATTCCATTTATCATTCTCCATTGCATATAGTATAAAATTCCATTGTTATCATTCTCGATGTTCACCATTTTGCATTAAATTGCATATTTTGCATATCATAGCTCACATTCATATCATTTCATTTTAATACAACATTTTAATCAGATTTATATGATTTAATATTTGTCTAACAAGGTCTATAGCATATTGTGAGTTGATTTTTTGCACTGTATTCATGAAATTATAGGTTTCTACTATGATCAGATCTATCGATCGTTGATCGGTTGATACGATCTCTGATCAACAAGTACAATCACTGATCGTACATACGAACTTGACCTTGTAGCATCCGATCCTATCTGAGAATCTACATCAGACTTTCATATCAAGTAAGAGTATCAAATTTCTTCAAAATTAAGGATTTGCATTAGATTATCCTTTGCTTATTGCTATATACTGTATTCATCAAAAATTAAATTGTATTTAGTCATAGAATTAGTTGCATTGGCCAAAACTAGGTGATTGTGAGCAAGTATAAAAGAACACATAAAACAACCTCCCAACCCTAGGCGTGGAAACTACCATAGCAAATGTTTCCTAGTGAACCCTAAACAATTCATCAAAAAATCACCAAATAAGGCATGAACTCAAGTGTCTCTCTCCAAGGTGTAGATCTACTATTCTTCCATTCCCCTTCGAGGCATAGATCCATTAGCCTAATGAAAATGAGTGTGAGAATTTTAGAGCTACAAATTTAGATTTAAATATTATAATAATTTAAAGGTATAGTGTGGGCGCCAATGTTGCAAATTCAAATACTTCTCCAAGCATCGACGTCGAAGTTTCAAAAGGGAAAAATGCATATATAATACATAAATATTATTGCAAAGTGATGTTGAGATGTGTATGCAAAAATCCATGAAAATCGTGTGCACTTTGTTCATGGTCACATGGTAGTGCTTTTAGAGGTCATATTCATGGATAAGGTGTGGTGATAGCAAAACAAAATCCCATCTAGGTAGCTTACCCAGATGACAAAACCCTTGGTGCTAATACATGGCAGAAGGGAGGTATCGAGTTTGAGACACGACAGAGGCAAAGAGTTAAAGTTTTTGTTGAATAAGTTTTTTTGCGTCGAAGATAGAGAATTAGGAAGAGCATGTGCAAGTTAGGTTTCGTGTGGGTGGCTAGCCTACGCAGTGGCCTAGCCGAAGCTAGGGTGCACGTCAACAAATGACACAAGTCCAAATCACGATGGCAATAACAAGGGTGTCAATATTTTTGGTGAAATAAATATTTTCTAAGGCTAAGGTATGCACTTGCTTAATGAGTCATAAGGTGATTATTTTATTTTTTATTTTACATTAGAAGGATAGCGTGGAGTTATTAAGTTTTTTTTTAATTAAAAGGGAATAGTTTGGAGTTTTGCTAAGTGCTATGTGTGGTGCATAAAATAAATGATGTTATGGTCATGTTCAAAATTTGAAGTACACTGAAACATTTTATTTCAAATAGGAGGTATGAGGTGTATAAGAAAATTCATGTATACAATTTGTGGTTTTGTTGGGTTGAATTTTATTTTACAATATTAGGAGTAATAAGGTGTGATAAGTTGCTTGATAATTTTATTGTAAATTATTGCATGGTGAAAAGAAAATATGAGACATTTTTTGTTGATTTTTAATGCTTCATCTTTGAGAACAAAAGAAGAATCCTTGAACATCATTTTTATATTTCATTGAGCATGTTTTGAAGGAGAAAGTTCATGTGGATTTTTTGAGAAAGTATTTTGCAATCTAATCCTTGAAGTGGCACTAGAAAAATCAGTTTTTTGTGAGATACATTTTTAAGGAGATATCTTCATAAGAGAAAATTAAGAGGTATGGGCACATAATTCCTTGTTTAAAGTGTTTTTTTGAGTAAATATTTATAGAACATAAGGTGGATATAGAAGGGTTGTTTGGTATGCATTGTTGGAAATATTTGGGTTAGGATTTGTGCTTCATTGTTGAATGTTTTGAAAACATTTGAGAGAGAGTTTGAGAACAATATTGTGATTCCATTGTTGAGAGAGGTTGAGATATTTGTGCTAGATATTGTGAACTACTTGTGCTAGGTTTGAAGATAAGTTTTTGCATCTTTGTGAAACCTTTTTGAGTAGGTGTTATGAGCAGTTATGAGCATGTATTAGAGCAAAATTGAGCAAATATAGATATCAGGTTGCATCAAACTTATGAGCAGGTTAGAGGTAAAATTGTGAGCAGGTTATAGGTAAAATTGTGAGCAAGTTTGAGATACACTTGTGAGCAAGTTTAAGATAGTATTTGTGAGCATATTGGATTAGTATTGTGAGAAAATTGGATTAGTGTTGTGAGCAGATTGGATCAAAGTTGTGAGAAAATTTAATCAAATTTAAGTAGAGCAAAAGGGATAGAGTTATCCTATGGAAAGAGATCCACAAAACAGAGTAGTGGGGACATAGATCTCCTATGGATAGAGATCCACAAAATTGAGCATAGGGGATTGGTATCTCCTTTGGATAGAGATCCATAAATATTATAATAGGGATTTGATTCCCAAGAGATTCATTGAGAAAATTTATAAGGAATATTTTATCCATGGATGTAACCCACATTGGGTGAACCACATTAAATCATGTCTCTCATGTGTGTGATGATGTGTGCATTGTTTACTACTTTAATATTATTGTTTTTACCATCTAGGTTGAAAAGTAAAAAGTTTTATCTTATATTGTTCACCCCCATCTCATTATAAGCTTATGTTCTTAAATTGGTATCAAAGCGGGTTCCTTTGTAAAAATCCTAACAGCTCGAAGGAATATCCCACAAGAACATACATGACCTCAGAGCATGGATAAAAAGCCATGATCGACATAAAAGAGGAATTTAATATTGCTCTTAGAAACTTGGAAAAAGTTATAAGGAAGAATTCAATTTTGAAGGCTCAAATCCAAGAGGATGAGGAAGCAAAGACCGAACTTCTACAAGATCTCATAGAGATCAAGGTAAAATTTGAAGAGGGAAGGAAAATTGAACAGGATATGGTAGAAAATTTAAAGGTAAAAGAGTTGGAATGTGAAAGGTTGGAATCTAAAATTATCTCTCTAAGAAAGGAAGTAGAAAAGACTTAAGATAAGTTACAAAAAAATATAAAGTTAGGGAAATAGAAAGAGGAGTCAAGCTTCCAAGGAACACATATATCAAAAAAATAATATCCCATGACCTATGCTAATGCATTAAAAGGCAAAAGCATCAATAAGGAAGAAAACAAAGAAGATTCATGGACAAAATTCAATTACAAAAACAAAAAATGAAGAAGCATGCGACCATATTATTCAAGGCAATCTAACAGGTTACAAAATTTCTTCCATGGCTATTGTTTTTCATGTAACAAATATGGTCATAGAGCTGTACATTGCACCATTTATGTGAGAAATAATGCTTATAGAAATTTAAATTCATTTGCACCTCTCATGAATAACAATATCATCTGTTACAAATGCAATAACTTTGGTCACAAGGCCAAATGGTGTAAAACAGTATTTCTTGAATTAAGCAAAAATAAGGAGGATCAAAAGGTTCAAAAGAATACAACCTCAATAATTTGGAAAGAGAGAGAAGAGCAAGAAAAGGTAAATTCAATGTTGTTACAAATAGCTCTTCATGTACAAGATAAGAGAAATCAATGGTTTCTTGATAGTGTTTGTTCAAGTCATATGATAGGTGACAAGAGTAAATTTATTGTACTTAAAGAAATCAATGGAGGATCAATAAAATTTGGTGACAATGGCTCATCAAAAATCTATGGGAAAGGGAATTTGAGTTTAGATAATGGAAAATAAAAAACAAAAAATATATTGTATGTTAAGGTATTGAGGCACAATTTACTAAGTGTAAGTCAACTTTATGATCAAGGGCACATGGTTAATTTTCATCCAAATAGATGTGAAATTAGAAAATCTAAAATAGGAAAGCTCATTGCAAATGCCAATAGAACTACAAACAATATTTACATGCTAAGTGAAATTAAGGGAGAAAAATATTTCTTATCACAAGAGGATGAGAGTTGGTTATGACATAGAAGAATGGGTCATATGAACTTTGACAACATAGTGAAAATAAGCAACAAATAGGCAGTCAAAGATTTACCCAAGATAAAAAGACCACAGAGCACAATTTGTACACAATTTTAGCATGGATAACAAACAAGAACAAGTTTCAAGTCGAAATAATTTACTTCATCTAAACCATTGAAACTAATTTACATTGATTTATGTGGTCCTATAAGGACAAATAGTTTACAAGGTGAAAGTTACATCATGCTATTTATAGATGATTTCTTCATAATGACGGGTATCTTTCTTCAAAGAAAATTCAGAAGATTTTGATAAGTTTAAGGCTTTCAAAGAGCTAGTAGAAAATGAAATAGGTAAAAGGATAAAGTATCTAAGATCAGATAGAGGAGGAGAATTTAATTCAGTTGAATTCATAGAATTCTATGAACAACATGGGATCAAAAGAGAATATTCAGTGGCAAGAACTCCATAACAAAATGGAGTAGTTGAAATAAATAATAGAACTATCAAGAATATGGCTAGAGCTATGCTAAATGAGGCTAAGATTTTAGATGGTTTTTGGAGAGATGCGGTTCATACAATGGTGTATATCATCAATAGAGCTCAAGTAATATTAAATCGTCATAAAACCCCATATGAGCTTTGGAAAGGAAGACCAATTACTATAAAGTATTTCAAAAAATTTAGAAGCCAATGTTACATTAGACGAGAAGAGAAAAACTTGGGCAAGTTTGATTCAATATGCAATGAGGGTATATTCCTTGCTTATTCCACTAAGAGCAAATATTATAAATGCTATAATAAGAGGACACATACAATTATGAAAAGTATAATAATATCTCATACTCCTTTCTTCATACCCATTTCTTCATACCCTTTTCTTCCTACCCCTAACTTTATACCACTTTCTGCATGCCCCCTAACTTAATATCCCTAACTTAATACCCATTTCCTCATACACCTAAATGCATACCCCTAAAATCATACCCCTTTATTCATACCCCTTTCTTCATACCTCTCACTAAATACCCCTCACTTCATACCCCTAAGTAATTGAATACTTACAAAAACCACTTATTTAATCAATTAATGTCTCATATCCATTTTTTCATACCCCTCACTTCATACCCCTTTCTTTATACCCCTCACTTCATACCCCTTTATTCATACCCATAACTAATTGAATACTTATAAAACCACTTCTTTAATAAATTAATATCTCATACCCCTCAATTCATACACCTAACTTAATTCACTTCATACCCCTAAATTCATACCCCTAACTTCATACCCCTTTATTCATACCCATTTCTTCATACACCTCACTAAATACACCTCCCTTCATATTTCTAAGTAATTGAATGCTTAAAAAAAGCATTTTTTTAATCAATTAATCTCTCATATCCATTTATTCATACCTCTTATTTCATACCCCTTTCTTCATACCCATAACTTCATACCCCTTTCTTCACACCCCTAACTAATAGAATACTTACAAAAACCACTTATTTAATAAATTAAGCTCTCATACCCCTCACTTCATATCCCTAAATTCATTCACTTAATACCCCTATATTCATATCCCTAACTTCATACCCCTTTATTCATACTCCTTTCTTCATACCCCTTTATTCATACCCCTTTCTTCAAACCCCTCACTAAATACCCTTTACTTCATACCCCTAAGTAATTAAATACTTACGAAAACCACTTAATCAACTAATATATCATACCCATTTCTTCATACCCATAACTTCATGCCCCTCAATTCATACCCCTCACTAATTTAATACTTACAAAAACCACTTCTTTAATTAATTAAGGTCTCATGCCCCTCACTTCATATCCCTAACTCCATTCACTTTATACCCCTTTCTTCATACCCCCTAACATCATACCCCTAAATTCATACCCCTTTCTTCATACCCCTAACATCATACCCCTTTATTCATACCTCTTTCTTCATACCCCTCAATCCATACCCCTTTCTTCATACCCCTCACTTCATACCCCTAACTTCATTCACTTCATACCCCTTTCTTCATACCCCCTAACTTCATATCCCTAAATTCATACCCCTTTCTTCATACCCTTAAATTCATACCCCTAACTTCATACCCATTTATTCATACCCCTTTTTTCATACCCCTTTATTCATACCCCTTTATTCATACCCCTCACTTCATACCCCTAAGTAATTGAATACTTACAAAAACTATTTCCTTAATTAATTAATGTCTCATAAATATTTCTTTATACCCCTCACTTCATACACCTTTCTTCATACCCCTCAATTCACACCCCTCACTTCATGCCCCTAACTAATTGAATACTTACAAAAACCATTTATTTAATCAATTAAGGTCTCATTTCCCTCACTTCATACCCCTAAATTCATTTACTTCATACCCTTTTCTTCATACCCCTAAATTCATACCCCTTACTTCATACACCTCACTTCATACCCTTAACTTCATATCCCTAAATAATTAAATACTTATAAAAAATATTTTTTTAATAAATTAGTGTCTTAGACCCCTAACTTCATACCCCTAACTTATTGAATACTTACAAAAAGCACTTATTTAACTATACTCTAAACCCTAAATCCTAAACCCTAAACCCTAAAGTTAGGGGTATGAGACATTAATTGATTAAAGAAGTGGTTTTTGTAAGTATTCAATTAGTTAGGGGTATGAAGTTAGGGGTATGAGACATTAATTGATTAAAGAATTGGTTTTTGTAAGTATTCAATTAGTGAGGGGTATGAAGTGAGGGGTATGAAGTTAGGGGTATGAAGTTAGGGGTATGAAGAAGTTAGGGGTATGAAGAAAGGGGTATGAAGTTAGGGGTGTGAAGTGAGGGGTATGAATAAACATTGATTTTTATGGATTTTCTAAATTAAAAAAAAAAAAAATTGATTTTCTAACATTTTGATTTTTTTTGTTTCTTTTATAAGGTTAAAAAATTAAAATCAAAATTAAAATTTTAAAGTTCCTATTTTTTTGTTTTTTTATTAATGTTTAGAATTAAAAAATTAAAAAAAAAAACATTTTTTAATCAATTAAGTTCTCATATCCCTAAATTCATACCCCTCAATTCATACCCCTTTCTTCATACCCCTCGCTTCATACCCCTTTTCTTCATACCCCTCTCTTCATACCGCTAATTTTAATCAATTAAGGTTTCATACCCCTAACTTCATACCCATCACTTCATACCCCTCACTTCATACCCCTTTCTTCATATCCATTTATTCATACCCCTTTCTTCATACCCCTAACATCATACCCCTTTCTTCATACCCCCTAACTTCATACCCCTAACTTCATACCCATTTCCTCATACACCTAAATTCATACCCCTAACTTCACACCCCTTTATTTATACCCATTTCTTCATATATACCCCTCACTTCAAACCCTAAAGTAAGTTAATACTTACAAAAACCACTTATTTAATCAATTAATGTCATATCCCTTTCTTCATGCTCCTCATTTCATACCCCTTTCTTCATACCCCTCACCTCATACTCCTTTATTAATACCCTTAACTAATTGAATACTTACCAAAACCTCTTCTTTAATCAATTAATATCTCATAACCCTCACTTCATACACTTAACTTCATTCACTTCATACCCCTTTCTTCATACCGCCTAACTTCATACCCCTTTTTTCATACCCCTAAATTTATAACTCTAACTTCATACCCCTTTATTCATACCCCTCACTAAATACACCTCACTTCATATCCCTAAGTAATTTAATACTTAAAAAAAACACTTCTTTAATAAATTAATGCCTCATATCCCCTTCTTCATACCCCTCACTTCATACATCTTTCTTCATACCCCTCACTTAATACATATTTCTTCATACCCATAACTAATTGAATACATACAAAAACCACTTATTTAATCAATTAAGGTCTCATACCCCTAATTTCATTCACTTAATACCCCTTTCTTCATACCCCTAACTTCATACCCCTTTATTTATATCCCTAAATTCATATCCCTAGCTTCATACTCCTTTATTCATATCCATTTCTTCATACCACTTTCTTCAAACCCCTCACTAAATACCCCTCACTTCGTACCCCTAAGTAATTGAATATTTAAAAAAATCACTTCTTTAATAAACTAATGTCTCATATCAATTTCTTCATAGCCTTCACTTCATACCATGTTCGTCATAACCCTCACTAATTGAATACTTACAAAAACCACTTCTTTAATAAATTAAGGTCTCATACCCCTCACTTCATACCCTTAACTTCATTCACTTCATACCCCTTTCTTCATACCCCCTAACTTCATACCTCTAAATTCATACCCCTAACTTCATACACCTTTCTTCATACCCCTAAATTCATACCCCTAACTTCATACCCCTTTATTCATACCTCTTTATTCATACCCTTTTCTTCATACCCCTCACTATATACCCCTAACTTCATACCCCTAAGTAATTGAATACTTACAAAAACTACTTCTTTAATAAATTAATGTCTCATATCCCTTTCTTCATACCCCTCATTTTATACCCATTTCTTCATACCCCTCACTTCATACCCCTTTCTTCATACCCTTAACTAATTGAATACTTACAAAAACCACTTCTTTAATAAATTAAGGTCTCATACCCCTCACTTCATACCCATAACTTCATTAACTTCATACCCCTTTCTTTATATCCCCTAACTTCATACCCCTAAATTAATACCCTTAACTTCATACCCCTTTATTCATACCCATTTTTTCATACCCCTTTCTTCATACCCCCTAGTAAATATCCCTCACATAATAGCCCTAAGTAATTGAATACTTACAAAAACTATTTCTTTAAAAAATTAATGTCTCATATCTCTTTCTGTATACCCATCACTTCATACTCCTTTATTCATAACCCTCAATTCATACCCTTTTCTTCATACCCATTACTAATTGAATACTTACAAAAACCACTTCTTAAATTAATTTATATCTCATTCCCATCACTTCATACCCCTAAATTCATTCACTTCATACCCATTTCTTCATACCCCTTACTTCATACACCTCACTTCATACCCCTAACTTCATACCCCTAACTAATTAAATAATTATGAAAACCATTTATTTAACTAAACCCTAAATCCTGAACACTGAAGTTAGAGGTATGAGACATTAATTGATTAAATAAGTGGATTTTGTAAGTATTCAATTAGTTAGGGGTATGAAGTGATGGGTATGAAGTTAGGGGTATGAAGTTAGGGGTATGAGATATTAATTGATTAAAGAATTGATTTTTGTAAGTATTTAATTAGTGAGGGGTATGAAGTTAGGGGTATGAAGAAAGGGGTATGAAGTTAGGGGTATGAATTTAGGGTTATGAAGAAAGGGGTATGAAGTTAGGGGTGTGAAGTGAGGGGTATGAAGAAACATTGATTTTTTTTTGAAAAAAAACATTAATTTTTTTATATTTTCTAAATGTTTGAATTTTTTTTTTATTTTCTAACGTTTTGATTTTTTTGTTTTTTTCAAAGGTTAAAATTAAACTTTTAAAGTTACCCTTTTTTTTTAATTAACATTTACAATTAAAAAAAAACACTTCTTTAATCAATTAAGTTCTCATACCCTTAACTTCATACCCCTCACTTCATACCTCTAACTTCATACCGCTCAATTTATACCCATTTCTTCATACCCCTCACTTCATATCCCTTTCTTCATACCCCTCTCTTCATACCCCTAACTTCAATAAATTAAGGTCTCATACCCCTAATTTCATACCCCTCACTTCACACCCCTTTCTTCATACCCCTCACTTTATACCCCTTTATTTATACTTCTTTCTTCACCCCTTCATTCATACCCCCTAACTTAATACCTATTTTCTCATACCCTTAAATTCATACTCATTTCTTCATACCCCTCCCTAAAAAACCCCTCAATTCATACCCCTATGTAATTGAATACTTAAAAAAATACTTCTTTAATCAATTAATGTCTCATATCCCTATCTTCATACCTCTTATTTCATATCCATTTCTTCATACCCCTCACTTCATACCCCTAAATAATTTAATACTTACAAAAACCACTTCTTTAATTAATTAAGATATCATACCCCTCACTTCATACCCCTAACTTCATTCACTTCATACCCATTTCTTCATACCCCTAACTTCACACCCCTTTCTTCATACCTGTTTCTTCATACCCCTCACTTCATATCCCTTTCTTCATAACCCTCACTTCATACCCCTAACTAATTGAATAATTACAAAAACCACTTATTTAATCAATTAAGGTCTCATACCCCTCACTTCATACCCATTTATTCATACCCCTAAATTCATACCCTTTACTTGATGTCCCTCAATTTATACCCCTCACTTGATACACCTAACTTCATATCCCTAACTAATTAAATACTTAAAAAAAACACTTATTTAATCAATTAATGTCTCATACCCCTAAATTCATACCCCTCACTTCATACCCATTTTTTCATACCCTTAACTAATTGAATATCTACAAAAACCACTTTTTTAATCAATTAAGGTCTCATATCCCTCACTTCATACCCCTAACTTCATTCACTTTATACCCCTTTCTTCATACCCCTAACTTCATACCCATTTATTCATATCCCTAAATTCATACCCCTAACTTCATACCCCTTTATTCATACCATGTTTTTTAATACCCTTTTTTAATATCCATTACTAATTACCCCTCACCTAATACCCCTAAGTAATTGAATACTTACAAAAATAACTTGTTTAATCAATTAATGTCTCATATCCCTTTCTTCATATACCCTTTATTCATACCCTTAACTTCATATCATTTTCATCACACACCCTAACTTTATACCCCTAACTTCATACCCATTTCTTCATACCCCCTTTCTTCATACCCCTTAATTCATACCCCTAACTTCATACCCCTTTATTCATACCTATTTCTTCATACCCCTTTATTCATACCCCTAACTAAATACACCTCACTTCATACCCTAAGTAATTTAATACTTACAAAAACCACTTCTTCATATCCCTTTCTTCATACCCCTCACTTCATACCCCTTTCTTCATACCCCTTTCTTCATACCCATTTCTTCATACCCCTAACTAATTGAATACTTACAAAAACCACTTCTTTAATTAATTAAGGTCTCATACCCCTCACTTCATACCCTTAACTTCATTCACTTTATACCCCTTTATTTATAGCCCCTAACTTCATACCTCTAAGTAATTGAATACTTACAAAAAACACTTCTGTAATCGATTAATGTCTCACATCCCTTTCTTCATACCCCTCACTTCATACCCATTTATTCATATCCCTAACTAATTAAATACTTACAAAAACCACTTATTTAATCAATTAAGATCTTATACCCCTCACTTTATACCCATAACATCATTCACTTCATACCACTTTCTTCATACCCCTAACTTCATACCTGTTGGACACTGAATTGCATAAAGTTTTACTCAATACTACGGTTGTCTATCTTCCTACTTTTTTTCCAAGCTTGCACCTGATAGATACAGCTCATAACTCAACATTGGATGGATCAAAATAGAGTTTTCATTCCAACCTCCAGAGTAGGTTGGTTCCTTGTCAACTTAAATAGGGTGTTGACACAATTATGCTCACTTAGGGTTTAAAGGTTAGGGTAAGAAAAGGTTAGGGTTAGAGAAATGTGAACAATAGTGGACATATAGGCTAACAGTATTGCACCACAATAAAATGCTCTGAAAAACTAACCCAAAGACACATAACTCATATCAACATTATCACAAATTGGATGATTCTTCATTCATTAATGCACAGTAGAGAAATATTGCAGACAACAATTTCAATATCCAGACAATGATAATATAAATAACAAAATTCACCATTATCTAGATTCTACAAAAATGTACTTCCTAACAATAAATATCAATCTCAGAATCAGATCTCAATTACTTTAACATCTAGTAATCCATTAATTTGGCACAAACTAACCACTTAAGTATTCACAGAAATGCAGCTAAAGAATTTGAACCTCTGATATCAAGCATGGAGATACAAATTTTGAGGTAAATATCAATGTAATGCTTCTTCCATTATCTCTTGGGAATATTTATAGTATCATAGGAAAGCACACTAGATACAACCCTTAAAAATGAGGGTTTGACCTCTACTTATAGTTTGAAAATTTTAAAATTATCAAGAACATTACAAATATTAGATTTTGACAGTGTAGCAAAGAGTTCTAGATGGAATTTGCTTACTGGTATAACCTCCAAAAAATCTGCTATAGATGGACCACCATGTTCGCTTGGGGCCTCTGTAACTTGTTGGTTGCTTGGCACAAACTAGAGTTTAGGCCATTGAAGATTATACATCATCGTTGATCTTTCTTGAAATATATCTATCGGCATTGATCTGTAACCACCTCTGGTTCTACCTTCTTGAAAACACTCGATGCTTCAGCTTCCTTTCCAACTGATTGTTACAATTTTGGTGAAGAAATATCTTTAAATACCTCAAATTATTTGAGACAATCCCCATCGTTGATCTCCCCCATTTTATGGTTATATTCATTCTTATATAAGCTTGTTATAATGGCAAGGAGAACGCAATACCATTCTACTTTGAAAAAAATGATGATGTCATCATTTATATCATAGAAACTGTGGAACGTCAATCCGGCTTTGAAATTCCTTGCAAGCTAAATGAGATTGAATTCACTCTTTATTCTTCACATTTCTTCATTATTCGTAAAGTCTTCACTAATCCGTATAACAAGATTGATGATGTCATCTCTTTTTAAAGATTTTTGTGGATTCTATTCTAGGTTGAGCAAGAGTATTGGCATACTATCATCAATCTGGACCCGTCACAATGTAAAACAACTCTTTCTCCATTTTGAATTGTCTTCAGAATAAAATATTCCTCATCACCATTCTAAAATACAATTAGTCAAAATCATCTCTTGCCGCAAATTCACATCCACTACTTTCATAGCATTCTGCCCTGTCACCGTTTCAGGAAAAAATATTCTATGTATCCTCTGAAATCATGTGCTCCAACACTTAGCCGCTCCTGGGATATTCAAAATATCAAGCGGTTGCCAATCCACATTTTTTCTTGCTAATGTCATCCTTTATCAAAATATTTTGTGGATTTAGGACGCATCGCTAGTCCGGAGCGAAGAACAAAAAAATATTCGAGAATTACTCCAAGTGCAAAAATCTACTAAGTGTTAGGCGGGCTCGTGCCTCCTGTCACGATTCTGCTCTAGAATACACTGTAATATGTATGGAATGAGGAAATTATGACTTAAGGAAAATTTTGCAAAATTTTCCTAAGTATGTGGCCATTTTGGGCCTACATTCTAGTAGGATGAAACATCTCCACCTACTTAGTGGTAGGATGAAAGGTTTTCAATACTTCAGGTGTTGTCAAAGGAGTTTCTGGCTCTTCATCTTGAGACTCTTGATCTGTAGGCAGAGCTAGGGATTCAGAGCCATTTTGGGGTTTTTCAACCGTCAATACAATGTTTCTGACATCCTTCTGTCTCCAGGTTCAAATATTTTCATTATATCTCTTTGAAAATTCTTTATCAATCTTCATTCCAAACTTGGACTTAGGTTTTCCAATTTTAATCCTCATTCTCCACCAATATGATATTTTTGCCATATTCCATTGTCCTTCCTCCTGTTCTTATTCAGCGGCTTCTCCCTCAAACAGAGGATCCTTTTTATTTAAAGTCTCTCCTTCAATATTACTAATTGTAGCCTCTATAATCCGATGACTTGGCTTCTTGTCAGGGTCAAAATAAAAAAAATTCTCATAAAAATCCAACCATGGAGGCAACTGACCCATATTTGAGACATTCCACTCTAAAAGAGTAGTCTCATCATTGTTTCTACCCTATTCAAAATGAGCCTTGGGCCTCTTTTCAAATTTATAGGCCTTTTCTCCATTTAGGGCTTTATTTCTTGCAGTAAAAATACCATCAGGGTCATAGCTCCATCTTTGGGGAATATAAAATAGACCTAACCTATCAAGGTATTGGTCAATTGGTTGGCTCTACCCCTTCTTGGTGATGGTAATGTCGTCCATAGTGTGGTGGGTAAGCAAATACCTTATCTTTCTTCCAGAACCATAGTTTGCATCGATGTACTTCACCTGCCTAAGATATTATAGGGTAAAAAGCCTCTCTGTGATAAAGTGGGGTAGGAGAAAAGGTTTACCCATAAAACCATACAACCTGATTACTGTGCCCTCGGTCAAAAAATACTAGTCTCCTTCTTCTGCACCCTTTTTTCTTAGAATCTGCTCAGCCAAGGGTGGCAATCTAGGGCACTTTCCATACATTATCCTTAGGGCAGGTCCAAGAAATTCTAAATTGAATCTATAATAAGACTCACTACTTCTTAAATGACTTGTCTAGTAATAAACCGGCAAGGGTTCCCCATCATTGGTTTTATCCTTGACCGAAATCCAAGGCATTCTGTCTTTAGTGGTAGCATAGAACATCCACACCAGACTTGAGCAATGCCTAAAACTAGGAGCGTCAGAGCCCCTCTTCATACTTACTAGTTGTTCATGTATCCTTTGTGCGAGAAAATTTGGCCAGTAAAAGTAAATCATCCTAGTCCCCTTTTGTCCTGCATATTTCTCATACATTCTTTCGTTAGAAATACAATAAGCTGTGGAAATTTTCCAGCCATGTACCATTCTATCAGAGTCTAAACCCTCCATACAAGCCAACATAGAAAATAGTATGGAGTTTGCAAACTTGTCAATAGAGATAGGGACCTCAGGCAATTTTTTCTTGGGCTTAGTATCAAGTTGTTTATAAACCCATTTTTTAAATGACTCACCATCATTAGCTCGCTTCTCCAAGGAGTAAAACCCAAGTTTACTCAGTGATCCTAAATGGTTTTGGTATTACTGGCGGTTCGAACCCTAGGGCAAAGAGTCTATGACAAAAGGAGGCGGTGATATTGAAAAGGGTTTCACCCTCGGAGGTCTTTACTACTTTGGCCAATGGGTCATAAAACTTTACTATTGCAGCTATCAACTCTGGGTAGGGATGAACAGAATCACAAATATAAAAAGAGAGATAAGAAAGGATAGCACATCTACCTTCCATAGACAAAGCAACTCTCTTCTTGTATCTATCATTCATGTTCCTCCTTAGCTTCGTTCTTTCTGTGAGGACCATTTTTATGTCCACCATAGCTTCGGCTTTATCAAGGTATGGTGCCACCACATTTTTCTCTAGAGTTTTGAACTCTTGAACATATTTTGAAGCCATTTTATAGTGGTAAATATTGTTCCCTCTGCAATTCACAACAAATTCTTTAGAGTATCACTTCACCTTCTTACCGCTCTAGGGATGCAAATAGTTACTAAATGAGCCTCGTGTATGCTTTTTGTCACTTTTATTTTTTGGAGCATGCGTATCTTCCGCCATTAATGTAGTTGTTGTGCGACCTCCCCATTGGCACACTTTCCAACTTCTAATCATTCCCTTCGGTGGCTCAATGGTGGCATTCTATCTTTTCATTGGCCAAAAATTCAAATTGCATTGCCACCTCACTACACCCCTTCAGCTACTCCTTGGTTATGGCATGAGTTTTTTAGCATTGAATGTGGGATAATTCTCTAATTTCCACGTGTCACGATTGAAATTGTTGCTTGGATCTGCTTTTTTTTTTCAATTGGTGAATTAAGAGCCTTTTGAGTCCACTGACACTTAGAAAATTCTATGCACGAGTTTCCATCTTGGTTCCACTCCGCCTTGCATTAGCTTCGAAAGGTTCCCGGATTGGGAATGCCTTTGCTCTCTTTTGACCATCGACTCTCCTTTCGCATGGGATAAAAACTTTTACACCATTCCATGGGGATCTTAGTGTATTTTGATGTGGATTCAAGAGCGCACGCCATTCTGAAAGACTTTACATAGAATTGAGTGTGGAATGGAACTTTGTTGTGTACTTAGTCCATACTTAGTCATTCTTGCAATTTTTCTTTTTTCAATATTTTTCAAAGAAAACTGATTACAAAGTGCAGAAAGAAATTAAAGTACAAAGTGTAGAAAGGAGGGAAAATAATTATACAATGTATATACATATGTTACAGTGAGCTCATTCCTTACACATAGTAGAGCTTGAGATGAAAACCATTCACTGGAATCGGTTGTATGTTTCCCTTTGGATATTCTAGCTGAAATACATTGGACTCCTTGGCTTCCACTATTCTGAAAGGACCATCCCAAAAAGAATCAAACTTTTCATGCTTGCCTGGCTTTGCTCTATCAACATTCCATCTGAGAACTGAGTCTCCAACTTGGAATTTTCTGAATCTGGATTTCTTATCGAACCATGCTTTGATATCTGATGAATGATTTTGAAAATTGTCATATGCCTGAGCTCTATTCTCTTCCAATTGTAGCAAATGTGTCAACCTGGTTCTCACAGGATCTTCCTCTGACTCTTCCTCTGTATTGACAAGCTTAAGTGTTGGGATCTCCAAATGAATTGGTAACACTGCCTCCTTGCCATATACTAGTGCATAAGGGGAAGTCTTAATGGAATTTTTGATAGTAATCATGTCTACCCATAGAGCTTGGTCCAACAATAGGTGCCAACTTCTTTTGTTACCTTCAAGTGATTTCCTCAAAATCCTTAATAGGTTTTTGTTGGTAGATTTTGCAAGTCCATTACCTTGTGGATAATAATTTGAAGTATTTTTAAGAGTAATGCCATACTTGCTGGAAAAATCAATATACTTGGCTCCTATGAAAGCTGGGCCATTGTCACTCACCAAGGCTTCTGGGACTCCAAACCTTGAAATCAAATTTTCCATAAAATTGATCACAACATCTTGGTCTAATTTCTTGGTAGGAATAGCCTCTACCCATCTGGTGAGATAATCTATGGTAGTTAAGATAAAATTATGCTCTACTGAGGAATTAGGGTTGATAACCCCTATGAAATCTAGCCCCCATTGTTGAAAAGGCTCTTCAACTTGTATGGGCTTGAGGGGGGATGAAGCATTTCTTGTCCTTCCAACATACCTCTGACATTTGTCACAAGCCCGGGTGACTTTAAAAGCATCAATAAATACAGTGGGCCAATAATAGCCTACTCTTATGATTTTTAAAGTTGTAACCCTACCTGAGCTATGTCCACCAGCTGATCCTCCATGGAACTCCTCCATGACCCTCTTTTGTTGATCATCCTTTAAGCATTTTAGAAGAATTCCATCCAAGTTTCTTTTGTACAAGCCTTCTGGTAGTAATACATATTTCAAAGCATGAAGCCTGTATCTCCTCCTTTGGGAAGCATTTAGATTGGGGGGGCATACTCCAGTTTGGAAATACCTGATCATCTGGTCAATCCAATCAGAGTCTATAGTTTGTACTATTTCCACCTGATTTTCTTCTGTTGTCTGGAAAGCTGTTACTTCTGCCAATGCTATGGCTTCTTTTAACCCTTGGCACAAGGCTCTACCTCTCACTAGCTTGGTGGGGTGTATTTCTACATCATATTCTTGGATTTTGGTAATCCAGCCAACTCTTTTATCTCCTAGATCACCCTGTAGGATAAAACTTCTTACATCCGGATGAACCACATATACCAGGGTCCTGCTCTGTACCAAATACCGCTTGAACTTCTTTAGTGACTTCATCACAGCAAATACTTGTCTTTCAATAAAGTTGTATTTGACCTGATAATCATGGAGTGTCTGGCTCCAAAAGAACACAGGATGTTCCTCCCCTTGATCATCTTTCTGGGTGAGTACTGAGGCATAACTTTCTTCAGCTCCATATGCATAAAGAATAAAATATTTACTAAAATCTGGGTTTACCAGTACTGGGGTTGTTGCAATGGATTGCTTGATAATATCAAAAGCTTATTTCCTGACTTCAGTCCACTTGAACTCGGCATTTTTCTTGAGTAGCTCAGATATAGGCCTTACTTTCTGTGCAAAATCAAAAATGAATTTCCTGACAAAATTGATTTGGCCTAGGAAAGACTGCAAGGTCTTCTTATTTGTAGGCAAAGGAAGAGCAAGAATTGATCTGATTCTATCTGGGTCTATGGCCATGCCTTATTTTGAGACCACATGACCTAGTAGCTTTCCTTCATGGACTGCAAAGAATGACTTCTTAGGATTGAGCGAAATACCAAATTCTCTGCACTTTTGAAAAACTTGCTCCAAGTGTGACAGGTGGTCCTTTTTATCATGGGAAAACATAGTCATGTCATCTAGATAAATCAGAATAACCTTGTTGATCAGTGCTCCAAAGGCATAGTCCATGGCTCTCTAAAATGTGGCTCCCGCATTGGACAGCCCAAAAGGCATCCTCTGGTAGGCAAATGTACCCCATTTCGTGGTGAATGTTGTTTTATACTGGTCTTCATATTTCACCCAAATTTGGTTGTATCCAGAGTAACCATCCAGTAGTGAGAACCTCTCTGCTCCTACCACTACCTGTAAGATCTGATCAATCTGAGGGAGGGGGTAGTGATATTTAAGGGATGCTTGGTTCAGATTCCTAAAGTCCACACACAAGCGTATATCCCCATTATTTTTTCTTACGGGTACCAAATTGGCTACCCAAGTAGAATGTTTTATTGGGTATATGATCTTAGCCTTTAATAACTTTAAGAGCTCCTCTCTCATAATGGCCTCGATCCTTGGATTGACTGGCCTCTACTTCTACCTAAATGGTTTTGCATCAGGCTCTAGCTCAATAGTATGTTGGATAACCTTTTTATCATACACCTTGAGGTCCTCATATGACCAAGCCACAATGTCTTGGTATCTTAAGCATAAAGCTTTGATATCTTCTACTTCCTCTAGTGAACATCGGACTCCAACATTGAGCTTCTTTTCTATACCAACTTCAACTTCTTTATAGATTTTCTCGTTGACCTTCATGGCTCTGGTCTTTTTTCTATCCTCATTATCAAACAAACTCTCAAGGGTGACCAACCCTCTTGGGATATGATTATTTCTTAGTTGGATAATGTCTTGCTGATCAATTTCTTCTAAATTCTCTTCTTGGATAGTGGAGAGACATGCTTCTCTCACCATAAAATCAACTATTTGTTCATCACTTTCAAAAACCTGCCAAAAAATCTGCTTGTCTAGTACTGCAGGTCTGAAAATCATTTTAATTCCCTTGGCCTTCTTGATTCCAAAGTCTACATAAGGGTTGAAGTTAGCTCCCTTTGTTGCTAATGAATCAGCTAGAGTATTATTTTCTCTGGGAATAAAATTTAAATTTAGGGCATCAAATGATTCCATTAAATCCCATACCCTATTTCTGTAAGATTTTAAGTAATGGTGTTTACTGCTGCACCTATTTCTTACTTGATGGACTATTAACTCAGAATCACCATATATGTTCAAAATATTAATGCCCATACTTTCTTCTTGTATCAATCCGAGACACAGGGCCTCATATTCTGCAACATTGTTAGTACATGACCATGTCATTCTGTAAGCAAAATTCTTTGTCCCTTCTGATTGGGATTGTAGGACCACACCAGCTCCTGCACCATTTCTGCATTTAGCACCATCAAAGTGCATGACCCATGTTTCTTTCTCTCTCAAATATTGGTTGGATATAGCAAGGATTTTCCTCTCTGATTCAGTTGAGATGCTATATGTTCCCATACCAGTTCCAAACTGACTATAATCTTCTCTGAAAGGCAACTCATCCTCAATGTCCAGCTCTTCAATGTTTTCCACTAGCTCAAATTCTTCCATGGGGTTAAGATTGCACATATCCTCTTCAATATTTTCAATGTGATAAGCTACTAGTTTTTCAGGTGTTATCCTTATTCTCTTTCCTTTGAAAGGGATTACCATGCTAGAATAATCCATGTACATACATCCCCCTAGTTTTGCAGTAAACTCTCTTGAAAGACATAATCCAAAATAAGGTTCTAAGTCAACCACAACTATTTCTTGCACTATTGTCACCTCAGGGGCTCTGTGCAACCTCATTAGTACATCTTTAATGACTCCAACTATCTTGATAGGTGTCCCATCTAGTTGTAACACTCCAAGACAAGATCGGGTATATTCCATACCCATATCCTCACAGACTACTTTAGGCATGACTGTAGTTGATGCTCCTGAGTCAATCATACAATTTTGGACTACCCAACCTTCCATTCTTAGGGATATATAGAAAGGAGGAGGCTTATTATTTAGAACAATAGGTGTCATTTCTTTCTTTTTTGATGGCATACTAAGGATTGTAGTGGCCAACCTATTCTATGGATTTTTACTGAGGGAAGCTTTAAGCAGGTCAATCTGACCAGGAATGAACAAAGTGTCATACAGGCTAGCTTTTGATGGAATATTTTTCATCTCTTCAACAATGTTGTATTCAGACTTAGTCAAGGAGAGTTTTTCCAGCCTTCCCTCTTGCTCACCATATCTTCTTTTATATTGTTGGGTGGCCTCTAATATTTGTCTTTTAGTAATAGAGGGGAACCTAAGCCTTTCTTGATCTTCATCTTTAGATCTCATTTGGTCTCCTTCTGTTTCCTTTTCCAGTCTCTTAGGAAGACTATCTGTCTTCTCTTTTCCCTTAGCTTGAGGAATAGGGAAAGTGTCACTGCTTTGAGGGAGGGGATCAACTCTCTTTTGGGAAGGGACTTGGAATTGCCCCATTTTTGGGGGTCTACTTGCAAAGCTTTCTTCCCAAACCTTGTCATAACGGCAATTGGGCTTTCCTCAGCCAACTCTTTCCCAACCATGATTTGATTAGGGTGCCATAACATATTAACTCTCCCTTTTTGATTCCTTTCAGCTTGATCCATAGCTTGTTGAACATGGTGTTGATACATCACACAAGACTGTGAGTCATGGGGATCATTGCATACTAAACACCAAATATTCGCAAGAGTAGTATCTGAAGAACATTCTGGCTCCTCATATACTGCATTCACCCTGACTCCAATATTGTTACTAGGACCAGGTCTTTGATATTTGTTTACATATGGGAATATCCTCTATTGTGACCTTTCTTGGTCTCTCTTTTCCATTGAATTCATTCTATTACTCAGAGTTTTTAGAGTATTTTGTATATCCAGGATAGCAAAAAACTCCTGAGATGGTTGAGAAGGAAGGGGAGGAAAAGGGGTTGTAGAGGATATAGGCTTTGGTTGAGGGATCACATTCATTTGTGGATATGGAGATGATAAAGAAAGGGGGTCCATGTAAGAGGGGTTTGTGGATTGAATTTGGCTACTAGTGGTTTTTGAGTTGTAAGGTAGCACAATTTTGGGGGGAAGTCTTTCGACATTAATTAGGATATTTTTAGCATGAACTATTGCATTATAAACTTGGGGGAAGGTTTCTACTCCTGATTGTTGTGTCTACAGCCCTAAATCTGATCCAAGAGCTTGGATATAATACATATAAGCCAAACATGTAGCTGGTCTGGCAGTGGGGGGAATTCTTTTCCATGTTCTGCTAAATCTCAAATTGAAATCTGAGATAGTTTCTTGCTGGGTTTTCTGCATGGATGTAAACTAGTTAAGCAGAGAAAAGGGGTCAACAGATTCATTGAATTCCTCTATGAATGGCTCGGCTAATGCTTGCCATGAAGTGATAGTATTGTCTTCTAGAGTTCTAAACCAATGTAATATCTTTCCTCTGAAGGACAGGGCTAGAATCCTTACAATAATATCTTCTTCTTTTATGTTGTGGATTGCTGCCAGGTTCAAGATATCCTGATAGTGCTCATAAGTTGTTTTCCTAGATCCATCATAAGTGGGGATAGCTTTAGATACATCTTGGGGGATGGCATTCATTTGGGCTAATCTAAGGGGACCGGTTGTGTTCCAGCTGGGGTACTTCTGTAATGGCTGATTAGGAGCCGCATTTTGTGCCATATTTCTTGTTGTAGGTCTTATTGGGGGAACTATTGGATTTTCTTCCAGAAGCTCTTCCTCTGCGAGGAAATCTTGATCTAAACTTTTGGCAACAATAGCCCCTCTGTAAGGTAACTCACAGTAAAAGTAGGAGTTAGGGTTATTCCTTTTGAAAGACCTGGTATACATGAAAGGACACTGGTCTATAGGGATAATTATTTTTCTGAGTCTAAGGACCAGGGAGTCGCCAAGTGAACTTGCTCTTCTCCGCTTACAAGGTCAAGACAATTCACCAAATCTTGATTCCTTCGGGTTGAGATAATAATAACTCATTTGATGGGTTTCGTGTTCCTTGTGAACTAGTCCCACTAGGCATGCCAAAAACTATTGGGCACTGAATTGCATCAAGTTTTACTCAATACTACGATTGTCTATCTTCCTACTTTCTATCCAGGCTTGCACCCGATAGCTATAGCTCAACACTCAACATTGGATGGACCAAAACAGAGTTTTCGATCCAACCTCCAGAGTAGGTTGGTTCCTTGTCAACTTAAACAAGATGTTGACACAATTATGCTCACTTAGGGTTTGAAGGTTAGGGTAAGAAAAGGTTAGGGTTAGAGAAATGTGAACAATAGTGGATGGATAGGCTAACAACATTGCACCACAATAAAAAGCTCTAAAAAACTAACCCAAAGACACATAACTCAGATCAAAATTATCACAAATTGGATGACTCTTCATTCATTAATGCACAATAGAGAAATATTGCAGACAACGATTTCAATATCCAGACAATGATAATCCAAATAACAAAATTCACCAATATCTAGATTCTACAGAAATGCACTTCCTAACAATAAATATCAATCTCAAAAGCAGATTTCAATTACTTTAACAACTAGTAATCCATTAATTTGGCACAAACTAACCACTTAAGTATTCACAAAAATGCAGCTAAAGAATTCGAACCTCTGATATCAAGCATGAAGATACAAATTTTGAGGCGAAGATCAATGTAATGCTCCTTCCATTAGCTCTTGGGAATATTTATAGTAGCATAGGCAAACACACTAGAGCCGACCCTTAAAAATGAGGGTTCGACCTCTACTTATAGTTTTGCAAAATTAAAATTATCAAGAACATTACAAAGATCAAATTTTGACAGCATAGCAGAGAGTTCTTGCTGGCATTTGCTTACTGGTACACCCTCTAGGAAATCCATTGTAAGTGGTCCGCCATGGTAGCTCGGGGCCTCTGCAACTTGTTGGTCGTTTGGCACAAACTGGAGTTCAGGCCATTGGAGATCATACATCATCGTTGATCCTTCTTGGAAGCTATCTAGCCATCGTTGATCTGTAACCACCTCTGGTTCTGCCTTCTTGAAAACCCTTGATGCTTTAGCTTCCTCTCCAACTGACTGTTACAATTCTGGTGAAGAAATATCTTTAAATACCTTAGATTCTTTGACACAATCCCCACCATTGATCTCCCCCATTGTATGGCTATGATTCATTCTGATATAAGCTTATTATAATGGCGGGGAGAACACAACACCATTCTACTTTGAAAAAATTGATGATGTCATCCTTTATATCTTAGAAGCTATGGAATGCCAATCCAGATTTGAAATGCCTTGAAGGCTAAGCGGGATCGAATCCACTCTTTATTCTTCATGTTTCTTCATTATCTACAAAGTCTTCGCCAATCCGCACAAAAATATTGATGACGTCATCTCCTCTTAAAAAATTTTGTGGATTCCATTCTAGGTTGAGCAAGTGTATTGGCATACGATCATCAATCCGGACCCATCATAATGTAAAGTGACTCTTTCTCCATTTCGCATCATCTTTAGAATAAAACATTCCTCATCACCATTCCAGAAAGGAATTAGTCAAAACCATCTCTTGCCACGAATCCGCATCTACTACGTTCACAGCATTCCGCCTTGTCACCATTTCGGGAAAAAATATTCTGTGTATTCTCCGAAATCATGTGCTCCAACACTTAGCCACTCATGGGATATTCAAAATATCAAGCGGTCACCAATCCACACTTTTTTCCTGCTGACATCATCCTTTATCAAAATATTTTGTGGATTCGGGATGCATCGCTAGTCCGAAGCGAAGAACAAAAGAAATCTTCCAGAATCGCTCCAAGCATGAAAATATGCTAAGTGTTAGGCGGGCTCATGCCTCCTATCATGAATCCACTCCAAAATACACTGTGAGATGTGCAGAATGAGGAATTTATGACTTAGGCAAAATTTTGCAAAATTTTCCTAAGTATGTGGCCATTTTGGGCCTACAATACCTCTTACTTCATACCCCTAAATAATTAAATACTTACAAAAAACACTTATTTAATCAATTAATGTCTCATACCCCTAACTTCATACCCCTAACTAATTGAATACTTATAAAAACCACTTTTTTAACTAAACCCTAAACCCTAAAGTTAGGGGTATGAGACCTTAATTGATTAAAGAAGTGATTTTTGTAAGTATTCAATTAGTTAGGGGTATGAAGTTAGGGTATGAAGAAATGGGTATGAAGTTAGGGGTGTGAAGTGAGGGATATGAAGAAACATTGATTTTTTTATTTTCTAAAGTTTTTGAAAAAATCTTGATTTTCTAACGTTTTTATTTTTTTTCTAAGGTTAAATAATTAAAATTAAAATAAAAAATTTAAATATCCTAGTTTTTTTTAATTAAAGTTTACAATTAAAAAAAAAATTAAAAAAAAAACCACTTCTTTAATCAATTAAGGTCTCATACCCCTAACTTCATATCCCTCACTTCATACCCCTAACTTCATACCCCTAACTTCATACCCCTCAATTCATATCCCTTTCTTCATACCCCTCACTTCATACCCATTTCTTCATACCCCTAACATTAATAAATTAAGATCTCATACCCCTAAATTCATACCCCTCACATCACACCCCTATCTTCATACCCCTCACACCATACCCCTTTCTTCATACCCCTAACTTCATAACTCTTTCTTCACACCCCATAACCCTAACTTCATACCCCTCACTTCATACCTCTTTCTTCATAACCCTAACTTCATACCCATTTCCTCATACCCCTAACTTAATACCCCTTTATTCATACCCCTCACTAAATACCCCTCACTTCATACCCTTAAGTAATTGAATACTTACAAAAACCACTTATTTAATCAATTAATGTCTCATATCCCTTTATTCATACCCCTCACTTCATACCTCTTTCTTCATACCCCTCACTTCATACCACTTTCTTCATACCCCTAACTAATTAAATACTTACAAAAACAACTTCTTTAATCAATTAATATCTCATACCCCTCACTTCATACCCCTAACTTCATTCACTTCATACCCCTTTCTTCATACCCCCTAACTTCATACCCCTAATTTCATACCCCTTTCTTCATACCCCTCAATTCATACCCCTAACTAATTGAATACTTACAAAAAATACTTCTTTAATCAATTAAGGTCTCATACCCCTCACTTCATACCCCTAACTTCATTCACTTCATACCCATTTCTTCATACCCCTAAATTCATACCCCTTACTTCATACCCCTCACTTGATACACCTAACTTCATATCCCTAACTAGTTAAATACATACAAAAACTACTTCTTTAGTCAATTAATGTCCCATACCCCTAACTTTATACACCTCACTTCATACCCCTTTCTTCATACCCCATAACTTAATACCCCTAACACCATACCCCTTTCTTCATACCCCTTTATTCATACCATTTTTTTTAATACCCCTTTCTTAATACCCATCACTAAATACCCCTCACTTCATACCCCTAAGTAATTGAATTCTTACAAAAATAATTTCTTTAATCAATTAATGTCTCATATCCCTTTCTTCATACCCCTAACTAATTGAATACTTATAAAAACCACTTCTTTAATCAATTAAGATCTCATAACCCTCACTTAATATCCCTAACTTCATTCACTTCATACCCCTTTCTTCATACCCTTAAATTCATACCCATAACATCATACCTCTTTATTCATACCATTTTTTGTAAGTATTTAATTAGTTAAGGATATGAAGAAAGGGGTATGAAGTGAGGGGTAAGAAGAAATGGGTATGAAGTGAGGGGTATTAAGAAAGGGATATGAGACATTAATTGATAAAAGAAGTGATTTGTGTAAGTATTCAATTACTTAGAGGTATGAAGAAATGGGTATGAAGTGAATGAAGTTAAGGGAATGAAGTGAGGGGTATGACACCTTAATTAATTAAAGAAGTGGTTTTTGTAAGTATTCAATTAGCTAGGGATATGAAGAAAGGTTTATAAAGTGAGGGGTATGAAGAAAGGATTATGAAGTGAGTGGTATGAAGAAAGGGATATGAAGAAGTGGTTTGTATAAGTATTCAATTACTTAGGGTATGAAGTCAGGGGTATTTAGTGAGGGGTATGAATAAAGAGGTATGAAGAAAGGGGTATGAAGAAAGAGGTATGAAGAAAGGGGTACGAAGTTAGGGGTATGAATTTAGGGGGTATGACGAAATGGGTATGAAGTGAATGGATTTAGGAGTATGAAGTAGTGGTATGAGATCTTAATTGATTAAAGAAGTGGTTTTTGTAAGTATTCAATTAGTTAGGGGTATGAAGAAAATAGTATGAAGTGAGAGGTATGAAGAAAGGGGTATAAAGTGAGGGGTATGAAGAAAGTGATATGAGATATTAATTGATTAAATAAGTTGATTTTGTAAGTATTTAATTAGTTAGGGGTATGAAGTGATGGGTATGACGTTATGGGTATTAATTTAGGGGTATGAGATATTAATTGATTAAATAATTAATTTTTGTAAGTATTCAATTAGTGAGGGGTATGAAGTGAGGGGTATGAAGAAAGGGATATGAAGTTAGGGGTATGAATAAAGGGGTATGAAGTTAGGGGTGTGAAGTGAGGGATATGAAGAAACATTGATTTTTTTTTTAAACATTGATTTTTTGGTATTGTGTAAAGTTTTTGAAACAATTTGACTTTCTAACGTTTTTTTTCCTAAGGTTAAAAAAATAAAATTAAAATTTTAAATTTCCTAAAAAAAATTAAGTTAAAATTAAAATTTTAAAGTTCCTATTTTTAATTAGATTTTACAATTAAAAAATATTTTAAAAACCACTTCTTTAATAAATTAAGGTCTCATACCCCTAATTTCATACCTCTCACTTCATACCCCTCACTTCATACCCCTAACTTCATACACCTCAATTCATACCCATTTCTTCATACCCCTATCTTCATACCCCTAACTTTAATCAATCAAGGTATCATACCCCTAACTTCATACCCATCACTTCACACTCCTTTCTTCATACCCTTCACTTCATACCCTTTTTTCATATCCCTTTATTCATATCCTTTTCTTCATATCCCTAACTTCATACCCCATAACTTCATACACTTTCCTAATACTGCTAAATTCATACCCCTAACTTCATACCCCTTTCTTAATACCCCCTAACTTCATACACTTTCCTCATACCCCTAAATTCATACCCATTTCTTAATACCCCCTAACTTCATATACTTTCCTCATACCCCTTTATTCATACCCCTCAAAAAATACCCCTCACTTCATACCCCTAAGTAATTGAATACTTATAAAAAACCACTTCTTTAATAAATTAATGTCTCATATCCCTTTCTTCATACCCATCACTTCATACCCCTTTCTTCATACCCCTCACTTCATACCCCTTTCTCTATACCCCTCACTTCATACCCATTTTTCATACCTCTAAATAATTGAATATTTAAAAAAACCACTTCTTTAATTGATTAAGATCTCATACCCCTCATTTCATACACCTAACTTCATTCACTTCACACCCCTTTCATCATACCGACTAATTTCATACACCTTTATTCATACCCCTAAATTCATACCCCTCACTAAATACCCCTCACTTTATACCCCTAAGTAATTGAATACTTACAAAAACCACTTATTTAATCAATTAATGTCTCATATCCCTTTCTTCATACCCCTCACTTCATACCCCTCACTTCATACCCCTCACTTCATACCCCTTTATTCATATCCATAAAATAATTGAATACTTACAAAAACAATGTCCTTAATTAATTAAGCTCTCATAGCCCTCACTTCATACCCCTAACTTCATTCACTTGATACCCCTTTCTTCATACACCTTAACTTCATACTCTTTTCTTCATACACCTAAATTTATAACCCTAACTTCATACCCCTTTATTCATACCCCTTTCTTCATACCCCTCACTTCATACCCCTAAGTAATTGAATACTTAAAAAAACCACTTATTTAATAAATTAATGTCTCATATCCCTTTATTCATAACCTTCACTTCATACCCCTTTATTCATACCCCTTTCTTCATAACCCTAACTAATTGAATACTTACAAAAACCACTTATTTAATCAATTAAGGTCACATACCCTTCACTTCATACACCTAAATTCATTCATTTCATACCCATTTCTTCATACCCCCTAACTTCATACCCCTAACATCATACCTCTTTATTTATACCCCTTTCTTCATACCCCTCACTAAATACCCTTCACTTCATACCCCTAAGTAATTGAATACTTACAAAAACCACTTATTTAATCAATTAATGTCTCATATTCCTTTCTTCATACCCCTCACTTCATACCACTTTCTTCATACCCATCACTTCATACCCATTTCTTCATACCCCTAACTAATTGAATACTTACAAAAACCACTTATTTAATCAATTAAGGTCTCATACCCCTCACTTCATACCCCTAACTTCATTCAATTCATACCCCTTAATTAATAACCCCTAAATTCATACCCCTCACTAAATACCCCTCATTTTATACCCTTAAGTAATTGAATACTTACAAAAACCACTTATTTAATCAATTAATATCTCATATCCCTTTCTTCATACCCCTCACTACATACCCATTTCCTCATATCCTTCACTTCATACCCCTTTCTTCATAAACTTATATAATTGAATACTTACAAAAACCACTTCTTTAATCAATCAAGGTCTCATACCCATCACTTCATACCCCTAGTTTCATACCTCTCACTTCATATACCTAAATTTATTCCCCCAACTAATTAAATACTTACAAAAACTAGTTCTTTAATAAATTAATATTTATCATACCATTAGTTCATATCGCTCACTTCATACCATTTTCTTCATACCACTCACTTCATACCTCTAACTAATTGAATACTTACAAAAACTACTTCTTTAATCAATTAAGGTCTCATACCCCTCAATTCATACCCCTAACTTCATTCACTTCACACCCCCTAACTTCATACTACTTTATTCATACCCTTAAATTCATAATCCTCGCATCATACCCCTTTATTCATACCCCTAACTAATTGAATACTTATAAAAACCACTTCTTTAATCAATTAAGGTCTCATACCCCTCACTTCATACCCCTAATTTCATTCACTTCATACCCCTTTCTTCATACCCCCTAAATTCATACCCTTTCTTCATACCCCTAAATTCATACCCCTAACTTCATAACCCTTTATTCATACCCTTTTATTCATACCCATTTCTTCATACCCCTCACTTCATACCCCTAAGTAATTGAATACTTATAAAAACCACTTTTTTAATCAATTAATGTCTCATATCCCTTTCTTCATACCCCTAACTTCATACCCCTTTCTTCATATCCCTCACTAAATACCCCTCACTTCATACCCCTAAGTAATTAAATACTTACAAAAACCACTTGTTTAATCAATTAATGTCTCATATCCCTTTCTTCATACCCCTCATTTCACCCCTTTCTTAATACCCCTCACTTCATACCCTTTTCTTCATACCCTTACCTAATTGAATACTTAAAAAAACCACTTCTTTAATCATTTAAGGTCTCATACCCCTCACTTCATACCTCTAACTTCATTCACTTCATACCCCTTTATTTATATCTTCTAACTTCATAACCATAAATTAATACCCTTAACTTCATACCCCTTAGTAAATGCCCCTCACATCATACCCCTAAGTAATTGAATACTTACAAAAACCATTTTTTTAATCAATTAATGTCTCATATCTCTTTCTTCATCCAAATTCATACTCCTTTCTTCATAACCCTGAATTCCTACCCTTTTCTGCATACCCCTAACTAATTGAATACTTACAAAAACCACTTCTTTAATAAATTAAGGTCTCATTCCCATCAATTCATACCCTTAAATTTTTTCACTTCATACCCCTTTCTTCATACCCCTAACTTCATACCCCTTGCTTCATACACCTAACTTCATACCCATAACTAATTAAATAATTATAAAAACCACTTATTTAATTAATTAATGTCTCATAACCCAAAATTTATACCCCTCACTAATTGAGTACTTACAAAAACCACTTATTTAACTAAACCCTGAACCCTAAACACTGAAGTTAAGGGTATGAGATATTAATTGATTAAATCGGTGGTTTTTTTAAGCATTCAATTAGTTAGGGGTATGAAGTTATGGGTATTAAGTTAGGGGTATGAAGTTAGGGGTATGATACATTAATTGATTAAAGAATTGATTTTTGTAAGTATTCAATTAGTGAGGGGTATGAAGTGAGGGGTATGAAATTAGGGGTATGAAGAAAGGGGTATGAAGTTAGGGGTATGAAGTTAGGGGTATGAAGAAAGGGGTATGAATTTAGGGGTGTGAAGTGAGGGGTATGAAGAAACATTGATTTTTTTTTTTGACAAAAAGCATTAATTTTTTAAAATTTTCTAATTTTTTTTTAATTGATTTTGTAACATTTTCATTTTTTTCAAAGGTTAAAAAATTAAAATCAAAACTAAAATTTTAAATTTCCTAGTTTTTTTTTTAATTAATGTTTACAATTAAAAAATACTTCTTTAATCAATTATGTTCTCATACCCCTAACTTCATACCCCTCACTTCATACCCCTAACTTCATACCACTCAATTCATACCCCTTTCTTCATACCTCTTTCTTCATACCCCTAACTTTAATCAATTAAGGTCTCATACCCTTAACTTCATACCCCTCACTTCACACCCCTTTATTCATACCCCTCACTTTATACCCCTTTCTTCATACCCCTTTCTTCATACCCATTTCTTCATATCCCTTTCTTCATAACCCCTAACTTCATACCCCTAAATTCTTACCCATTTCCACATACCCATAAATTCATACCCCTTTATTCATACCCTTTTCTTCATAATCCTCCCTAAATAACCCTCAATTCATACCCCTATGTAATTGAATACTTACAAATACCACTTATTTAATCAATTAATGTCTCATATCCCTTTCTTTGTACCCCTCACTTTATACCCCTTTATTCATAGCCCTAACTAATTGAATACTTACAAAAACCACTTCTTTAATCAATTAAGATCTCATACACCTCACTTCATACCCCTAACTTCCTTCACTTCATATACCTTTATTCATACCCCTAACTTCATACCATTTACTTGATACCCCTCACTTTATACCCCTCACTTGATACACCTAACTTTATATCCCTAACTAATTAAAAACTTACAAAAACCACTTTTTTAATTAAATAATTTCCCATACCCCTAACTTCATACCCCTAACTAATTGAATACCTAAAAAAACCACCTCTTTAATCAATTAAGATCTCATACCCCTACTTCATTCACTTCATACTCCTTTATTCATACCCCATAACTTCATACCCCTAACTTCATACCCTTAATTTCAGACCCCTAAATTCATACCCATTTTTTTAATACCCCTTTCTTAATACCCATCACTAATTACCCCTCACTTCATACCCCTAAGTAATTGAATACTTACAAAAAAAAAAATTAATCAATTAATGTCTTATATCCATTTATTCATACCCCTCACTTAATACCCCTTTCTTCATACCCCTCACTTCATACCATTTTATTTATATCCCTAACTAATTGAATAATTACAAAAACCACTTCTTTAATCAATTAATATCTCATACCCCTCACTTCATACCCCTAACTTCATTCACTTCATACCCCTTTATTCATACCCCCTAACTTCATACCCCTAAATTCATACCCCTAACATCATACCCCTTTATTCATAACTCTTTCTTCATACCCCTTTCTTCATACCCATCACTAAATACCCCTCACTTCAAATCCTAAGTAATTTAATACTTATAAAAACTACTTCTTCGTATCCTTTTCTTCATACCCCTCACTTTATACTCTTTTCTTCATACCTCTCACTTTATACCCCTTTCTTCATATCCCTAACTAATTGAATACTTAAAAAAACCACTTATTTAATTAATTAAGGTCTCATACCCCTTCCTTCATACCCTTAACTTCATTAAATTCATACCCCTTTCTTTATACCCTCTAACTTCATACCCATTTCTTCATACCCATTATTTCATACCCCTAAGTAATTGAATACTTACAAAAACCACTTCTTTAATCAATTAATTTTGAATATACCTTTCTGCATACCCCTCACTTCATACCCCTTTCTTCACACCCCTCACTTCATACCCCTTTCTTCATACCCTTAACTAATTGAATACTTACAAAAACCATGTTTTTAATCAATTAAAGTCTCATACCCCTCACTTCATACCCCTAGCTTCAATCACTTCAAACCACTTTCTTTATACCCCCTAACTTCATACACCTAACTGCATACCCATTTCTTCATACCCCTCACTAAATACCCCTAACTTCATACCCCTAAGTAATTGAATACTTACAAAAACAACTTCTTTAATCAATTAATGTCTCACATCCCTTTCTTCATACCCCCCACTTCATACCCATTTCTTCATAGCCCTCATTTCTTACCCCTATGTAATTGAATACTTATAAAAACTACTTCTTTGATCAATTAATTTCTCATATCCCTTTCGTTATACCCCTCACTTCATACCCCTTTATTCATGTCCCTAACTTCATAAAAAAACCTCTTCTTTAATCAATTAAGACTTCATAACCCTCACTTCATACACCTAACATCATTCACTTCATACCCCTTTCTTCATACCCCCTAACTTCATACCCATTTATTGATACCACTCACTTCATACCCCTTTATTCATAATCCTCACTTCATACCCCTAACTAATTGAATACTTACAAAAACCACTTCATTAGTCAATTAAGGTCTCATAACCCTCACTTCATACCCCTAACTTCCTTCATTTCATACTCCTTTATTCATACCCCTAACTTCACACCCCTTACTTGATACCCCTCACTTGATACACCTAAATTCATATGCCTAACTAATTAAATACTTACAAAAGCCACTTCTTTAATCAATTAATGTCCCATACCCCTAACTTCATACCCATCACTTTATACGCCTTTCTTCACACCCTTAACTAGTTGAATACCTACAAAAACCACTTCTTTAATCAATTAAGCTCTCATACCTCTCATTTCATACCCCTAGTTCATTTACTTCATATCCTATAACTTCATACCCTTAACTTCATACCCCAAAATTCATACCCCTAACTTCATACCCCTTTATTCATACCTCTTTTTTTAGTACCCCTTTATTAATACCCATAACTAATTACCCCTCACTTCATACCCCTAAGTAATTGAATACTTATAAAATTAATTTTTTTAATCAATTAATGTCTCATATCCCTTTCTTCATACCCCTCACTTAATACCCATTTCTTCATACCCCTCACTTCATACCATTTTATTCATACCCCTAACTAATTGAATACTTACAAAAACCATTTTTTAATAAATTAAGATCTCATACCCCTAACTTCATACCCCTTTCTTGATACCCCTAAATTTATACCCCTAACATCATACCTCTTTATTTATACCTCTTTATTCATACCCATTTCTTTATACCCATCACTAAATACTCTTGACTTCATACCCTAAGTAATTGAAAACTTACAAAAACTACTTTTTCATATCCCTTTCTTCATATCCCTCACTTCATATTCCTTTCTTCATACCCCTAATTTTATACACCTTTCTTCATATCCCTAACTAATTGAATACTAAAAAAAACCACTTATTTAATTAATTAAGGTCTCATACCCCTCACTTCATACCCTTAACTTCATTCACTTCATACCCATTTCTTTATACCCCTAACTTCATACCCCTTTCTTCATACCCCTCACTTCATACCCCTAAATTTATACCCCCTAACTTCATACCCCTTTATTAATATCCCTCACTTCATACCCATAAGTAATTTAATACTTACAAAAACCACTCCTTTAATCAATTAATGTCTCATATCCCTTTCTTCACACCCTCTCTTCATACCCCTTTCTTCCTACCCCTCACTTCATACTCATAACATCATTCACTACATACCCCTTTCTTCATACCCCTAACTTTATACCTCTTACTTCATACCCCTCACTTCATACCCCTCACTTCATATCCTTAAATAATTAAATACTTACAAAAACCATTTCTTTAATCAATTAATGTCTCATACCCCTAACTTCATACCCTTAACTAATTGAATACTTAAAAAAACTTCTTTAACTAAACCCTAAACCCTGAAGTTATGGGTATGAGACATTAATTAATTAAATAAGTTATTTTTGTAAGTATTCATTTAGTTAGGGGTATGAAGTTAGGGGTATGAGACATTAATTGATTAAAGAATTGGTTTTTATAAGTATTCAATTAGTGAGGGGTATGAAGTGAGGGGTATGAAGTTAGGGGTATGAAGAAAGGGGTATGAAGTTAGGGATGTGAAGTGAGGGGTATGAAGAAATATTGATTTTTTTTTTAAAAAAAAACATTGATTTTTTTTATTTTCTAAAGTTTTTGAAAAAAAATTGATTTTCTAACGTTTTGATTTTTTTTCTAAGGTTAAAAAATTAAAATTAAAATAAAAAATTTAAAGTTCTTAGTTTTTTTTTTTTTTTTAATTAAAGTTTATAATTAAAAAAAATTAAAAAAAAAACCACTTCTTTAATCAATTAAGGTCTCATATACCTAACTTCATACCCCTCACTTCATACCACTAACTTCATACCCCTAACTTCATACCCCTCAATTCATACCCCTTTCTTCATACCCATCACTTCATACCCCTAAATTTATTTATACCCATTTCTTCATATATACCCCTCACTTCAAACCCTAAATTAAGTTAATACTTACAAAAACCACTTATTTAATCAATTAATGTCATATCCCTTTCTTCATGCTCCTCATTTCATACCCCTTTCTTCATACCCCTCACCTCATACTCCTTTATTAATACCCTTAACTAATTGAATACTTACCAAAACCCCTTCTTTAATCAATTAATATCTCATACCCCTCACTTCATACACCTAAATTCATTCACTTCATACCCCTTTCTTCATACCCCCTAACCTCATACCCCTTTCTTCATACTTGTTTATTCATACCCCTCATTTCATACCCCTTTATTCATAACCCTTACTTCATACCCATAACTAATTGAATACTTACAAAAACTACTTCTTTAATCAATTAAGGTATCATACCCCTCACTTCATACCCCTAAATTTATTCACTTTATACCCCTTTCTTCATACCCATCACTTGATACCCCTCACTTTATACACCTAACTTCATATCCATAACTAATTAAATACTTACAAAAACCACTTCTTTAATCAATTAATGTCCCATGCCTCTAAATTCATACCCCTCACTTCATACCCCTTTCTTCATACTCCTAAATAATTGAATACATAAAAAATCACTTCTTTAATAAATTAAGCTCTCATACCCCTCACTTCATACCCCTTTCTTCATACCCCATAACTTCATACCCCTAACTTCAAACCCCTTTATTCATACCCCTAAATTCATACCCCTTTATTCATACCCCTAAATTCATACCCCTAACTTCATACACCTTTATTCATACCCCTTTTTTTAATACATCTTTCTTAATACCCATCACTAATTACCCCTCATTTCACACCCCCAATAAATTGAATTCTTACAAAAACTTCTTTAATAAATTAATGTCTTATATCCCTTTCTTCATACCCCTCACTTAATACCCCTTTCTTCATACCTCTCAATCATACCATTTTATTCATACCCCTAACTAATTGAATACTTACGAAAACCACTTATTTAATCAATTAAGATCTCATGCATCTCACTTCATACCCTTAACTTCATTCACTTCATACCCCAAAATTTATACCTCTAACTTCATACCCCTAACTTCATACCCCTTTCTTCATACCCCCAACATCATTTCCATTTAGTCATACCTATTTCTTCATACCCATTTCTTCATACCCCTCACTAAATACCCATCACTTCGTACCCTAAGTAATTGAATACTTACAAAAACCACTTATTCATATCTCTTTCTTCATACCCCTCACTTCATACTACTTTATTCATACCCTTCACTTTATACCCCTTTCTTCATATCCTTAACTAATTGAATACTTACAAAAATCACTTCTCTAATCAATTAAGGTCTCATACCCCTCACTTCATACCCTTAACTTAGTTAACTTCATATCCCTTTATTTATACCCCCTAAATTCATACCCCTTTCTTCATACCCCTCACTTCATACCCCTAAGTAATTGAATACTTACAAAAAATACTTCTTTAATCAATTAATGTCTTATATCCCTTTCTTCATACCCCTCACTTCATACCTCTTTCTTCATACCCCTCACTTCATACCTCTTTATTCATACCCCTAACTAATTGAATACTTACAAAAACCACTTATTTAATCAATTAAGATCTTCATATCCTTCTCTTCGTACCCCTAACTTCAATCAATTTAGGTTTCATACCTCTAACTTTGTACCCCTCACTTCACACCCCTTTCTTCATACCCTTCACTTTATATCCCTTTCTTCATACCCCTTTCTTCATACCCATTTCTTCATACCCCTTTCTTCATACCCCTAACTTCATACCACTTTCCTCATACCCCCTAACTTCATACCCCTAAATTCATTTACTTCATACCCCTTTCTTCATACCCCCTAATTTCATATCCCTAACTTCATACCCATTTATTTATATCCCTTTCTTCATACCCTTAACTTCATACCCCTTTCTTCATGCACCTCACTAAATATCCCCCACTAAATAACCCTCACCTCATACCCTAATTAATTGAATACTTACAAAAACCACTTATTTAATCAATTAATGTCTCATATCCATTTCTTCATACCCCTCACTTCATACATATTTTTTCATATCCCTCACTTCATACCCCTTTCTTAATACCCGTAACTAATTGAATACTTACAAAAACAACTTCTTTAATCAATTAAGGTATCATACCCTTCACTTCATACCCCTAACTTCATTCACTTCATACCCCTTTCTTCATACCCCTAACTTCATACCCCTTACTTCATACCCCTCACTTCATATCCCTAACTTCATACCCCTAACTAATTAAATACTTACAAAAACCACTTCTTTAATCAATTAATGTCTCATACCCCTAACTTTATACCCCTAACTAATTTAATACTTACAAAAACCACTTATTTAACTAAACCCTAAACCCTAAATCCTAAACCTTGAAGTTAGGGGTATGATACATTAATTTATTAAAGAAGTTTTTATAAGTATTCAATTAGTTAGGGGTATGAAGTGAGGGGTATGAAGTTAGGGGTATGAGACATTAATTGATTAAAGAATTGGTTTTTGTAAGTATTCAATTAGTGAGGGGTATGAAGTGAGAGGTATGAAGTTAGAGGTATGAATAAAGGGTATGATGTTAGAGGTATGGAGTTATGGGTATGAATTTAGGGGTGTTAAGTGAGGGGTATGAAGAAACAATGATTTAAAAAAAAAACATTGATTTTTTTTTATTTTCTAAAGTTTTTGAAAAAAAATTGATTTTCTAACATTTTGATTTTTTTGTTTTTCTTTCTAATGTTAAAAAATTAAAATTAAAATTAAAGTTAAAATTAAAATTTTAATGTTCCTAATTGGCTTTTAAATAAAAAAAATTAAACAAAAAACCACTTCTTTAATCAATTAAGATCTCATACCCCTAACTTCATACCCCTCACTTCATACCCCTTTCTTTATACCCCTAACTTCATACCCCTAAATTCATACCCCTTTCTTCATACCCCTTTATTCATACCCCTAAATTCATACCCCTAAATTCATACCCCTAACTTCATACCCTTTATTCATACCCCTTTCTTCATACTTCTTTCTTCATACCCCTCACTAATTACCCCTCACTTCAAACCCCTAAGTAATTTAATACTTACAAAAACTAAAATTTTAATCAATTAATATCTCATATCCCTTTCTTCATACCCATTACTTCATACCCCTTTCTTCATACCCCTCACTTCATATCCATTTCTTCATACCACTAACTAATTAAATACTTAAAAAACCACTTCTTTAATCAATTAAGGTATCATACCCCTAACTTCACACCCCTTTCTTAATACCTCTCACTTCATACCCCTTTATTCATATTCCTAGCTTCATAACCCTAACGTCATACCCCTAACTTCATACCCCTTTCTTCATACACCTATATTCATACCCCTAACTTCATACCCCTTTCTTCATACCCCCTCACTAAATACCCCTCACTTCATACCCTTAAGTAATTGAATACTTACAAAAACCACTTATTTAATCAATTAATGTCTCATATTCCTTTCTTCATACCCCTCAATTCATACCCCTCACTTCATACCCCTTTTTTCATACCCCTAACTAATTGAATACTTACAAAAACCACTTATTTAATCAATTAAGTTCTCATACCCCTCACTTCATACCCCTAAGTAAATTCACTTCATACCACTTTCTTCATACCCACTAACTTCATACCTCTAACATCATACCCCTTCCTTCATACCCACTAACTCCATACCTCTAACATCATACCCCTTTCTTCATACCCCTCACTAAATACTCCTCACTTCATACCCCTAAGTAATTGAATACTTATAAAAACCACTTCTTTAATCATTTAATGTCTCATATCCCTTTCTTCATACCCCTCACTTCATACCCCTTTCTTAATACCCCTCACTTCATACCCCTAAATTCACTCACTTCATACCCCTTTCTTCATACCCCTCACTTAATACCTACTTCTGTGTACCCAGAACTAATTGAATACTTATAGAAACTATTTATTTAATCATTTAAGGTCTCATACCCCTTACTTCATACTGTTCACTTCATACTCCTAGCTTCATACCCCTAACTTCATACCCCTAACAAATAATATACTTACAAAAACTACTTCTTTAATAAATTAATGTCTCATAGCCTCATTTAATACCTCTAAATTTATTCACTTCATACCCCTTTCTTCATACCCCCTAAATTCATATCCCTTTCTTCATACCCATAAATTCATACCCCTAACTTCATACCCATTTATTCATACTCCTTTCTTCATACCCCTCACTTCATACCCCTAGGTAATTGAATACTTACAAAAAACACTTTTTAATCAATTAATGTCTTATATCCCTTTCTTAATACCCCTCATTTCATACCAATTTCTTCATACCCCTAACTTCATACCACTAACTAATTGAATACTTACAAAAACCACTTCTTTAATCAATTAAGGTCTCATATCCCTTACTTAATTAAGTTCATACCCCTTTATTCATACCCCTAACTTCATACCCCTTACTTAATATCCCTCACTTCATACCCCTAAATTCATACCCCTAACTTCATACCCCTAAGTAATTAAATACTTACAAAAACCACTTCTTTAATCAATTAATATCTCATACCCCTAACTTCATACCTTTAACTAATTGAATACTTACAAAAACCACTTCTTTAACTAAACCCTAAACCCTAAACCTTAAACCTTGAAGTTAGGGGTATGAGATATTAATTTATTAAAGAAGTTATTTTTTTAAGTGTTCAATTATGGGTATGATGTGAGGGGTATGAAGTTAGGGGTATGAATTTAAGGGTATGAGACATTAATTGATTAAAGAATTGGTTTTTGTAAGTGTTTAATTAGTGAGGGATATGAAGTTAGGGATATGATGTTAGGGGTATGAAGAAAGGGGTATGAACTTAGGGGTATGAAGTTAGGAGTATGAAGTTGGGTATGTGAAGTGAGGGATATGAAGAAACATTGATTTTTTTGGAAAAAAACATTGATTTATTTAGATTTTCTAAAGTTTTTGAAGTAAAATTGATTTCCTAATGTTCTTATTTTTTTTGTTTTTTTCTAAGGTTAAAAGATTAAAATTAAAATTAAATTTTTAAATTTCCTAAGAAAAAAAAAGAAAAATATTTAAAGTTAAAATTAAAATTTTAAAGTTCCTATTTTTTTTTAATTAATGCTTACAACTAATTTTTTTTTTTTAAAACCACTTCTTTAATCAATTAAGGTCTCATACCCCTAACTTCATACCCCTCATTTAATACCCCTCAATTCATACCCCTATATTCATACCCCTCACTTCATACCCCTTTATTCATACCTCTCTCTTCATACCCCTAACTTTAATCAATTAAGGTCTCATACCCCTAAATTCATACCCCTCACTTCATACCTCTTTCTTCATACCCCTCATTTCATGCATCTTTCTTCATACTCCTTTCTTCATACCCCAAACTTCATACCCCTTTCTTCATACACCCTAACTTCATACCCCTAACTTTATACCTCTTTATTCATACCCCTAACTTCATGGTCATCCCATCCTTGGATGACCACAATTCACGGTCATCTCACCCAGGGATGACCACTAGCAACCGTACCTGTGTGGGATGGCCATGGACTTTGATCCTTAAAAATTCAAATACAAGATAAATGACACAAAAATTCTACCATTTACCTTATCCGTTGAAGCATGCCAGTGTGAGGGTGCTTAACTCTCATGTAGGGTTATGCATAAGAGGTTGGACTCAAATTTTACTTGTAAAAAATGGTGAATCTTAATCAAAATCAATGTGAATCCTAAGCAAATAAAATCAATCATCTTCACACCAAAATTTTGTGTATTAGAAGTCCTAAAAAGTAAGGTCATATTTGGGACTAATTTTGATCTATTAAATCACCTTATAACTTCATAAAAACACCACCATTAGATCAAGCTCAAAAAAATATTTCCAATGAGTACAAATATGCCTATGTTTGGATATATATTGTGGCAAATTGACCCTAAGAAAACATTGGTCTCAAAAATTTTAATCAAATGGACCAACATCAACGGTCCTCATATTTGACAATTTCCAATTTTGAAAAATCCTAATATTTTCCCAATTTGTGAATATTCGCCACTATGCATAACCCTACTCTCATGTCAAGTTGTAAATTGGACCCCAAAATGGAGATTCCTTCTCCCTCCAATGCATGGAAATGCTTGGACAAATGGTGGCACCTGCCTCGCATGGTCTCGTATGCTCATTTGAGTCATTCCATACAATTTCAAGGAGTATTTGCAAAATTTTGCAATGAAGTGCTACTGAGATTTATCCCTAATTCACCATGTGTTTTCCCTTGAGATATTCATCGAGCGAGGAAGGTTTTAAGGTGATTCCAAAACACGCAATCCATTTATAAAACTGACCCATTTTAGTGAATCAGATCCTAAAATTTGATGATAAACCCCTAGGAGTAATTTAGACCAAATATCAGAGGAATTGGTGGTAAAACCCACAAGATTTGGTGGTCGTCCCACCCCAGGATGGCCCCCAAATTATGATAGTTCTAAATGGCTCACCCTGGTATAACCATGAATTGGAGCATAATTTCTCTTATGTTTTTACATAGATCAATTCTAGAATAGATTTTATACCTTCTGTTAATTTTTGGTGTAATTTTGAGTTGTTTTGCACCCATTATCATGCATTTCTTGTTTTGTAGTCCTGAATGGCACACCTAGGGATGGCCATAAATCTATGTAAAATTTTATTTTTTTTCTTATTTAGATAATTTCCAGAGTATATTATATGAATGATCTTAAGTTTTGGTAGCATTTAGAACAATTTTGAATCATCTATTATACATTTCCTCTTTCAAGCTCATTATCGCATACATCTCTTTGATTGCATTTCAATCCACACATGCTATTAAAAAATCTGATTTCTTTGTGTGTAGATCCAAGTATCACAATATATGAGGAAGGAGCAGCAAGTTAGAATAGTGATAGAATATTTTAGTGGTAGCATCGAAAGCCTACTCTTCAATCGTGAGTGTAAGGAAGACATTGCAAGCGTACCTTGGAATTCTGAAAGGATTTGATCCTTTGGGTATTGTAATGAGTTGTATCAATTAAGAGCCCTCAAGGGGATATTTTGTAACCACATATTTTGCAATTGCACTAATATAAAGAGAACCACCCATTTCATCCATCTATTTATCATTTTATGCTTACTTTAATGTCACTTTCATAGTGTTTAAATCAATAAACAATAGATGCATCTCATTTCCCTCTACTAGGTGCACCATTTTTTCTACTCTACAATGTCGATCATGATGGGATCCCTATCCCATTTGATTTAGCTAAGTTTTGATCCTATTTTTACTTTTGAAATGTTGTAGGTTTTGGTCATTCTGGCCTGAAATGACCCTTGATTCCCTAATTGGAACACCTAGGGACGGTCATAAAAGCCATCCCACCTAGGGATGACCCCCAAATTTGCAGCCATCCCACATTAGGATGACCACAAAACAGAGGGTCTACAACTCAAAATTCCATAAACAACAACTTCTTAGGCTTTCAAGGTAAGTAACTGCACCTTGAATTTGCATTTTTACTGTTCAAAAAAGGTCAAATTTAGTTTTTCTTCCTCATTTTGTTAGCTTGAAAGGTAGATTTCACTTTTATTTAATCGCAAAAACAACTAAAAAAGAAGAAAAATAGAAAAATAATTCAGTAGGAATGCATCTATGTGGTTTTATTGCTTGCGACCTACCCAATGGGTAGGTTACCATTTAGGGCATGCATTTTGTAGGTTCAATTTCTAGTTAATATTTCTAAAAGTGAAATGTTATTTTTGTATTTAGTGAAAGACCATTGAGTGATCTATTGTTTTAATTTTTTTAAGTATGAAATGAACCACACACACCATGTCTCATGTAAAAATTAGTGAGTTGGACTTCATCCCCAACCACTAATCGAGACCAATGACGGTGGGCTTCATATCCACCTATTGGCTTGCATGATTGATACAAAACCTATTTTATTGGCCAAGGCTAGCTCCAAGAACTATCTTAGCCATGGAAAATAGCATGCATTCCTATTTGAAGAGTGTATCACTACCCACGATCAATATAGGTGAGGACTGGTAGGACCTGTGCTCCCTGGTTAGGTATGGGATTCATATCCATACTTTGGTTGGTACACATGATTGGACTTTTATTTTTGGTTTTTGAACTACGAGTATACATGTGAAATCCCTTTAACATAATAATAACATCTAAAAAAAGCAAAACACATGGCAAAATATCTCCTTTCAAACAAAGAATTAAAACACAAAAAGTAGTTTTAGGGAACACATAAATCTTTAAAAGAGATAAACACTTATATTATTGCATGTTTTCATTCTTATGTGATGCATCATTAAAATTTGTAAAGGAGATAATCATGTAGGGTTTGGTAGAAAGTAGCTATGGTGTGCACCCATAGCCAAGCCCATTCAAAGGCTGACACTACAGAGAGTAGGCAAGGAGACACAAGTCCTTTTCAATTTAGCCCTAAGGACATGTTCATACCTCCTTGGTAGAATCCTACTCACACAAGTCCCATAATAGCTAGTCACGAACTTCATCTACAAGATACCCCTACATGTGACACCCCTACAAGTTTTAATCCTAATCATAGAATGTACTTCCCATATTTAGACACTTCACGTACCTTATTTCATGAATGACAACCACGTATTGAGGTGCTAATAGATAGAGCAATACCATTCATTTGCATTCTTGCTAGGCCTACCACACCCACATATGGGAAAGATCAAGAGTACACACACTAGGCAGGGCCACATGACCAAACTACACCCTTAAACTACCCTAATAGGTTACAACAACCTAAGTACCAAGATAAGTATGATACACATCACTCAGGGAGAGCAAACTCAGCCCTTCCCTTCCTCATCAATGAAGGAAGACATGAGAATTTTTTTTATTATACTTAGGTCCATTATGCTATGAAAACATGGTGTGCCTCTACACTAGCTAAGTGTAAATAGTGCTTGTCTAGGACTGAACCTCAAGTGAACATGACTTTCCTTGATCGAGGAAAAGTTGTAGTTGATATTTTAGACCATCCTAAATAAGATAGGTCCCAAGGTGATACTGCTAGGGCTCATAGGCCCTGCACAATAGAATAGATAAATAAAGTAGTCAAGAGATATGTTGAACGCCAAGTGCAATTCAATTAGCTTCAACAGGATAAAGAATGCTTGGACTGCCAACATCAATTAGAAAATAAAAGAATTGAACAACAAACCAATGAGCTATTTCAAAAGACCTTACATGATAGGGTCCCTACCCCAAGTACCCATAGATAGAGGGTTCATCAGAGGCAACATACTTTCAATCAAGATAGGTCCCCAAGGCCTAACCAAATATTGCCTCCTTGACCTCCTAGGCCAAATCGAGATTTTCATCCTAGTCCAAATATAGATCACCATCCAAAGGTGCTTACCCCTCCTTGTAGGCTATTTTAAGAGACACCTTATGGGGCCTACACTGAGCTTGAACCAGAGGAAGAATATTTTGAAGTAACTTATGGAGGTAGGGTGGATGACATCCAACCACCACATAATAGGCTTGATATTCCTCGCCCTCTCTCGTAGGGTCAAAGAAAAGAAGAGGAGATAAAATCCTCTTATGCATAAAAGGTATTGCTAGAATGCATGGAATTGATAGATAATAAGACCTCTAGGTTTGGGCCTTAGAAGCCCACTTTGCACTAGCTTAACAGTAAACCACTTCACCCATCAGTACCTTCCCCTCCCTATCCAGAGCATTTTAAAATGCCCAAGCTAGATAAATTTAAAGGAGAGGAAGACGCGTAGGAGTATGTCACTAGATTTTTGAATCAATGCTTTTGTATCTAGGAAAATGATGTCTTACTAATGAGAATATTTTTGCGTGCCCTCTCTAGCCCTACCATAGAGTGGTATAATCAACTTCTAAAGTATAACATCTAAAACTTTGAGCAATTTGTAGATGCATTCCTGGAGCACTTTGCCTTTAACACTAAGAAAAAGGTAACATTGATCGACTTCACTAGGTTGAAATAATATGATGACGAGTCAATCATGGACTATGGCAATGGGTTGTGGATGCTTCTTGCTAAGCTACCATACCTATTCCCCTTTTCTGAGTCGACTCGCATGTTTTCTAATATCTTCCTAAAGCCAATTTCCTTGTTGCTACAACTCCAACAATACCCAAATCTTGAAGATGCTCTAGCATAGGCTAGGAATATTGGAAATTTGATCAAGTTTTGTTGTCATTGATGTCAATAGGTTGATGTCCAAGTTTCATCATCATTAATGTCATCAGGTGGTTTTCATAAAAGACGAGGAAGAGGTTAAAAGAAATAGGATATAATATTTATTTTTAAATATTATATACCTAAAGAGGCCTAAAATATTGAAGACCCAAGGAAGGAGAAGCAATTTTAAAAGAAAATAATAACATTATAATATTTTATATTATAATATTCCGAGCAAGAGGTTGAGGTGAAGAAAAATGAGGTCCAAGGAATTATTAAAAAATTAAATTCCTGAAAAGACCCATTGAGCAGATTTTAAAGGTTATTATTTAATTTATTTAAATTAAAATATTTTAATCATAGGTTAAAATTTTAATTTCAATAAATATGAAGGCACCAAAAATGTTTAAGTTTAAAATTACAATTAAAATCGAATTTACCAAAGCCGACATGTTGGAGTGCAAAGTAAAAGGTATAAAAGGGGGGTAATATTTTTATTTTAAATCGTCCATGCAATTTGTTAAATTTTAAGAGAAGAGAAAGGAATTCACATGTGTTAAATTTTAAGAGGTAGACTTCATGATAAACACAAGTGGAGCGCAAAAACTATCCTAAAGTGCTATGTAGTGCAACCGGTGGGTAGAGGCAGGTTAAGACATTCGTGCAAGGCAAGTTAGGGGTTTGATTTGCGTCCCTTTCGTTTTAAACACAACAAAGGATTTTGATTAATTTCAAAATCACCAAAAAGCAAGGACGAAAAGTTGGATCATGTGCCTTGTGTTTTGTTTTAGGCGCGTAACCCAATGGTAGCCTAGCCTTAGGCTAGGCCATTGCATGAGGTAAGTACTCAATTTAATTTTTGCCAAGGTTTTTTTTTAATAGCACTAGGGACCACATGATAGTTTTGAAAGCACTTGAGGCCATGTGTTTATTTTTGCTAAGGTAAAAGAAAGGGAGTCATAAGGTTGTTTAATATTTTAATTTTTATAAATAAAGTTTGGAGATATAAGGGTTAGAAAGGGAATTAATTGTGTTGAATGTTATTGTGTGAAGATTGGAGTTAAAAGTGTTAAACTATATATATATATATATATATATATATATATATATATATATATATATATATATATATATATATTTTCTAAGTGTGAATATTGGGTTTATAAAGTGTTATCAAAGGAGTTTGATTGTTTATGAATTGAATATTATTTTTGTGAATTTTGGAGATTATAAGGTGTACTTGAGACTTGATATTTTTGTATGGTGAAATAATTATTGAGGGAAATATTTGAGTGGAGATTTTGAGATAGATTGTTGCTATATAACCTTGAAATTGGCAAAGAGGATTTGATTATGATTGAGATAGATTTTGAAGACATATATCCATAAAAAAAAAAAGGTATGGGCACATATTCCTTGTGAGTGAAATATTTTTGGATTGAATGTTATGAAATGCAAAGTTGGAGTGAAAAGGATTGATGAGTATTGTTGGAAATATTGAATGAGTTTTCATATGCATGATTAGGGTTTGTGAAAGAACATGAGTATCATTGTTATGTGAGATTGGGAACTATCTTGAACTAGGGTTTGTGAAATAACATGAGTATCATTGTTATGTGAGATTGAGAACTATCTTGAACTAGGGTTTGTGAAAGAACATGAGTATCATTGTTATGTGACATTGGAATCATCTTAAGTCAAGATTTGAGATTCATAGTGTGAGTTGTTGGAAGTATAGTGAAACACCTTATTAGGATTTAAAAGTAAGTTGTGTTTCATTGAATGAATGGTTGAATGAAGTTGGTTGAGCATTATTGATTGAAAGTATTGGAGTGATAATTCAAGATTTGTGAAACATATATACTTTATTTATGAATTAATTTGAAAGAGAGTTTGAAAGTGATTGAGTGTTTTATGAGTGAAACATATTGAGTATCTAATCATTCTCTATATGATTCTATTGTTAAATAATTTTCTGAGTGAAACTTGTCTATGTGATTGAAGAGGTTTTCTGAAAAGAGGTTAAGCTAAGTATTGTATGCAAGTTTTGCAATTTATTTGAATAAGCTTTTGTGAAATATTGTGAACAGATTTGAGTAAGTCCTAGAGGGGAATTAAGGATAGAGTTAAGCAAGCTTTTGTGAAAGCTTGTGAATATATTTGAGTAAGTCCTAGAGGGGAATTAAGGATAGAGTTAAGCAAGATTTTGTGAAATCTTATGAGTATATTTGAGTAAGTCCTATAGGGGACTTAAGGATAGAATTGAGTAATCTTTTGTGAAATATTAAAGACATATTTGTGTGAGATTTTGTGGAATCTTACAAGCAAATTTGAGGTAAGTCTTGGTGAAGACTTGTGGATAGATTTGAGGTAAGTATTAGTGAAGACTTGTTGAGCAGATTAGACAAGTTCTATAGAGGACTTGTTGAATAGATTTGAGGTAAGTCTTGGTGAAGAATTTTTTAGCATATTTGAGGTAATTCTTGGTTAAGACTTGTTGAGCATATTGAGAAAGTTATTGAGAGGACTTTTGGATAGATTTGAGGTAAGTCTTGGTAAAGAATTGTTGAGAAAATTAAGCAAGTTCTTGAGAGGACTTATGGATAAATTTGAGACAATTATTTTAGAATACTTGAGAGCAGATTTGATTGATTTATTTATTCAAGCTTTGATTTAAGGCTTGGAGAAGATCGACGTAGAGTTGATTTGTGATTGGATCAAGCATTGTGTTAAGGCTTGAGGATAGAGATTGGTGCAAATTTAAGGATAAATTTATACCAAACCAAATATAGACTTGTGAGTAGATTTGTGCTAGATCAAGAACATTGTTTAGTGCAGATTTGAGATAGATATTGAGTAGAGTTGAGAGTAAGCTTTGGAGATGACAAAGCATAGGATAGTAGTCTTCAGTGGATAGAGATCCATTAGCTAGGATAGTGAGGATAGAGGTCTTTTGAGTTAGGATAGAGGTATTCAATGGAGAGAGATCCATAAGCTAGTGCAGTGGATGTAGTAGTCTTCTAGAAGATCATCAACCAAAGTAGAGGAGGAGTTCTTTGATGGATAGATATCCATGAAACAGTAGAGGAGAAAGAGTTCTTCTATGGATAGAGATCCATGAACTTGATTAGGGTATTTGTGTCTCCTTTGGATAGAAGTCCATTAACATTGTAATAGGAAAGGATTACCAAGAGATTTTTTGAGAAAATTTTAGTGAAATATTTTCTCCGTGGAGTAGCCCACATTGGGTGAACCACATTAAATTGGTATCTCTATTGTGTGTGATGATTTGTGCATTACTTTTATTATTGTTGTTGATATTGCCATTTATTATATTGGATAATATTATTTAGGAAAGAAAAGTAAAAAGTGATCTTATACTATTCACCCCCCTCTCAGTATAATATTATGTTCTTCAATTGGTATTAGAGTGGGTTCCTTCAGAAGAGTTTAATAGGTTGAAGGAAAATTTTACAAGAACACATATGGATTCTTAGAGTGTATTATCAGGAAAGAAGATACCATTATTCTATGGGAACAATTATGCATTTTGGAGTGTAAGAATGAATATTTTTCTAATGGCATAGGGAAATGATATATGTCAAGCAGTTGAGGATGGGTACACATCACTAGCTACTCCACCTACAAATAAATATGGTAAGCTCCTACAACTGAATAATTTAAATGCAATGAATGGAATCTCAAATGGTTTATGTAAAACTAAGTTTGTAAAATTTATGCATTGCACATAAGCAAAAGAGATTTGGGAAAAGCTAAAAAATATGAGGGAGACAAAAAGGTCAAGATCGCAAAATTGCAAAATCACAATAAAACATTTGAAGACCTAAAGATGAAGGATGAGGAAAAAATTGCTACATATTTACTTTTTATGGATGAGGTTGTTAACTCCATGAAAGGACTTGGGTTTAAAGTTGAAGAAATAGATGTTTGTAAAAATATTTTAAGGTCACTCCCTAAGAGGTATAGTGAAAATATTTCAGCCATAGAAGAATCAAAAGATATTGAAACTTTGACAAGGGATGAGCTACATGGGATTCTCACATATTTTGATATGAGAATAATATAGGAGCCTATCCCCTAGAAATAAGCAACCTTTAAATTTGTAACGAATACAAAGGATAAGAAGTCATATTCAAGTAATGAGTTATCTAGTGATGAAGAAGCAAACTATGGTAGAAGGAATAAGGACACAATAAAGTATAAAGGTACAAAAATAGTTAAGTGTTTTAATTGTGGTAAATATGGTCACTATGCATATAATTTTCCAAAATTTGGAAGTAGTAATCATGAAGAGAAACAAGACCACAAGAATAGGGAAATAGAAAAATATAGGTATCAAAAGAAAAGTAGGGATGGACAAGGCAAGCAAGAAAAGAAGTTTTTCCAAAGATATAAGAAGAGATTTTATGTGGATAAGATAGATAATTGTACAAGGAATGGGTTCAGTTTTAGTGAAGATGAATATGAAGATGCTCTTGAAGGTCTAGAAGAAGAAATTCTTCTTTTGGAAATAGAAGAAGAAGTGCTCCTATTGAAGATAAATTAGAAAGTAAGGAAGATTATCTTAAAGAAAAAAGAATAGAATAAGAGGAAGAAAAATTTAATCTTGTGGGAGAGCTTATTTCTATTCTTAAGGAATTAAGGAAGGTAAGAAAGCAAAACTCAAAACTCAAGCTTCAATTTCAAGAATGTGATGAAGATAAAGGAAAGCTTATAGAAGATCTAACCAAATCAATAGCTAAGACAAGGAAATTTAAAGAGAGGTTAGAGGTAAAGGTTTTAGAATGTGAAATATTAGAGCATGAGGTAGATTCACTAAGGAAGGAAGTAAAAGAGTCTAAAAAAAAGTTACATAGGTTTGGGAGAAGCTCAAAGACCTTGGATAATATTATCAAGGTACAAAGATATTCATCAAACAAGACAAGACTTGGTTTTGAACAAGAACATAGAGAATAATGAGAGGAGTCAATATCAAGATCCAAAGAAGGAGCTTCAAAAGAAGAGAGTGTACGATAGAGTGAGACTTCTAAGGATAAGTTGGAAAATAGAAAGTTCAAAAAGGAAAGGAACAATGCATAAATGAGGAACTGATGGAACATGAAACTTCATAGGGAAGAAGACACTAAGAGATATATGGGATCAAGGCAAGGTTCCTTCAATGGACATTGCTTCTCATTTGGTCTCAAGGCTACATAGTGTAGGACACATGAAAGATAGGAATATGGTTTCACCAATAGAATTTTAGAAATGGGTATCTCTTTCAAGGATTTGCTACTCTTGTAATCAGTTTGGTCATTTAGGTAATTAATTGCAGGGTTCGTGACAAGAATGGATATGGCTTCACCAGGAGGAACTATAAGCTATTTGAACCTTCAAGGAATCAATATATTAAGTGTTATAAGTGCAATAATGTTGTGCATATGGCTAAGTGGTGTAGAGACAAAATTCCAAAAACAAGCAAGAACAGGAATATTTAGAGGAATCAGAAGGATCGGTTGAGGAAGAAGGTGGAAAAAATAAAGGAGCAGTGCATGCTAGGAGTAGAGATACTCCCACCCCAAAATTAACCACCTCAAAGAGAGGATGTGCAGAGGGGGCTAAGCTAAGAGTATTATCTTTAGCCCTAAGTCCCAAAGGTGTCCCTTTGCTATTGATGTCAAAGGGGGAGAGATTTGAGTTAGGGGGAGAGCATTCAGTTAGGGGGAGCAGTTTCTTAGGGGGAGAAGAATAGAAAAATGTAAAGTAAATGGTTAAAATAAAAAGGGTTGCCATTTGTAACACCCTAGATCACAACCAATTGGTTGTCTATTCTCCCCAAGTCACTACCACTTAGGAGTTAAAATTTTTCTTTGTTTTATTCCTCATTATAGCTTCTTCTTTTTCTAGTTTGAGCATGTTAATACTATCTTCATGAGTGCCATTCCGCTGCAGTCAAAATACCCATGAGATCAGGATTTTGCTAGGTCTTGCTTAGTTGCCCTTTGGAACTTCACTCTCCTTCCAAGATCCTAAGTTTAGGCACTAGGTTTCTTTTATCCTCTAGTGCCCATTTCATTTAGATGTGTGACGCTTACATTCTCATATCTTACAAGATTGGCTAGTATTTAGACCTTTTGACCTGTAAGTCTTAGTGCATGCATGCTTGAGCTATATGATCAACCACTTGCCTTGGAGCATCATCTAAGGTTTTACCAATACCCTGATATCCACCCAACGTTATGTGTTTATTAACCAACATGATATCCCATACCATTATGTTGTTGGTATTACCTAGTCAACACATTCCATAATTCAATTACTAGAAGAGATAACCTAGAAGAGATGTCCATACAACCCTTCGTTACCTCTCGTTCTGACCTTCCCATCAAAAATGTGGTTAGATTCCTAAACCATGATGATTACCTAACCGCATCATCATTAATTTTAATTTCTTGATGGTTGCCTACCCATAACATCATTGAGATTGTCTCCCTACAATCTTAAGGATTACCTTCCCACTTCCATAGGTATTTTAACATGGTTCATCTAGGGTTAACAAAATATGGTTGAGGATTGGTTATAATATTCTGAAGGGATTATTAAGGTATATTCAAAATTTTCTCAGGTTCCACAATATTGATTAATTCAAGTTACCCATAGCAGAAGAAAACCAAAGCTTAACACTCATAATAATGTTTCCAATAATTTCCTCTATATCCATGTTTTTTTTTTTTGAATTTACATGGTGGAATTGATAGCCACCATGAATCCAGATAGGCTATCCAAATTTTTATGGCTGCCACAGTATTCTACGATGTCCACCCTGGAAGCCGCCACATAGATCTTTGCACAGTCTATCCCTATAACCACCATGCCACAATCATTTTAAACCTTTTACGCCACTAAAAGCACCAGGAAAGGGACAAGCGTTCAGTCCGACAAGACCCGATATTTGAACCTTGGACCTCCACCCTCATTATGGGGTTTGTATGAACCAATTGGTCTACACCTCGAACCTCTCTATACCCATGTTAAGCATATAAATAAATGAATTCTTAATTTGACAGCATAAAGACATAACCTCTCTATCTTAAATATGATTGCTAATTCATTCTCTTTATCTAAAAGAAGTAATCATTTTTTTTTAATTTTTCTTATCTTAAAAACGTAAGATCTATTGACATCACTATACATAAAACCAAGAAAATGTTATTCCTTTACAATTTCAAAGAAAAACATATAACTTTTCTCCCATTTTATTCAAAATTAAAAACAATAGAAAATTTCTATTAAATATCATTTTCTATTTAATTTTATTTTTTGTTTAAACATCTCCCATGATCCATTATCCTAAGGATATTTCCCATTAAGATATACATCAGATAATATCCATATTTCGTGATCACTTTACATAAACCATATAATTATTTAACTTTTAATTTGAATTTATAAAGACAAATATCATATTCGGATGGCATAAAGACAAATAATTTTTTCCTCTCATTTTTGAATATCAAATCTAATGATATATTTTCTGACCACTGGCACATGAAACCCAATAACAATTACATATAGAAGAGCACTACCAATTAATTCCAGATCAACATAAAATAATTACAAATTTTGAATCATCATAATATAATTTTGTTTAAGGAGCCCCATGATTAAATTTTAGACTTCCAATACTTCTAGATTTACTCAGACTAACAAAGATGTGCGACATCCCAATTTTCAACTATATTAATAAATGTTATGCATCAAGATTATGACACGGGTATCTAGAGGTTGGTGTGGTCATGATTGTCACAAGCATATGGGGTCACGCCATAATAAAGCTCATAATCTAATGGAATCATGATTTAGAACTTTCAACTAAGTACAATCCATTGGAAGAAGAAATAATTAATTGCCATGTCAACAAGACATCTAACATAAATCAATGGTTAATGAATATTAGGAGCATATGGTGACAACCATACAAGTCCAAAAGTCGAGGAGATCTTGAAGGTAAGGGAAGATATGGTTTCCTTAATATCGCTACACCATAAAGACACTTAATAATTTAACTTGCTTACTTCCAAGAATCTTCGGCACACAGTCCTATTAGAAAGGCTTCAACATGAATTTATAGAGAACAATTTGGGTGTTGCCACTGTCAAATGTTTTTCTAAATTAATGCGAAGGGATTGGATCATAAAAATATAATTTTTATGGTGTAGAGTTCAGAAACCCATACAAGCTGTGTCATGCTTTTCTTGGAATAAAATAATACTGAATCAACCTAGGGGACTTAATGATTAACCACCGGTGACATTCGTAGGTTTGAGGGTAAAAGGTTTAATAATTATATTAATACCAATTTCTAAATTGCAATCTTAGAAAGCAAACTTAGGTCCTTTAACAAATATAGTAGACTTATGGTGGAATTAATCACTATCCCAATCTATTTTTAATACACGAACAAAGGCCATAATATTCATAGTGGCATTATTTTACTAGATATACCAAAATTCAATCCGTTATTATAGGTGAATCAAGGGTCAAAAACTATTGATGTTCATATGCATTTTAATATGAAAATTTTTGTTTTAAAAATTACTTCAAGAGTACCCACGGGTTCACTCCTCAGTTTAAAAACAAGGTTAGAATGATGCTACAAAATATTTAATTAAGTGACAGCAAAGGTAAAGTCACCAAAACACATAGATGTCCACTTATCAAAAACCAAAAACACAACCAATAATAAAGTACAGAGTGCAACCATATACACAATATGTAACTCCAAGAGTTCACAACCAGATAGAAAAATAATTTTTCCTTAACTTTCATACTAAATAAAATTGCTCTTTGACATGGTGACATTAAACATACAAGATTACAGTACCACACAGGCTATGGATTAAAATTATGAAAACCATAACACCATCTCTTTTAAAATTATAGTAGATATCAAATTGAAACATAGCCTTTTGTTTTTTTCATAATTATATAGGAGATAGCCATTCATATTTTTGTCTCTGTCAATTTAAACGATATTAAATTTATCCAACGCAAAACTATGCACCCATGAAAAGCTTAATGACCATGGCAGCGTCACTATTGAACGCCTACTGCAAGTACCAGGTCTGCCTTCGTCCAAATAGAGCTAGATTTTAAGGAAGTAAAATTTCAATACCATGGAATCAGAGTGACCAACTACCATGAATGCGTGCTACCCTATATGCACTCACATTCAAATCCATGCAGATAGAGAAATCATTTCATACAGGGAGACAATCTGCTGAAAAGAAAGGATGAATGCAAAACTATACCATACTTTTCTACTCCAATCATAACATACTAAAATATGGAGGCACACCAGAGTTATTTCCATTTCAACACCCAGTGCCACGCTCACCCATAGCACCCACAATTTGAGAGGAAAAATTGGTGTTACAATAAATGTATAGGCATCCATAAATACATAGGAAATATTCTTTATCCCATTATAGTTGAAATGCACCCATATTCACACCAAAAAATCTATAGCCATGTAGTAAATATTCACAATGAAAAAATAGAACCCATTGCAAAATCATATTATTAGTTTACAACGAAGTGGGAAGATCAGCCAGATAATTTTTGGTTAAATTTTTCTTAATGGGTAATCAAGACAATGCCCTTAATACTGATAAATCCCTTAATTTTAAACTCAACAGTAGTTCTATTGCAAGAGAAAACACAGACAACATACACAGAAGATCCCATAACAAATTTTGTACTTTGTTCCTAATAAAAATTTCCCACCATTGTATTAAACCCTCTTATGTTAAATTTTTAAGATTGAATTCAGAAGGAGTCGACCTGACCTAGTGCATCATCCACCTTAACCCTTCAATATTATCGTTGATTCTTGCACCCTTGCTTTCCCCCTTCTGAACAAGGTTATTTCTTTTTAAATAAATAACGAGAGCAATTCAGAGAGATGCCACTTGTGAAACACACACTTCCTTCCTACCATGTGTGTCAATTTAATTTCATCTGCCTAACTAGGGTATGGGTTGAATTTAGGTTTTCCCACAGTCTTATTATAGGATGCGCTTTATTTCATAGTTTAAAATATTTTTGTCTTAGGTTTTATTTCTAGTTCATGGTTAATAGGTTGACCTTAGGCTAAGATCTAGCTCATGGTTTATAATAGGTTGACCTTAGGCTTAACTCTAGTACATGGTTGATTTATAATTATTTTTAATTAGTGATTATTATTATCATTTTTAATAATAATAATAATAATATTATTATTATTGTTATTATTTTAGCACCACCCCTTTTATGATCATAACAATTACTATCATTATTGTTTTGGTCACATTTCCCTTAGACATTTTATTATTATTATTGTGTATATATATTTCTATATATATATTCTTGAAATATTAAATATGATAAAAAAATTTGCAAATCATACACAAAATCCTAATATGCAGCTACGTGGATGCAATCTACATGGACCGCTAGCGAAAGGATTGCCAGAGAGATTTTAATACCCTATCATAGGCAAAAACTCCATCGCTCATCACATCCCAACTTACCTTTCTCTCAGAAAAAAATTAGTCAAAATTGATTAGATGTTTTTTGCAGGACTGCCCAAACTGTCGAACTCGTTTCGGCCATATCTCACTCATCCGGACTCGGATTGAGCTGAAATTTTGAGGGTAGATGCCTGAAAAACCCTAGAACGTCTCCACCAATTTTCATATCATTTGGAGCAACACAGATCCTAGCACATCCCTATGTGTGAACGAGATATTTGGCAAGCGGCTATGCGAGGGTTTCATCTGGGTTGAGTGCAAGCAGCTCCGAGAGGTTGGTTTTTAGGGCCTTCGGGCCCTAGCGGCCAATATTTTTGTGGTTTATGCTCAATATTTTAGCAAGAAATGTTGCAGGGGATACAATATGGGTTAGAAATTTATCTTTCAATAGATCATACTGTGAACTTGAGTGACAACGACTTCCAATTTGCTGCACAAAAGAAAAGTGAAAACCATACCTTTCCACGACGTCTAGGGCAAGGATTAAAGAGATCACGAAACAAGTTTCAAGCAGTTGATCAAAAAATGGCTCATATCTCAAGTGAATCTGGTGCTAAGGTGCACCCACAAAATAATTCTACTATGAAAACCCCTATCAAGGGTAAGAATTTTGAAGACTCGGTCCCAAAAATGAATTTTAGGGATGCCCTTCGTGGTGGACAGCCTCAGCCCAATGCTAATATCAATATTAGGGCTTCCCATAAACCTCTAAGAATGCCTAATATTGATCCCAAGAAAATGGAGTCAGGATGTCTTAAAGCATCTGATGGAACTCCTATTGTTAAGCTTGATATGGGTAACATTCAGACTGGCATTGAAGATTTGGAAAAAAGAGGACTAATTTGTCGGTTCGTGGGTTTTCGTCCGAGTCTATCTACTTTCAAAGTTTGGGCTGCAAAAAGCTGGAAAACTAAAGGTGAGTTACAAATCTCTATTTATCCAAATGGTTATTTTCTTGTTTTATTTGCTAATAATGAAGATAGAGAGAAAACTTTTCAAGGGGGTCCTTGGTTTTTTGGAAGGGTAGGGCTTTTCATGAAGCCCTGGCATACTAAATTTAAAGCCGAAGAAGAGATGCCTTCTATAGCTCCCATGTGGGTTAGACTCTTTGGCCTCCCTATTGAATTTTGGAATCCTACTATTTTTTCTTCAATTGGAAACTCTTTAGGAACTTTTATGATGATTGCTGATTGTACTCAAAATTTTGAACATATTATTTATGCTCGAATTTGTGTTTTAATGGATTTTGACAAACCCCTACCTAAAAATATCACATTACAATTTGGGGAAGACACTTGGGAGCAAGTAGTGGACTATGAGAACATTCCTTTTCGTTGTAGAATTTGCCATGAATATGGTCATTTGGCCAGTGCTTGCCCAAATAAAATTCCTGATCAAAAGAAAGAAGATATAAACTCAATAGGTTTCCAAATACCTAAGAAGAAGAACACTCAGAAAAAACCAGTTATGAAGGATCAATCAAAGTCATCTGCTAATATGTTTGAAATCCTTTCCACAAATGATGTCCCAAGTGAGGAAGAGGAAATAATGGAAACTGAAATCTTAGAAACACAATTTAAATATGAAGGGAAGAACTCAGAGACAAACCAACAAATCAAAGGTTTTCAACAAAAAAAAAGGAGAAAATTTACACAAGAAAAACAATATTTCAAATGTCAAAACTTCAAATAATGCAAGTCCCAATATAGACTCCATTGAACCATCTAGTAAAATTTTGGTTGTGTACGAGCATTCTTCAAGGTTAGAAGCCATCTCAGATTCAATTGGAATAAGTCAAGAAATAGGGAAAAAAAATTGAAGATGGATTCTAATCAAAAAGTAGGTCGCAAGACCAATCAATATCATATGGTAAAAGAAGGTGAAAAGCTTGTAGAGGAAGGTAATATTAATGCCCTTCCCAAATTTTTTAGCCCTGGTATTAATGAAGATCATCACTTGGAATATTAGAGGACTCAAAGGGAGTCTTTCAAAACAAAATGAAATTAGAAGAATGATTCAGATAAATCATCCACATCTTGTTTTCCTTCAAGAAACAAAGATGTCAATGGAGGATATGGACTTAATTGCCAATAAAATTTGGCCAGCTGGAAAAGTGGTTTCCCTCAGTTCCCAAGGGACTTTGGGTGGCATTGCTTGTCTTTGGGACCCAAAAGAGGTAGTTATTCACCATATGGTTGGCAGTTGGGGTTTGTTGGCTATAGCTATTCAAAGTAGACATTCCAACCAGATTATGCTCTGCATTACTATTTATGCTCCGACTTCTTTGGAGGAAAAAAGAAGATAGTGGAAGGATATTACTCATATTATCTCTCATTTTCCTAAATCTTGGATCTTGATCGGAGGATATTTCAATACCATCCTCTCTCTGGATGAGAAAATGGGGGAAATAGAAATTTGGACAAAAGCAACGACCTCATGAGCGAATATATTGCAAACCTCCATCTTGTGGATATCCAACTAGATAATGGCCTTATGACTTGGTCTAACAGAAGGCAAGGCTTAGCTTGTATAATGGAGAGATTGGATAGGTTTTTGCTCTCTAAAAATTTCTTAATCCATGGTCACATTCCTAAAGTGAAGACTCTTAATAATGTTGGTTCGGATCATTGGCTGCATGGTGGAAATGTGGAAAACCAATGTGAGTTTCTCTCCTTTTCGTTTTCAATTAATGTGGCTTAGAGACATTTCCTTCAGACCTCATGTGCAACAATGGTGGAAGGAAGGTAAACCTAGGCATGGGACTAAGATGTTCTGTTTTGCCAAAATACTGCAATACATTAAATCCAAAATCAAGACTTGGAACTGGAAAGAGTTTGGGGATGTTCATAAAAAAAAACATGAAGTTATTGCTCATATTGAAAATTTGAATAAGAAAATCCGTTTAGATGGCCTCATAGAGAAGAGAAGTGCAGATGAAATTAAACTCACAACTCAGTTAGAGGAATGGGAGAAAAGAGAAGAAATCTTATGGAAGCAAAAATCTAGAATTCAATGGCTCAAAGAAGGAGATCGAAACACAAATTTCTTCCACAAATCTCTTCTAGCTCGAAGATCTCACAACTTTATTTCTTCCTTAAAATCAGATTCTGGAGATGTTGTTTATACTTGGGATGGCATGAACTCTATTGTTGTTGATTACTTTTCCAATATTTTTGCTGCTACTCCTCTTGACTCAGCTTCACAACAAAATGTTCTTCAAGCAATCCCTTCTCTTATCACTTCGAGGAGAACTCTATTTTGACTTGCTCATGTTACTATCAATGAGCTTCAACAAGTAGTTTTTAAAATGCAAAAAGGGAAAACCCTAGGTCCTGATGGTTTTCCCATTGAGTTCTACCAAGAGTTATGGGATATCCTTCATGTTGATTTATTAGAGGTGGTGGAAGAAGCTAGGAAAGCCAAAGAAATTTTGAAGGTTATCAATAAAACTTATATTACTCTTGTTCCAAAAGCTCAAGAGGTTGATCATATCTCAGCTTTTAGACCTATTGCTTTATGTAATGTTCTTCTCAAAATCATTACTAAAATCATGGTAGAAAGGTTGAAGCCTCTTTTGCATAAGATTATTTCCCCAGAGAAAGGGGGTTATGTGGAAGGACGTCAAATAGTAGATGAGATAGTTCTTGCTCAGGAAGCCATCCATTCCATGGATATGCAAAATTCTCCTTCCATGTTCATTCGGTTAGACTTATCCAAAGCTTATGATAGAGTGGATTGGCACTTCCTTATCAAAGTTTTGAGGCAATTTGGTTTCTCTAAGGATTGGATGGATTGGATTATGGGATGTATCTCTTCAGTTTCCTACTTAGTTCTTATCAATGGTAGGCCTTCTCGGTCATTTCCCGACTTCTAGAGGTATTAGGCAAGGTGACCCGCTATCCCCTTATTTATTCATCATTCTTGTTGAATGCTTGGGTAGGACTATAACCAAAAAGAGGGAAAACAAAACCCTTGAGGGAGTTACCATTGCTCATGGAGCTAGACCTATCTCTCATCTTCAATTTGTGGATGACTCTACTCTTTTAGGTAAAGCTACGAGTTAAGGAAGCTTCTAATATTAAGCAAATCATTAGCTATTTTTCTAAGGCTCTTGGGCGGTTGATCAATGAAGACAAATCTAAAGTTATTTTCTTTCACTGCTCTGCTAGACAAGAATCCATGGTCTTGGATAAATTAAGATATAAGAAGACCTCTCTTCCAATCACTTATTTAGGTATTCCCATAAATATTCAAAGGCAAAAAAATAAATATTGGAATTGGTTGTTGGACAAAGTCAAGAAGAAAATTGGAAAGTGGACCAACAAGTGGCTTTCTTACGGGGGTAGAATCACCTTGGTAAAATCAGTCCTTCAAGCTATTCCTATTTATGTTTCTTCCATTTTGAATATCCCAAATGCTATTCTTCGAGAATTGGATCAAATCGAGTCATCGTTTCCTTTGGAGTGGTACTAAGGAGAAAAGAAAATGGGCCTTGGTGAAATGGGATACTTTATGTCTTCCTAAGAGTGAAGGGGGTTAGGATTCCGGTCTTCAATTAATAACAACAAATATTTAGCTGCTAAATTATATTGGAGGATGTTGCATAACCCCAATGCTCTTTGGGCCAATAATATCCGTGCTAAATATGCTTAGAACAAAAGTCCTGAAGACCTTGTTCGCTATCAACTTCCTACCAAAGGTTCTCCCATTTTAGCAGTTCTTAAGACTGGTGAGGATTTGATAAAGAAAAAATTATTTTGGATCATTCATAATGGTCAACATGCAAATTTTTGGACAGATTCTTGGGATGGTCACAAGCCTTTGATAACTCAGTTTCTCGATTGGAGGCCTTGGATGGAGGAGCTTCACCGAGCTAATTGGATAAAGGTGGCTAATTATTGTCGGTACCATACTGGTAATTCAAAGGTTGGTAGATATTGGATCCCTATTGAGGACTAGCCTATTCAAATCCCAGAAAGGCAAAGACAAGATATCCAAGGCATCCTTCATATGAGATCCCTCTCTTGGTCCCATGAAAAAGATTGTTTTGGATGGAACAACACTACTAAGGGTGAGTATTCGGTTGCTCAAGGTTATTTGACCTTATGCCATAATAATCCCAACCATTCTTCTGACATATTTTCTCGATTGTGGGCTCAAAAGCTCTGGCCTAAGGTGAGGTTCTTTAATTGGCTTTTATTGCATCGTAGGGTGCTTACTGGTGAGCAACTTATGAAGCATGGTTTTCATGGCCCTTTTAGATGTGAAATGTGTGAAGAGAATGTAGAAAATATCAACCATATTTTTATTGAGTGTACTTTAGCCTCTGAGCTATGGAGGAGAATGGCCACTTTACTTGGCTTACAGTGGTCCAATTTTTTTACTTTTGAACATCTTTGGAGGGATTGGCCTAATCAAGAGGGTGTTGATCATTTTATTAGGCAGTTAGTTTGGATGGGTTCTACCATTCTTCTTTGGAATATTTGGAATGAAAGGAACAACCAAATTTTTAATCAAGATAGGAAGGATATTCACTATATTTGGCAAAATACCATAGCCAACTTAGTTGAATCAGTCCATCAACTCCTTAATCACCCCCAAAACTCCCACCAAAGATGGGATCAAGTGATGCAAATATTGAATATTAAATCTTCTAAGGGCAACCAACTTAAAGGGAATGTGAGTATTAGTAAGATGGATAGGACTAGAAATTGGCAACCTCCTCCTAAGGATTTTGGAAAAGTCAATACTGATGGAGCCTCTAGAGGGAACCCTGGAAAAGCCGGTGTGGGAGGAATTGGTAGACTTTCGGATGGCTCCCTGGTTTTTACTTTTTTCTGAGAATTTGGGTATTCTTTCCAATAACCTTGCTGAGGGGTATGGTATCCTTAGAGGCCTTCAGGAGGCTACTAAGGTTGGATGGGAAAAGGTGTTAGTTGAGTCTGACTCTCAACTTATGATTAATCTCTTGAAGACTCCTTCTAAGAATCATAAGGTGGATTGGAGAATAAAAAGAATTATTGAGAAGATTCAGTTAATCCGGATGGGATTTTTGAAAGTTGATTACAATCATGTGGTCGAGAGATCAAAACAAGAGTGTTGATGCTTTAGCTAATTGGGCTTTGGACAAAGGTGATCTTACTTGTTATGGCCACCCTCCTATATGGTGGGCTTCTCAAATTAGGGAAGCTCTTCTTTCTATCATTTCTTTGGATGGCTCCGATTACGAAGGTACCTAGTTTCTTCTTGTTTTTTTTTTTTTTGCTTCTCTTTGGTTCATTCAGTTTTTTTTAGTTCCCTAGCTCATTCTATTCTTTATTTTGTTTCCTCTGTTGATTCTTGCCTTAATAGTCTTCTGGTCTAGATAGGTCATTGTTTTGTTCATTTTTTTTTCTTTTTTTTTGTTTAGTTTTTTAAGGTGGGTGGGTTCTTTTGTTTTGTTTTGTTTTTGTGTTCTTTGTGTTGTTTTTTGTTGTTCTTGTGTTTTTGTTGTTTTGTTTTTTTTTTTTTATGTTTTTTGTTATTGTTCTTGTGTTTTTTCGTTCTTGTTCTTGGGGTTTTTTCGTTCTTGTTCTTGGGTTTCTCTTTGTTTGTGTTATTTCGTGTTTTTATGTGTGAGTGTTTTCTATGTTTTTTGTTTTTGTTTATTGTCTATTGTTGGTTGTTTTTTATTTTTTTTTTTTTTTAGGTTTTGGTTGTGTTTATTTTTCATGTTTTTTTTGGGTTATGTCTTTGTAGTGTTCTGTTGTTTTTGTCTTGTTTGTGTTTTGTTATGTGGTTCTTGTGTTTTTCTATGTGGTTTGTGTTGTGGTTTATTTTATCTTATTGTGCATGTTTGGTTGTGCTTTTGTTTTTGACACACTCAAGGAGCATGTTTTTTATTTTATTTTATTATTTTTGTTGTTATTTACTTATTTTTAAATTGGTTTTGTGTGTTTGTTTGCTCCTTGAGTATGTCAAAGGTGGTAGGCCAGGTCCGAGTCCTGGGCATTTTTGGTGGAATGGATACCCCTGCCTCCTTGGGTCTTACCCAAAAGTGGCATCCCTTTTGGGATGTTTTCCACAAAAAAAAAAAACTTACCTTTCTCTCAGATACCTGTTGTTCCCAGATCGAGGAAGTTACCCACGCTTTAGTGATGCTCCCCGTCAGCATGTGCGTCTATTCCTACATCCAAATATTGATTAGCAACACCATGATCTTGTAGATAAAAAGACAAGAGCTATAATTAGGAGTATTGTTACATCCTCCCCCTCTAATACTAAACACAATCCCTATGTTTTAGATGCACACCAAAATATAAGATCCAAAGCAAATCATACAATAAATTTAAAACTCTATCATAATTACTAAAAAGATAGCATGTCTTCATCATCAATCCAGGAGTCCCTTTAAAACTAGATTTTTACATCATCATATATATATATACATACAAATAATTTTTTTTTTTGAGTTATTGTTAAAAAAAATGAAAACTGTCTTTTCATGACATCCACATCTTCCCATGTGGCATCATTTTCAGAAGATTGGTCTCATTGGACCTTACACTGCTCAATACTTTATTTTATTAATTTCTTGGCTCAAAATATCAATACTCTGATAGGTTGGACTTCAATGCGCATGGGGTCGGTCATCTGCAAGTGATCAAAATTCCAAACATGATAAGGATCAACAATATATTTCTTGAGGAGGACACATGGAAGGTATCATGGATTTTTGACAAGTTGGGTGGCAAGACCAACTTATAGGCGACTGGGATGATTTTGGAAAGAATAGTAAAATGTCCTACAAATATTGGACTTAGTTTAGAGGATTTTATGGAGCTCTTGGTTGGTTTAACCCTTAGGAATACTCTGTCTCCCACAGAGAATTCTCTTGGGGTTCTTTTGAGGTCGGCATAACTCTTTTGCCGATCTAAAGCTTCCTTGAGCCTTTGACAAATTTGGCTTAGTTGCTCCTCCATTTATTTAACCATATCTGATCTGATCATTACTCGATCCTCTGGATTACTCCAAGATAACGGTGTTCTGCACCTTTTACCGTATAGTGCCTCAAATGGGTCCATGCCCAAAGAAGTGTGATAACCATTATTATAAGAAAATTCTACCAGAAAAAGGTAGTCTTACCATTTAGTCTGATGGTCCATACAATACATTCAAAGCATATCTTCTAAAACCTGATTTACTCTTTCTATTTTTCCATCAGTTTCAGGATGGTATGCGGTGCTAATGTTAAGTTTTTTTCCCCATGCTTGGTGTAATGTTTGCCAAAACTTGAATGTGAACCAAGAATATCTATATGATATAATTGTTTTGGGGAAACCATGTAGCTGTACCACTTCCATAGAAAATTTATGGGCTACTGTAGGAGATCCATCCTTGATATTTCCAAGCAAAAAATGTGCCACCTTAGTTAATTTGTCAACCACTACCATAATGGTATCATGCTAGAAATTATTTTTAGGCAACCCAACAATAATGTCCATGGTCACAACCTACCATTTATGAATTGGTATATCGTATGTATATAGGCATCCTACAGGGTGTAAATGCTTTGCCTTCACCTTTTGATACTCTAAATATTTAGCCACAAATTCTATGATATCCTTCTTCATTCCTGGTCAATATTAATTTTTTCTCATATTTTCATGCATTTTTATGTAGCTTGGATGAGCAGAGTAAGGAGCACAATGTGCCTCCTAAAGCAATATGTTCCTTAGGTTTTGGTCATTTGGCACCACCATTCTAATTCTAAAATACGTGTTTTCTCGTATTTCAAAATCCCTTGCTTTTTATGAATCTTGCCTTAACAAATCTCGACATCTTTGTGAGAATTCATCCTGAATTTGGAGATTCCTTATCTGATCAATTATTTCAAAATGACATTGTGACGTAGCAAAAATTTTCTATCTCTGACTCAGAGCATTAGCTAATTTATTTTCTTTCCCTTTAATATACTCAATGTTGAAATCATATTCTGCCAGCAGTTCCATCCATCGCCTCTTCCTAGAATTGAGCATTGGTTGGGTAAAAATATATCTTAAACTTTGATGATTAGTATTGAGTTCAAAGGGTTTACCCAATAGGTAATATCTCCACATTCTAAGAGCATGTACTACTACTGCTAGTTCTAAATCATGGGTGGCATAATTCAATTCATGTTTCTTAAGTTTTTGAGACTCATAGGCTATAATGCCTTCTTCCTACATAATAACCCCTCTTAAATTTTTATGAAGGCATTGGTACATATCATGAATAGTAGTTTAAGGTTTGGTATTCTTAGAATTGGCATTGTTGTCAAATTTTCCTTAAGATTTTTGAAGGCTTCCTCACATATAAGAGTCCATTTAAAAGCCTTACCTTTTTTTTGAAGATTGGTTATTAGATAAGCTACCTTAGAATTTTTTTGCACAAATCATCGATAATACCTAGCCAATCCCATAAAACATTGTACTTCAAAGATATTAGTTAGGGCAAGCCACTTAATGATAGCTTCTATTTTCCTTGGGTCCACTACTATCCCTTCAGTTAAAATTACATGACCCATATACTGGACTTGGGAGGTATAGAACTCACATTTCGATAGTTTTCCATACAATTGATTTTCTCTCAATTTTTAGAGAAAAATTTTTAATATGCCGATCATGTTCCTCTTTATCCTTGGAGTATATCAGTATGTCATCCAGAAATACTAATACAAATTTGTCTAATTGTTCTTGGAATACATTATTCATTAAGTTCATAAAATATACGGGGGTAGTGGTCAAACCAAAAGGTAGCACTGTAAATTCATAGTGGACATATCTTGTTCGAAATGCAGTTTTATGGGTATCTTCCTCTTGAATTCTAAGCTTGTGATAGCTATATCTAAGGTCATTCTTGAAAAATATTGACGCTCTCTTTAGTTGATAAAATAGGTCATCTATCCTGGGTAAGGAGTACTTATTCTTTATTGTCATCTTATTTAGCATCCTGTAATCAATACATAATCTTAATGACCCGTCCTTTTTCTTAATAAATAAAATGGGTGCTCCCCATGGAGAAACACTAGGCTTAATGAGTTCTATTTCTAACAGTTCTTGGAGCTGAGTTTTTAGTTCTTGTAGCTTGAGTGTAGTCATTCTGTAAGGTGCTCAGGCTACAGGGGTAACTCTTGGTAGGAGTTCTATAGAGAAATAAAATTCTCTTCGAGGTGGGAGACCTGATAGATCCTCAATAAAAATATCCCTAAAATTGTTTAGTACTAGATATGTCTATAATAGACTTGTCACAGTCTTCATGTCTTCTTTCTTATTAATTTTAACTACAAAAACTTTACTTTATTTATAGCTCTTTTGACTTGCATGGTCGTTAAAAGGTGAGGTTCTACTCATTTTTATTCACAATAAATTTGAATCCTATGAATAGCATCGTCAGTGAATTCTATACACATTTCCTCAAAGTTTAATAATGCTTTATGAGCTTTAAGCCAATCTACTCCTAATATTATATCAAAAGCATGTAGTGGGGCTACATACAGATGCCAATTCATTTTTCCTTGAGGTAGGATTATCTGAGGGTCAAATAGGCATTGATTAATGGTATAGGTTTATCCAGACCCATATTCAACCTTCCCCCCATTTTGCATATATCCAAGATTTTTCAAAATGTCCCTCACAAGGCTAGAAGAAATAAAACTATCTGTTGCTCATGAATTAATTAAAATACTCACATTCCTATCATAAATTTTTCCTTTTAATAAGAAGGGAGTAGCTTGCCCATTGAGTTTAAGATTACCTATGGCTGCAAATATCTTATGGGTGGGTTTCGTTGATTCCTTTATTTTATCAGCTCTCATGGAATACTTATCTACATAATGAGGTTCCTTGCAGATCCAGCAACCAGTTCGTGGTAACCTCTCTTTGTTAGTTTCATCATTGGAATTCTCAGTACCAAATCTCGAGTTTCTATATTTTTGATCATAAATATATATGTAATTTCTCTTGTCCTGGCTACCTCATTTAAATTGATACCCTTTATTACCCTAGGATCCCTGATACCGATTCTTGTTTTTACCCAATCAGTTTTTGCTCTCACTCCTATCCTTCCAATTCTTATCTCTTTTAGCCGAACCCATATTTTTCCTTTTTTTTGAGGTTCTTCCCTATCAAATTTTTTTTTGATAATAGGTCTTCTTGACCTTGTAGTTGTCCTCTTCATGCCTAGCCAAGTCACAGGCATTAGTGAGGGTTGTAGGCTTCAACATCAGGATCAGGTTCCCAATTTTTGGGTGGAGTCCTAAAAGAAATTTTTGAACCTTAATCTCAGTTCTTTGCTCATATTCTAGATTGTATTTAAGCAATTGCACAAAGTGTTGATAGTATTCGATAACGATCATATTACCTTGATTCAATCTTGAAAATTCCATAGTTATTTCTAAATAGAATTGCGGAGTTAAGAACCTTTCTTTAAAATATTTTACAAAGGTTTCCCAATGTACATTAGTAGCCTCTACATTATGAGTTCTCTTATAGGTGTCCCACTAATCAACCGTAATTCCTGTCAGTCAAAATACTACCCAAGAAGTCTTAGACTTAGATGAGAGGGTTCTAATGGTAAAGTAGGCTTCTACATTGTTTAACCATCTCTTAGCCTCCTCCCCATTTCATTTTCCATCAAACTTTGCTATATATATTTCACATATCCCTATCTAACTCAGAGCCTACTTATCATCTTTCGGGGTCAATAGATGTCTCCTCCTTAGTGGTTACTATTTTCTTTCCCTTAGATAGGTTTTCTATTATTTTCTATTGCTGGGAGATCATTTCTTGCTACTAAGTTAGTTGGGATTTCTATTGTTCCATGTGCTCCAGCATTTGAGATTTCTAATGAGCCATGTGTTCAGCCATTTGGGTTCTTTGTTGCTCCATTTGTTCTTTTTGTTCATTCATTTGATCTCACATTAATTGCATCATTTGGATCAATTTATCCTCTCTTGGGGTAGGTTCTTTTTCCCTCATTACTACCCTAGGGGGTTCTATGGTTCCTCCCATGTCCCCGGTCCTCCCAGCCTTCCTGAGAACCCTTCTAGGATTTTTGGTCAACCCTTCCCGCTGTATCGTTGTAGATATCTTTGAGGAGCTAGCCATGTCCTGAGAAAGAAAAAGGAGCCCAATCAAATTTAGATATTCAAGTCATCTATCATTAGGTTAGATAATTTATTTCTTTTTAAATAGTTCACAACCTTTGGATATGATACCAAATGTAACACCCCAAGTCACAACCACCTGGTTGTCTATTCTCCCCAAGTCACTACCACTTAGGAGTCAAAAATTTTCTTTGATTTATTCCTCATTATATCTTATCTATTTCTTTCACTAGTTTGAGCATGTTAATAATATCTTCATGAGTACCATTCCACTACAGTCAGAATACCCATGAGATCAGGATTTGGCTAGGTCCTGCTTAGTTGCCCTTTGGAACTTCACTCTCCTCTTGAGGTCCTACGTTTAGGCAGTGGGTTTCATTTATCCTCTAGGGCCCATTTCACCTAGAGGTGTGATGCTTACATTCACGTGTCTTATAGGATTGGCTAGTCTTTAGGCCTTTTACCCTGTAAGTCTTAGCACATGCATGCTTGAGCTAGACGATCAACCACTTGCCTTGGAACATTGTCTAAGGTTTTACTAATACTCTGGTATCCACCCGATGTTATGTGTTTATTAACCAACACGATGTCCCATACCATCGTGCTATCAGTATTACCTAGTCAACACATTCCACCACTCAATTACTAACAAGGATAACATAGAAGGGATGCCCATACAACCCTTCATTACCTCTTGTTCTGACCTTCTCGTTAGAAATGTGATTAGAGCCCTAAACCATGATGATTACCTAGCTGCATCATCATTAATTTTAATTTCTTGATGGTTTCCTACCCGCAACATCACTGAGATTGTCTCCCTACAATATCGAGGATTACCTTCCCACTTCTAGAGCTATTTTAACATGGTTCATCTAGGGTTAACGAAATATGGTTGAGGATTGGATATAATGTTATAAAGGGATTATTAAGGTATATTCAAAATTTTCTTAGGTTCCACAAGCTTGATTAATTCATGTTACCCATATCAGAATAAAACCAAAGCTTAACACTCATAATAATGTTTCCAATAATTTCCTCTATATCCATGTTAAGCATATAAATAAATGACTTCTTAATTTGAAAGCATAAAGACATAACCTCTCTATCTTAAAGATGATCTCTAATTCCTTCTCTTCATCTAAAAGAAGTAATCATTTTCTTTAAACAATTTCCCTTATCTTAAAAACATAAGATCTATTGACATCACTATACATAAAACCAAGCAAATGTCATTCCTTTTCAATTTCAAAGAAAAACATATAACTTTTCTCCCTTTTTATTCAAAAGTAAAAACAACAGACAATTTTTGTTAAATATCATTTTCTATTTAATTTTTTTTTTTTTGTTAAAACATATCCCATGATCCATTATCCTAAGGAAATTTCCCGTTAAGACATAAATTAGGTAATATCCATATTTTGTGATCATTTTACATAAACCATATAACTGTTTAAGTTTTAATTTGAATGTGTAAAGACAAATATCATATTAGAATGGCACAAAGACAAATAATGTTTTCCTCTCATTTTCGAATATCAACACTAATGATATATTTTCTTACCACTGGCACATGAAACCCAATAACAAATACGTATAGGAAAGCACTACCAATTAATTTCATATCAACATAAAATAATTACAAATTTTGAATCATCATAATATAATTTTGTTTAAGGAGCCCCATGATTAAATTTTAGACTTCCAATACTTCCATATTTACTCAGACTAACATCGACGTGCGACATACCAATTTTCAACTATATTAATAAATTTTATGCATCAATATTATGACACAAATATCTAGAGGTTGGGTGTGGTCACGATTGTCACAAGCATATGGGATCATGCCATAATAAATCTCATAATATAATGGAATCATGATTTAGAACTTTCAACTAAGTACAATCCATTGGAAGAAAAAATAATCAATTGGCCATGTCAACAAGACATCTGATATAAATCGGTGGTTAATGAATATTAGGAGCATATGGTGACACCCAACGGGTCCAAAAGTCGAGGAGATCTTGAAGGTAAGGGAAGCTACGGTTTCCTTAATATCACTGCACCATAAAGACACTTAAGAATTTAACTTGCTTAATTCCAAACGTCTTCGGCACATAGTCCTATTAGAAAGGCTTCAACATGGATTTATAGAGAACGATTTGGGTGCCACCACCGTAGAATGTTTTTCTAAATTAATACCAAGGTATTGGATCATAACAATGTAATTTTTATGGTGCAAAGTTCAAAAACCTATACAGGTTGCATTCATGTTTTTCTTGGAAGAAAATAATACTGAATCAACCTAGGGGACTTAATGATTAACCACTAGTGACATCTGTAGGTTTGAGGGAAAAAGGTTTAATAATTATATTAATGCCAATTCTTAAATTGCAATCTCAGAAAGCAAACTTAGGTCCTTTAAAAAATATAGTAGACTTATGGTAGAATTAATCACTGTCCCAATCTATTTTTAATACACGAATAGAGGCCATAATTTTTCACAGTGGCATTATTTTACTAGATATGTCGAAAGTCAATCCATTATTATAGGTGAATTAAGGGTCAAAAACTATTGACGTTCATATGCATTTTAATACTAAAATTGGTGTTTTAAAAATTACTTCAAGAGTACCAACAGGTTCACTCCCTAGTTTAAAAACAAGGTCAGAATGATGCTACAAAAGATTTAATTAAGTGACAACAAAGGTAAAGTCATCAAAATACATAGATGTCCACTTATCAAAAACCAGCAACACAACCAATAACAAAGTATGGAGTGCAACCATATACACAATATGTAACTCCAGGAGTTCACAACCAGATAGAAAAATAATTTTCCTTAACATCCATACTAAAGAAAATTGCTCTTTGACATGGTGACAATAAACATACAAGATTACTGTACCACACAGGCTATGGATTAAAATTATGGAAACCATAACACCATATATTTTAAAATTACAGTAGATATCAAATTGAAACATAGCCTTTGGCTATTCTCATAACATGATATAGGAGATAGCCATTCATATGTTGGCCTCTATCAATTTAAAAGATATTAAATTCATCCAGCGCAAAACTGTGCACCCATGAAAAGCTTAATGGCCATGGTAGCATCACTGTTGAATGCCTACTGCAAGTACCAGGTCTGCCTTCATCCAGATAGAGCTAGGCTTTAAGGAAGTGAAATTTCAAGACCATGGGATCAGAGTGGCCAACTACCATGAATGCATGCTACCCTATATGCACTCACATTCAAATCCATGCAGACAGAGAAATCATTTCATACAGGGATACATTTTGTTGAAAAGAAAGGATGAATACAAAACTATACCAGAATTTTCTACTCCAATCATAACATACTAAAATATGGAGGCACACCAGAGTTATTTCTATTTCAACACTCAATGCCACGCTCACCCGTAGCACCCACAATTTAATAGGAAAAATTGGTGTTACAAGAAATGTATAGGTATCCATAAATACACAAGAAATATTCTTTATCCCATTACAGTTGAAATGCACCCATATTCACACTAAAACATCTACAGCCATGTAGTAAATATTCACAATGAAAAAATAGAACCCATTGTAGAATCATATTATTAGGGTTACAACGAAGTGGGAAGCTCAGCCAGATATTTTTTGGTTAAATTTTTCTTAATGGGTAATCAAGACTATGCCCTTAATACTGATAATTCCCTTAATTTTAAACTCAACAATAGTATTGCAAGAGAAAACACAGACAACACACACAGAAGATCCCATATCAAATTTCGTACTTTGTTCCTAATAAAAATTTCCCACCATTGTGTTAAACCGTATTATGTTGAATTTTTAATATTTAATTCAGAAGGAGTCGACCTGACCTGGTGCATCGTCCACCTTAACCCTTCAGTATTACTGTCGATTATTGCACCCTTGCTTTCCCCATTCTAAACAAGGTTATTTCTCTTTAAATAAATAACAAGAGCAATTCAGAGATATGCCACTTATGAAACACATGCTTCCTCCCTTCCACATGTGGCAATTTAATTTAATCTGCCTAACTAGGGTATGGGTTGACTTAAGGTTTTCCCATAGTCTTATTATAGGATGCACTTTATTTCATAGTTTAAAATAGGTTGATCTTAGGTTTTAGCTCTAGTTCATGGTTTATAATAGGTTGACCTTAGGCTAAGATCTAGCTCATGGTTTATAATAGGTTGACCTTAGGCTTAGCTCTAGTACATGGTTGATTTATAATTATTTTTAATTAGTGCTTATTATTATCATTTATAATAATAATAATATTATTATTATTGTTATTATTTTATCACCACCTCTTCTATGATTATAACAATTACTACCATTATTGTTTTGGTCACATTTCCCTTAGATATTTTATTATTATTATTATTGTGTATATATATATATATTCTTGAACTATTAAACATGATAAAAAAATTTGCAAATCATACACAAAATCCTAATATGCAACTATGTGGATGCAATCTACATGGACCGTTGGCGAAAGGATTACCAGAAGGGATTTTAATACCCTATCATAGGTTAAAACTCCACTACTCATCACATCCCAACTTACATTTCCCCAGGATACCCGTTGCTCATAGATTCAGGAAGTTACCATTGCCTTAGTGATGCTCCCTGCCAGCACACGCATCTGTTCCTACAACCAGAGATTGATTAGCAGCACCATGATCTTGTAGATAAAAATAAAGAGCTATAATTAGGAGGGTTGTTACACCATCAATGACAAAGGGGTATATTATTGGAAATTTGAGCAAGTTTTGTTGTCATTGATGTCAAGAGGTTGATGTCCAAGTTTCATTGCCATTAATATCATCAGGTGGTTTTTCCAAAATGCAAGGAAGTAGTTAAAAGAAATAGGATATAATATTTATTTTTAAATATTATATGCCTAAAGAGGCCTAAAATATTGAAGACCCAAGGAAGAAGAAGTAGGTTTAACAGGAAATAATAATATTATAATATTTTATATTATAATATTTCGGGTAAGAGGTTGAGGTTAAGGTGTCGACAATTTCCTAATCCCAAAGGAGCTAATTGGATCTGTTATGCAAATACACAAACACTTTAGAAGATTCCTCTATGAAGAAATAGATAGTTCCATATCCCAAGGTAACTGCTCCCCCACTAATTTCTACATAGCTTTCCTTGAACCTTTTGTATACAGGGAATATCACATTTACTCTATGATAAAATTACCGTAATCGCTCTCACATGAGGTCAGCAGTGTGCCTAGTAGCATAGATGTTATAAAATATGGAGGCAAGATCCTCCATATTCTCTAGTATCTTCTCCTTCATATCCTATTTAAACTCATCCATAGACCCAAAGCAGTCACTGGCCTATGCAGGAATGGCCTGGGAAGGAGCTGGCATCTACTTCAACTAATCGACCTCGGCCTGAAGCTACTATACTTTGAGCTATATTTGCCCTACCTCCATAGTATTGGTCTTTAAAACTTCCATATATTTCTCTACTACTACTACCACCTGCACCTAGGAGGCTGTGTAGGACTTCATCATGTCCACTAGGCTAGCTTCTGCCCATATGAAACCTTTGTTGACATTAATGGTAGCTTCTTTCAAGATAGGTAGCAAAGGGATGTCAAATGTAGCGGTGGACATGTTACATGTTTTCTACCTAGCTATCCCTCAGGGTCTTCTTACTCATTTACTGGGATACATTTACTCCTCTATATCTTGTATTTGTTCTTCTTCATTTGCGGTGAACTGGAGTGTGTCTCTCACCCTTGCCAATGTGAAATTCTTAGTGTCCATAGAAGACTCAAATTTGGATTTCTTCCTAGCAAGGGACAATGAGGGACTTATCTCTTGGAATTCATATTCCCTGAGCACATTAGATAATCCCCCTGCTTCTTGTATTTTCTTCAAAGTCTTGGAGGGAATGGGACATTCTTCTTTGTTGATTACCAAGGTGGCGACAAGCAATGAGGGCTAGCCCACTGCCACATCGGTCTACTCAAATGGGCACATCAACGTTTGAATGGATGAAGTCAAACTCTATGATTGCTATGAGGAGTAAGTGACCAGATCCTTCCCTTTTGAAGTGGCAATGAGTGAACTAGAAGAATATAGAAGTTTTACTTGTTCTTGTTATGCTTCGCCCACTATTTTCATCATGACCTCAAACAAGTCAATATCCTAATGGACAATCTAGAAAGTGGGGTCCTCAAATTCTTCTGGAGGAGTAGCTAGGACCAGTGGCACCACCTTATCCACTAATAATTCTCTATGCAATATTATCTCAGATCCATAATCTCCAACTACTTATATCTTACTATAAGTCCTATTATCCATTCTCCATACCAATTCCTATGATCGACCTCCCTTGTTGACCTTTTGCATCTCATCCTCAAAGCCATCCTTCCTATGCGTTACTTGCAAGAGTGAAATTTTATTAGCAACAACATGCCTATTGTGGTCATCGAGGTCGTAGGGTCTCCACATAACTTCTAAGCAATACATATCCATATTCCATATGGCCTGTAGCATTGCAAAGTGGCCTAAATATGTGTAATGGCCCATTGAGCAAGGAATGGGAAACCATGGCACACTCCCCTTCTTCCTGAGGTATATGATTTTCACTTCCTCAAAAATCTATCAGGTTATCTCTAGGATAGCAATTGAGGTTGGGTAATACTTTAGCAATGCCTTTGGGGGTAATTTAGAACCATATACCCTGATATAAGAGAATTCTTATGTATAGAAGAAATATCTTACCCTAGCCTCATGTAAGAAGGTCCTCACCCCAACTCCAAATATATCAGGTTCTTCATCACATAATAAGGTATGTACCACTGGGAGGACGTTCAGGAAGAACACTTTTAGTTCAAATACCCCTCCCATATACACAATAGTGCATCTTGAATCACATTGGTTGTTACTCCTCCTAGTTTAGTCACTAGCGATCTATGTAACTGTGATATAACTAAATAAATAAAAAATGAATAACATGAGAATGGGGGAAGCTCCTCTTTATCATCCAGTATGGCTTCTTATAATTTCATCAATTCCTTACTCATGTTGTCACTTATGACATCCTCCCACTGGTAGAGAGGTTTTTTATCAATCTTGTTGCACTGGATAATTAGGAACATGACCTCCTTTATGATAAGTTCTAAATCCTTGATGCCTAGCACTAGGTTGATCATATTAGCAAAGTCTTAAGCCCAGGGCTAGAGTAGGAACTTTTGGACTAGAAAACCTAAAGGCTTGTACCTTCCTCTCTTCAGGAGCATCTCTAGAAATGTGGTGTTTAGCATGAAATTGCCCTAAATAGTGAGTGTTTTGAAGTATAGAACCTGTGAAGCTATGAAAAGCTTGAACACCTGTCTAATTCTATCTGCCATTAATCTAGCCACAACCTAATTCTTGTGGTTATAAATGGTTTTGTTCTTCGGGTCGTAGGCCACTACTAGCATTGATAGGAGGTCAAAAGAGTGGTAAACCTTCAAACAGGTTAACCAGCCCAGGTTGGTGTTCCATTTATTGCAAATTAGGCTTAGCTCAATACTATACTATTGTGCCCTCATAAAAAGACTCCTCAATAGCATCGGGTGGTGCTGTCTATCCTCTTTAGTAGGATCAAAACCATAAATTGTCACGTCATCTACCTCTCGCTGTTGGTCAGTTGTAATATCTCTTTCTGAATATGGTGGGTTACTCAGTGCTTTTGGGTCCTAGGCTCTCCCCACACTCTTAGTTATTGGCCACATCCCCATAATCCTTCCAATATTGGCCTTGACATCGGACACCCCTACTGCAAAAATGCTAGTAGAAGCCATGGAAGCACACCTTTGTGGACAGAGAGGTTTTTTGAATTACTACGCTTGACCTCATCAAGAAAGCACTTTGCATGTGATTTTATGCTAATGGTGTGAGGTCCACCACATTCCATTTAAAGAGCCTGTATTTAATTTTCTTAGGTGGGGTGCATGCTTTTTTATTCACTGGGAATTTATGACTAGTTGTGCCATGGGGTTGAGTGCATCACATCACTCTCCTTGTTGGTTGCAGATTGGCTACTTTTTATGCCCACTTGGTTGAATTACAGCATGAGGAAATCTCAGGATATGTGGTGGATTTTTATTATCTTGGGCGAGGTGTTCTCGAGTAATACACATAGCTTTTTGGGGAAGAGCACATGAAATATATGCCTTATTAAATATTTATGTACCTCAAACAAGATTGGGTGCACAGATTCATGCTCCCAAAAAAAATTTGTGCACTCCATTGAGTAAATGGAGCACATGGACCCCAAGGTAGGTACATGACCTTGTGCACCCATAAAAATTTCACGTGCTCCAATGGAGTGGAGCGCACAGATCACAATGGGGCACATGAGACTGTGTGCCCTCAAGACCCTTATGCACTTCATTCTTGGATCCCATAAATCCAAATGTGGGTGCATGGATTTGTGCACCTAACTAGACCCTTGCGTGTTCCATTGGAGTGAAGCACGCAGACTGGGGGGTTGGGCACATGGATTCATGCACCCCAAAAACTTGCACACACTCTATTATAGTGGAGTGTATAGGTGGGATGGGGCATGCAAAGTTGCATGTCCCTAGGACATTTCATGTGCTCCACTTTATAGTGGAGCACACAAACTATGGATGGGCACACAACCTTGTGTGCTCGTAAGGATCTTCGCATGTTCCATTAGAATGGAGCACGTAGACTCGACTTGGGGTGCATGAAATTGTATGCCCTTAGAAAACCTTTTGTGCTCCACACTCCCGTGGAGTGCACAGACTCAAAGTGAGGCACACAAAGTCATGAACCCCTTAGACACATGAATTCATAGCTTCATGCACCCGAAGGGACTTTTGCATACTCCATTTGTGAAGCATGCAAGCCCAGATTGAGGTACACGAGCTTGTGCACCCTTGGACTTTTTGTGCGCTCCACTGGAGAGTGGAGCGCATGGGCTTAGACTTGGGTGTACCACCTTGTGCACCCTTAAGAAGAATATGGGGGACAAAAAATAATATAAAACAAATGGAACATTGCCTTCCAAGGCTAACACTGGCTCTGATTGGGATAGGGGGATGGATGAAAATATTTAGACATCGAACTGAGAACTCTAGAATCTTCGGGTGGACCAAAATTGAAAACTTATTTACGAGAGACTTACACACACCCTCCCTTTTTCTTTTTCTTTTTTGAATCACTCCTCATAACCTCCATGAAGGGAACTAAAGGATTTAAGGTGCTGATCATTTATCGGTATGGGTATCTCTTCACCCTCCATGTCTTGGAGCCTATAAGTGTGTTGACCGATCATCTTAGAAACCTGATAGGGCCCTAACCACTTGGGTTCAAATTTGTCCTTCTCACTAGGCTTATCATTATTTGGATCCCAATAGAGCACTACTTCACCCATAGAAAAATTTTTACCCCTAGCATTTTTATTGAATAGTTGAATGGTCTTGCTGAATTGAGCGATCATCTTGGCAACTGCTTCCCTCCTATCCTCTTCCAATTGTACAAGCTAGTCCATTCTTCTTTGTAATATATCTATTTTTTCATGATCTTGGAGTAGAAATGAGAGGGTTGTTCTTTCTAGCTGAGGTGGTAGAAGTGTATTTTCCCCATAAACCAACTCATAAGGTGATTTATCGGTGGCTATTTTTATTGACAACATGTATACCCATAAGGCATAATTTAGTTCACTATCCCAACCTCTTTTATTATTCCCCAATGATCTCTTGATTCGGGTGATTATGTTCTTGTTTGAAGATTCATCCAATCCATTCCCCTAAGGATAATAATTTTTTGAGTGGGCCAACTCTATACTATATTGTGCATAGAAGTCAACCATCTCATAAGAGGTAAAATATTTAGCATTGTTTGTCACAAGCTTCCTAAGCACCCCAAATCTAGTTAATATGCTTTCTTCTAGGAAATTGATGATAGATGATGTTGTTGACCTTTTGAGAGGAGTTTCTTCAACCCATTTAGTAAGGTAGTATGTGGCTATGATTATCCATTTGTGGCAACCTAAAGAATTTGGGTTGATCTCCCTATTAAGTCTATCCCCGACTGAGAAAATGGAATTTCAATGATCATGGGCTTTAGTGGCATTATGGGCAAGTTTTTCTTGCCAGTAAAAACTTAAAAGTTATAACACTTTCTGATGAACTAATATACATCTTTGAAAATGGACGGCCAATAATAACCTGCCCTCATAATATGGTTGGATTTTGCCTTTGGAGAGAAATGACCACCACAAAATCCTGTGTGAAATTCTTTAATGATTTTGGGGACTTCCTTTTCTGTCACACACAAAAGCAACACTCCACTTGGGTGTCTCCAATAAAGCCAATTTTCTTGGAGGTGATACTTTTGAGCTTGTTGTTTAATACTCCTCATCCTACTAGCATATTTTTCAGGTAGAAAGGATAGGATCTTCAAATAAAATAGGATGTCTCTATACCAGTTAGATTCTTCATGTTCATGATGTTCAACCTGTTGTACCCCTTACACTACAAGGGTGTTATCCATATACTTTTATCCTTTGTAGGCCATGTATTTTGCCAACCCTTAACCTTTAATTATTCTAATTGCCTTAAAATCAACATCATACTGTAGTAGTTTTGCCATCCATCTTGCTGAACTTCCTGTGGGTTCGGACTAGGTGAGTACATATTTTATGGCTATGTAAAAAATGTAGGCAATCACTTTACTGGAGCCAAAGATACTTTTAAAATGTTCCAATGCCTAAATAATGGCAAAGGCCTGCTTATATATTGGGTTATACCTCAGTTGGGCCACCTTCATTCCTGAACTCATGAATGCTATGGGTTTTTCACTTTCTTCTTCGTCCTTTTGTGATAACACGGTGGCTATCATATGCTCCATAGCAAAATAATACAGGTTAAAGTTCTTTGAATGATTTGGGCAGGTCAGCACAGGTGCAGTGGTAATGGCTTATTTAATTCATTGGAAGGATTTGATATTGTCTTCATCCCACTTTATCTTTACATCCTTCTTAATAATTTCGTTAACATGTTTAGCAATTTCGACAAATTTTGGGATACATCTCTGATGCAGGAGCATCCAGTGACAGCAGGATAATCTGGCAGCAATCGGATTTTCTAAGAAATTTATTTTATGTTCAAAGGCCAAGTTTGGGGGGGGGTCGCGAAATTGTGACCCCAAAAGCAGCAACAAGGCAGAGGGAAGTTTTCGTCGTGATATCGCGACGTCGTGATATCGTGACAAGTTTGAAGGCAGAGGCCAGAGGAAAGTTTTTGTCATGATATCGCGACGTCGCGATATCGCGACGGTATTGCAAAGACTAAGGCGAGGGGGAAGTCCCGTCGTGATATCATGACGGGTCGCGATATCATGACCTGTCCCGATATCGTGACCAGTGAAATCATGATATCATGACCTGTCCTGATATCGTGACCAGTGAAAAGCTGCCACATGGCATGGACTCAAAACAGCTTCCAAAGCTATTACAAAGCAAGGCAAGGTTCGGCAAAGGAAGGCAGAGGGGGGGGTCACAAAATCGTGACATGTCATGATTTCATGACATGTCGTGAAATCGTGACCCCAAGGAGCTTCAGCAAGGCAAAGGCAAGGGGGTCGCGAAATCGCGACATGTCACGATTTCACGACATGTCATGAAATCATGACATGTCACGATTTCACGACATGTCACGAAATCATGACCCCAAGGGGGCTTCGGCAGGGGAAGGCACTTTTGGTCACGATATCGCGACATGTCACGATTTCGTGACCTGTCGCGATATCATGGCCAATAAGAAGATAGGGCGAAGTTTATAAGCGGATGGCCAGGCAAGGCCAAAATTGACACGTGGACAGCCACGTGTATCAAGACAGTTGTGAAGGGCATGTGTATGAAAGATATTATGGCAAGAAGAAGGCATAGTCAAATTAAACACGCAGACAGTTACGTGCATTTAAAACAAAGATGAGGGCCACGTATATTAAAATGGAGATAATAGCCGCGTGTATTAAACAAGGATGACTATCTTAAGGAGATTTTTTTTTCTCTGACAAGGTGACAGTTGCAGTTCCTGAGGGACAGTCAGAACAAAACGGCGGGTGCAGGTTAAGGGAGGCCATTAATGTAAACTTCATGGCGGATCGGGCAGTTGCCCATTTATGGCAGACAAATTTGAAAACTCGACCGAGGGGGAAAATCAAATTTGAAATTTGTTTTAGGCGGGGGCATTAATTGCCTAGAGGACCGAGACCTCATTAAAAAATTTGGAATTTTGGTAACAGTGGGGGGGTGGACCGGAGAATGGGATGCAGTACAGTTTGAGAGACCGAAGCCGAGCTTGGTCATTGTAAAGCCTACGGGCTGTTTTATTTTGATGTGTGTATAATTTTCCGAAGATCTTAATGAAAAGCATGAATATTTTGACTGTGTGATTTCCCGGTCCCCATCAGTGGTATCAGATCTAGAAGTTCCTGAGTGTGTGACAGATCGCCGGACGTGAGGCAGTCACACCAGGATCTATGGGAAGGCTCGTGAGAAAGTGAGAAGATGCCTCCGAGAAGAAACCCCATTGGTGGGAGAGGCATGGCAGCAACAGATTTCCAAGCTTTGCAGCGGCAAGTTCAGGCCCTGCAAGAAGAACTACGCAGAGGATATGAACCAAGAAGAGATGCAGACAGTGAAGATGAAGTAGATGAAGAAGAAAACCAGTTTGAAGAAGAAGAAGAAGAAGTTGTGGATCCGACACAAGCCAGACTGTACAAAGCCATATCCCAGATCGGGAAGAGGTCGAAGATAGAAGTTTCCATGTATTCCGAGAACTTGAATCCGGAGGAATTGATTGATTGGATAAATGACCTGGAAGAATACTTCGAGTATGAAGAAGTTGAAGATCTCGAGCGGGTCAGATTTACCAAAACCAAATTTAAAGGTCATGCCAGTATATGGTGGAAGGGAGTACAGCTGGAACGAAACAAAATATAAAAAGAACGGATAACCAGATGGGTCAGAATGGTTGAAAAATTAAAGAGAGTTTATTCCGACAGATTATGAGTTGGATCTGCTAAGAAAAATGCGGGGTTTAAGACAGATGAATAAAATTGTTCAAGAGTATACGGAGGAATTTTATAAAATCTCCATCAGAACGGGCCATTTAGAAGCAAGCAAAGAAAAGGTGGCCCGTTATATTAATGGGTTGAGACCTAGTGTTCAGGAAGAGTTGAGCTTAGTGTGGGTGAGCACCATTGAAGATGCTTACCAGTTTGCTCTGAAGGTTGAAGAAAAACTGAACAGAAGGTTTGAGAGCAAGAAAAAAGGAAGAGGGCCTGGAGGAAATATCGATGGAAGAAAAGAGGAAGGAAAGGAAGAAAATAAATAAGAGGTTAGCAGCATCCAGAATAAAAAAGAAGATGAAGAACCCAAACCGCAAGTTCAGAACAATGGCTACCCAAGAGGAAGAGGTAGATCTGAACGCGGGTATGGAAGAGGAGTGTTTCATGGAACATGTTTCCACTGTGGAGAAGAGGGGCATCGGGCATATGAGTGTCCCCAGCACCCCAAGAGAGTGAACAAGAAACAAGTGGGTCCTGCCAGAGTTGTTGTGGCAGCGAAAGATGCTGAATCAGAACATTCTGAAGAAGCTGAGAAAGGAGAAGCAATGATTGTGAGAAGGACCATGCTGATTGATGAAGACAAGCCAGAGCAGAGGAGAAGCCTGTTTTGCACACGGTGCAAAAGTGCAGGCAAAGTTTGTAATGTTATTATAGACAATGGGAGTACAAACAACTTAGTTTTCGAGGAGATGGTTGCTAAGTTACAGCTGGAAAGGAGGAGACACCCGCATCCATACCGGATTGCGTGGTTGCGGAAGGACCACAGAGCATGGGTCCGTGAACAGTGCTTAGTCACGTTCAATATTGGGAAGTACCAGGATGAGGTCCTGTGTGATGTTTTCCCCATGGATGCTTGCCATTTGCTGTTAGGGAGGCCATGGCAGTTTGATCAGAGTGCAGTGCATGATGGTCGTGCAAATACTTACTCCTTGATGAAAGATGGAGTGCACCACAAATTAAAGCCATTATAGACAGTGGATGAGAAGGTGTGCAACAATGCCAAAATTTTTCTGGTAGAGGGCAAAAAATTTTGCCAGGAGACGAGATTTGAGCAGGTTGCAAAGGTTGAGGAGTGTTTGGAGATATTACAAAAGACGCGGACCGAATAGCATAGAAGTGAAGGTCACTTCTCCTTTTTACCTAGGGTGTCTGATGCAGGAGCATCCGGTGACAGCAGGACAATCTGGCAGCAATCGGATTTTCTAAGCAATTTATTTTATGTTCAAAGGCCAAGTTTGGGGGGGGTCACAAAATCGTGACCCCAAAAGCAGCAACAAGGCAGAGGGAAGTTTCTGTCGCGATATCACGACAAGTTTGAAGGTAGAGGCTAGAGGAAAGTTTTCGTCGTGATATCACGACATCGTGATATCGCGACATCGCAATATCACGACGGTATTGCAAAGACTAAGGCGAGGGGGAAGTCCCGTCGTGATATCATGACCTGTCGCGATATCACGATCAGTGAAAAGCTGCCATGTGGCATGGACTCGAAATAACTTCCAAAGCTGTTACAAAGCAAGGCAAGGTTCGAAAAAGGAATGCAGAGGGGGGGGGTCATGAAATCGCAACCCCAAGGAGCTTCAACAAGGCAAAGGCAAGGGGGATCGCAAAATCGTGACATGTCGTGATTTCGTGACATGTCACGAAATCGTGACCCCAAGGGGGCTTCGACAGGGGAAGGCGCTTTTGGTCGTGATATCGTGACATGTCGTGATATCACGACCAATAAGAAGACCGGGAAAATTTTATAAGTGGACGGCCAGGCAAGGCCGAAATTGACACATGGACAACCACGTGTATCAAGACAGTTGTGAAGGGCATGTGTATGAAAGATATTGTGACAAGAAGAAGGCATAGTCGAATTAAACACGTGGATAGTTACATGCATTTAAAACAAATATGAGGGCCACATATATTAAAATGGAGATAATAGCCACATGTATTAAACAAGGATGACTATCTTAAGGAGATTTTTTTTTTCTCTGACAAGGTGATAGTTGCAGTTCCTGAGGGACAGTCAGAACAAAACGACGGGTGCAGGTTAAGGGAGGCCATTAATGTAAACTTCATGGCGAATCGGGCAGTTGCCCATTTATGGCAGAAAAATTTGAAAACTCGATCGAGGGGGAAAATTCAAATTTGAAATTTGTTTTAGGCGAGGGCATTAATTGCCTAGAGGACCGAGACCTCATTAAAAAAATTGGAATTTTGGTAACAGTGGGGGGGGTGGACCGGAGAACGGGAAGCAGTACAGTTTGAGAGACCGAAGCCGAGCTTGGTCATTTGTAAAGCCTGCGGGCTATTTTATTTTGATGTGTGTATAATTTTTTGAAGATCTTAATGAAAAGCATGAATATTTTGACTGTGTGATTTCTCGGTCCCCATCAATCTCTTGCTAAATTTTATCTTGCCGAAGAAGGACCTAACTCCTTTGAGGCTCTTTGGGGGTGGTATTTTTGCAATAGCCTCTATCATTTTTGGATCAATTATTATTCCTTCATTTGATACCACATGTCCTAACAGCTTGCCATGAGTGGCTTTGAACATATACTTCTTCAATTTTAAGGATATCCCATACTCTTTGCACCTTTCAAAAACCTAAGATAAGTGAGAGAAGTGATCTGCAGGATTCTTGGAGAAGATTGTGATATCATCTAGATATACCACTACAATTTTAAATATTAGTCCTTTGGAAGCAATTCCATAGCCCTTTGAAATTTGGCTCCAACATTGATCAACCCAAATGGCATTCTTTGGTATTTGAAGGTTCCCCATGGTGTGGTAAAAGTAGTTTTGAATCGGTCTTCTGGGTTGACCAAAATCTTATTATATCCTATGTCTAAGAGGGAAATATTGGATGACCCTACTACTGCTTGCAAAAGTTGTTCCATGTTTGGGAGGGGGTAGTGTTTTTTAAGGTAAATCTTATTCAAGTTTCTAAAATCTACATAGTATTATTTCTCCATTCTTTTTTCTCACAAGCACCAGGTTCGCTATCTAGGAAGAACCTCAATTTTTTTTATTATTTTTACATTTAAAATTTTTTTGACTTCTTTTTGCATGACAAGAAGTAGGGTAGGATTAATTTTTTTGTTTTTTCCTAAAAGGTTTGGCATACTCCCTCAAAGGAATAACATTAATCATGACCTTAGTATTGAGTGTTCTTAAGTCATCATAGCTCCAAGAAAAACTATCCCTATTTTTTCTTAGGTACTGGATGTACTATTTATTTTCCTTTGTTGATGATACCTTGTCAATCCTAACCATTCTTGGTTCTCTAACTGTCCCAACATTAACTTATTCACCTTCAGATTCGTGAGGTGCAGTCTTATGGGCCTTGTCAAAATCATCAAAAAGAGACTCCAAAGCTACCAACCCCCTAGGAATCTTATTGGTTTTGAGCTATATTACCTCTATTGGGGTTCCTATGATATGTTATAATTTTTCCTCATCTTCTTCATCACAAATCACTCTACCAAAGTGGTTCTGTATAGTCATAAATTCTTTGATATCAACATCATCTTGAAAAACCTATAAGTAAACTACATTATCAGGGATAGAAGGATGATACATAGATATGGTGGGGAATCTATCCATGAATTTTGTATCTATATCAATATTATCTACTCCAAACATATTTATAGCCAATAGGTTAGAAACATGGTTCTTTTCTCTGGGTATATGAGATATGTTGAGGCCAGGAACTTATTGATCTCATCTAACACAACCTGCTTGTACTGGTTTAGCCTAGGGTGTTTAGTTTGATACTTCCATTTAATTTGTTGAATGATTAGTTCAGTATCTCCATAGATAGTGAGGTAGTTTATACCCAGTTCTTTGGATTTCCTAAGTCCTAGTAGGAGTGCCTTATATTCTACCACATTGTTTGTACAAGGGAATTCTAATCGATAGGGCATGCCCAGATAATTTCCTTTTATGTTTATCAAGTTAATTCTAGCTCCAACCCCTGTTTGTGATTTTACCCCATCAAATGTCATTGTTCATAGTTTAGTGGTTAGGACTCTGTCCAAATCAGTATCTACAACTACATTTACCTTGGGGTCCATCCCTTTCACATTAGGCACTTCCTTGAAGAAATGTGTATGCCAAATAGAATAAACACCTAATTCCTTCTCTTCAATGGAGCTGACCAAATTGACAGTGGTGTTATCAGGTCTTATTAGCTCAATTGAACATTTATTGAATGGTTCTCTCCACAAGGTTGCCTATTCCTTGGATGAGATAGGGATGGTGGCACATGACCAGTCCAGCTATATTGACCCACTTAATTTTTCTTCTCAATTTTTGGAGAGAAATAGGGAGAAAAATGGGTCTACATCTATCACAACCACATCCATTACAATCTATTTCTTTGTATATTGATCTAAAAATTCCAAGAGGACTGTAATTATCCCAACACAAGGCATCTATCTATTTTCCATGACAAAAATAGGAGGGAATATTTTGTGCATATCAATACCAATTGATCAGGCACATGTTTCAGCATAATATTGTGAGATGTATCGCTATCAAGCATGCAATTTTGTATCATATAGTGGTCACAATACTTAGGTGTATAGTGAAGAGATATATAAAAAGGTCTTACTGAGGCAGGTCTTTTGCCAGATGTATTAGAAGTTGAAGCTGCAAGGACATGACTCCCCCTTTGTTCAGTTAGCCCAAAGGCTCTAAAAATATGATCCTTGTACTTAGGTACTGTCATCAATTCCCCAAAGATTATATTTATCTTTTGTTTTGCTAGTTCTAGTCCTATGTCAAATTTTGATTTTTTATTTTTTGACCCACTATTGACTGGTTCAATGCTCTCAGGTGGGGTTTCTAATGGTCATCATTTGGTTTCTTTACATTGGTCTTCTCCTTATCCTTGACTATATTTTTATTATCAGTCCTGTCAGGTATGGTTCTATTACATAGCCTAGTAGCATGGACTCTTTCCAGAGTTTCAACCTCTTCAACTATGGGGATTAGTTTACCTTACTTTATTTGTTCAAAGTGGCTATTTGGGGACCTCTTTAAGATCTTCACATCATCAAGAGTGAAGGTTATAGGTATATTATTAGGATATGGAGGTTGTATTGGTTCTTCTTGAGCTGGTGATGCTTTAATGGTCTCATCCCAAGTCCAATAGGTGTTTACTCTGATTTCATCTTTTGATTCCTCCTCAAGGTCAACACCTGAATGGAGACTGAGGTGTACACTACAATTGGTTGGATTGTGTGGAGCATCACATATTGGACATAATAAAGGGAAATTAGAGGCTATATTGATGGAGGTCATGGGGTTTGGGACATCATATCAATATTTCTAGACTTCTTTTCTTTTTCAATTATTATTTGAATTTCTACCCCCATAATTATTCTAGTTTTTGTTGAAATTTCTCCTAAAAGGTGGTATGCCTTTGTTCTGATGCTGTGAGGATTCCCCACTATCATATTTGTCTATTTCAACTTTATATAGCTATTTTTTGATGGACTAAAACATTTATATCAATTGTAATGACAATTTTTCAATTGGATCCTGCTCTAATTTTTTTAAGATGTTGAAGCCTACCTTCTTAGGTTTTCTTTTAGCTTGGCTTGGGATAGGGTCTACTGATGTTGGATTCATCTTACCATTATCTATCATATCCCTTTCTATCACTATGGCTCTTTCCATATATACATAAATGGTAATTATGGGTTGTTGTCCGAGTTCGTAGTTGAAGACACCAGGGAAGGCATTCTTGTAGAAACATATGGACTGGTGATCATTAGGCCTTAAAACCATAGGGATTTGGTTTCTTAGTTTGGTAAACTATTTATTAAAATCATCCATAGTTTCATTATCCTTTTTCATTGTTGTCAACTCGGTCAACAAGGACTGTTCATTCTTCTTTTCTCCATATTTCCTAAGGAATGTAATTTCTAAATCTTGAAAAGTGCCAATAGTATTCATTGCTAGGCTATTAAACCATTATTTGGCATCCTTTTCTAAGGTTTGAAGGAATAATATGATGACAACATCCTCATGTTCTACCTCTAGGCTATCTATAGCATATAAAAAGTCTTTAATGTGGTCTTCACTGATCACAATATTATCCCCCAAGAACTTGGGAAAGTACTTGTGGGCTTTTAGGGGTAATGGGTTCAGGGCGAGTGGTAGTATAAAAGGCCCATATATATTAATTCACCAATTATTTAGAGGTGTATTAGCCATTGGTGTGACTAGAATCCTCAGGACAAGAGGTATAGTGGGTGGGACAATACTCAATGGGTGAGAAATTTTAGAAATAAAAACAATACTGTTACTACCCTAATTACTAGAAGGAACAAAAACCAAAGCTTTATTTTTTCTTTTATGTGTTCTAAAAGTACCTGAGGGTTCGTAAGTTCGAGGTGTAGCTCTTTCCCACTACTTATCATGTCCGTCAGATCAGCTTCTCATTGATATTGGTTCTAATTTTTTTAAAGTCGCCAGCATGGTGTGCAAATAGTAAGAGGTTCTCTCTGGCTAATATTGCTCAGCCTAATATTTTAAATATCACAATGAGAATATATCGAGGGGAGTAAGATAGTAAAAATATTTAAAGGATCCTCCTCAGCAACGGTGCCAAAAACTATGGTGTAAGTTTGACAAGCCAGTGTGAATAACCAGTTAAAAATATATCACAAGGGAGTAGAATAACATAAGGATTTAAAGGATTCATCTCCGAAAATGATACTAAAAACTATGGCATAATTTTTACGGGCCAGTGTGAATAACCAACTAAAAACATGTCGTAGGGGAGTATAATAACAAAAGGATTTAAAGGATCCATCCCCAGCAATGATGCCAAAAACTGTTATGGGGATTTCCTGCTTACCTCCTTAAACTTTGTCATGTCACAGGAATCCTAAAAACCACAAGTATTGTAGACTCTAGATGGATCTACCACTTTGACCTAGAAAATGATTATCAAAATGACTCTAGATAGACCGGACTGGGTAAGGAAACCCTAGATAGTGGGTTCATATATTTGCCATTATGATGCAATCACCCATGCTTTACCAGATTAAATGATATTGTATGATTTTGATTATTTTTTGATCAAACCAGACGTTGTTATAACATATCAAGACCAGACCGATTCCATGTCCATTGGGTAGTTGTAGCAAATTTATATTTAATGACTCAAAAAAGAAAAGGAAGGGAGAACTAGTTTGTTTTTATTTATTCAAATAATGTAATCAATAAAAATCATTAAACTAGAAAATAAAAGCATCACCCACACATTCATATTACTGTAATATGTAAATAAGATGACACATAAACCAAACACACAAAGGAAGCCAAGAATAGAGTTGGAGTTTCTATTAATATGAAATGATTTACATATGAGACCGAAAAAATGCTCGACTCTTATATGGCAGTGATTACAATAAAATTCTAGTTTGAATATCGTAACATGGGGTTACTTCTCTCCATCCTGATGGTAGTGATGTAAGAGCCTCCAACTCTAGCTTATTCACAAGAAATGATCTCGATAGAAAAAGCATCTTGGGTAGTTCCTGGATAAATGGCAGAAGAAAAGATGGTGTAAGACACACAGGTATTAGCATAGAAAAGGAAATACGACTAACACTCAAAACATAGCTATACCTGGTCTTAGGCTTCCCTATCATAGGTTTGATAAAAAAAAATATTGTTGTAGAGGTCTTCTTTATATAATTTTTATTACTCGATCGGGGTTGTAACTGCTTCCTCCAGTTGGTCCAATATCGCTTCCTCCCTAAGCAATATGTAATAAAAAATTGGCACATAGCCCATGTCTTTCTATTTACATGGGTGGCGGTTGATGCTGTACACTATCTCTCCCACTATCTTGGGTAGGCAGTTGCACTGCACCTGACTCGTGTGCTCTCCCTAGTGATCTAGGCATAAATTTTTCCCTTTTGAGGTCCTATAAACTTTGGTCGATGTGGCCCCATGCTTCATGGTGGAAGGTTAAGGTGAATATTAAAAAAATGACATCTTGCATGACTTTATTCACCCTTTATTTGTTCCACTCCATGGTATTTTTAGTGAAGACATAAACGATCAATATTTTGCACCAAAGTCGTAAACTATTTTGATAATTTTCCATAAGGACCAAAGTCAAAATTTTGTATTTTATTAAGCAAAAAATCCTTGATATCAGAAGTTTACATGAATTCATTCAGAGTGAATCCACAATAATTCAATTCATTCTCAACCTTCTACTCGACATCGATAATTTCCTGATCCCAGAGGAGCCAATTGGATATGTTCTACAGATATACAAAAAATTTAGAGTATTCCTCTATGAAGAAACATATAGTTCCATATCCCAAGGTAACTAGTACCCCACTGATTTCTATGTAGCTTTCCATGAATTTTTTGTATACAGGGAATATCACATTTACTCTCTGTTCAACTTGCCATAATCACTCACACAGGAGGTCAATAGTGTGTTTGGTGGCATAGATATTATAAAATATGGAGGCAATATCCTCCATCATCTCCAATATCTTCTCCTTCATCTCCTGTTTAAACTCTTACATAGACCCGAAGTGGTCACTGGCCTGTGCAACAATGGCCTAGGAAGGAGCTGGCATCTATTTCAACTGATCAACCTTGGTCTAAAGTTGTACTTTGAGTTGTAGTTGCCCTACCTCTGTAGCCTTGGTCTTTAAAACTTCCATATCTTTCTCTACTACTATTGCCACCTGTACCTGGTAGGCTACGTGGGACTTCATCATGTCCATTGGGCTAGCTTCTACCTATATGAAACCTTTGCTGACATCAATGGTAGCTTCTTTTAGGCTAGGTGGCAAAGGGATGTCAAATGTAGTGATGGACACATCACATTTTTCCTGCCCAGTTGTCCCTCAGGGCCTACTTACTCCTTTACTGGGAGACCTTTGCTCCTCTATATCTTGTATTTGATCTTCTTCATCTATAGTGAATTGGAGCATGTCTCTCACCCTTTCTAGTGTGAAATTCTCAATATTCATAGAAGAATCATCTCTAGATTTCTTCCTAGTAGGGGATAATGAGGGACTTATTTCTTGGAATTCATATTCCCTGAGCACATTGGATAATCCCCTCGCTTCTTGTATTTTATTCAAAGCCTTGGGGGAATGGGATGTTCTTATTTTTTGATTACCAAGGTGGTAGTGAACTAGGGTTGGCCCACTACCACATCGATCTACTCGAATGGACACATCAGCATTTGAACTGATGAAGTCAAACTCTATGATTGTTGTGAGGAGTAAGTGACCAGCTCCTTCCCTTTTGAAGTGGAAATGGGAGAACTAGAAGAAGAGGGGAGATTTACCTCTTCTTGTTGTGCTTCACCCACAATTTTTATCATGACCTCAAACAAGTCAGTGTCCTAAAGGAAAATCTAGAAAGTGGGGTCCTTAAATTCTTCTGGGGGAGTAGCTAGGACCAATGGCACCACCTTATCTACCAATAATTCTCTATGTAATCTTAGATTAGAGCCATAATATCCAACTACTTATAGCTTTATGTAAGGCCTATTATCCATTATCCATACCAATTCCAATGATCGACCTCCCTTGATGGCCTTATGCATCTCATCTTCAAATCCATCCTTCCTATGAGTGACTTGCAAGAGGGCAAGTTTTTTGGCAACAACATGTTTGTGGTGGCCATCAGGGTTATAGGTTCTCCATGTAACTTTGAGGAAGCAGTACATATCCATATTCCATATGGCCTATAGCATTGCAAAGTGGCCTAAATATGTGTAATGGCCCATCGAGCAAGGAATGAGAAAACATGGCATACTCCCCTTCTTCCTAAGGTATATGATTTTCACTTCCTCGACAATCTGTCAGGTTATCTCCAAGATAGCAATTAAGGTTGGGCAATGCTTTTGCAATTCCTTTGGGAGCAATTTAGAACCATATACCTTAATAAAGGAGAATTCTTCTGTATAGAAGAAATCTCCTACCATGGCCTCATGTAAGAAGGTCCTCACCCCAACTCCAAATTTGTGTTCTTCACTGCACAATTGGGTGTGTACCACTGGGAGGACGTTCTCAAAGAAGACTTTGTAGCTTGAACACCCCTATTGTATACACAACAACACATATTAAATTATGATGGTAGTTACTCCTCCCATTTTAGCGACCAACAATCTATCTAGTGAAGAAGTTATGTTGAATTAGTTTTTATTTCTTTAATTTTATTTATATAACTAATTAAAATTTATTTTGTGAATGTAGTTAGGTATTCTTGAGAGTCAGGAGTGGTGAGCAAGGGCTCTGAAAGAGCTAGATGCACTAGGTAAAGCAAATAGAAGCAGGATAGAGGTGGTGGGGTTGGACCATGTGGTGAGGATGCCATGGATAGAGATGGATAGGGTGATGTTGACCACCCTAGCAGAGAGGTGGTATCCGAAGACTTCCACTTTCTAGTTACCAATAGGGGAGATGACCATCATACTAGAGGATGTGTGGTGGATTTTAAAGATCCTCATAAGGGGAGTAAGGTCTACGAAGCACAAGGGAAGGTTACCACTCTTTAATAATTTTTTATGAGTTTTACCCACTAGGTGTGAGAGGGCACCATAGTAGTTGATGACCTAGTTGGCCACTATGGAGTGGACCCTTAGACCATAGTGCTCTTAGGGGTTGTGGTTGGTCTCTTGACATGCCAAAATAGCAGATGAAACTTGCCATGGGTACTCATGGGAGTAGTAGTAGACATGTGATATCATGAGGTTCAATTCATATAGGTCCCCTATGTGTTGGCCCACTTATACAAGACTTTGTTTAACATCATGTATAAGCGATGTACAGGAATGGTTTATACAAATTTACTCCAGGTGTGGTGCTGGGAGTACATCACAGTGTGAAGACCATTAGCACTACCAAGACCATTACCCAACTCAAAGTGGCCAAAAAATATAGATAGTTGATATACCTAAAGAGGACCATGAGGGCCTACATAGGGAACCTACCACTAGCTAGGTGGGTGATCGATGAGCTTAAGGATGCGTAGCTCATATGGAAATCATGGAGGATTCTACCTAGCTAGAAAAAAATTAGAAAAATATGGTGAGGTTGAGGAGGATTAGATGGCTAAGGTCAGAGAGGGGAGAGTTGGAGGTACTTAGATTCAACCAAGTCCTACAATAGTTTAGGATATTATAGGGAGTCCCAAACCTAGGGGACTACTAGTACCGGTGGGTGATCCAGGATCCAACAGGGGTTGGATGTGAGCTAGAACTCAACTATATGGGCTGAGGAGGACATAGATAATCCTTTTTATCTTGACCCAAGGTTAGGTGATGCAAGTGTGGCCATTGAGTATAGGTGGTGGTACATAGGATTCGTGCCCCAAAGGATATCCTTGCCTGTACCAGTACAAATGTACCAAGTGATGGACCTGGACATGCAATGGTTATTCTAAGAGGTAGTTCATAAGGCTAAAAGGAGGACATAACAGGCTTCTATTATATCAATATAGAGACTAACATAGATTTATATCTAGGTGGTAGAGGATACCATCCCAGTGTTAGAGATCGAAGAGGGAGGGGTAAGAGATACCCCCACATAGGTAGAGGGGTCACATGTTAGATACACTAGGGAGGCATCTACATCAGCAAAAATGGGAGTCCAAAGCTAGGGGATAGAGGAGTTGCAAGTACAACTAGCTTCTCTTTAGACCTAGATTGCCTAACTATAGGCTGAGAGGGATGCAAAACAGGCAGAGACTACTTAGCTCTAGGGAGAGGTGTCTTGACTGGATGGAGAGCACTAGTGGGCCAGGGTCGATAGGATGGCTATCATTGGGAGCAACCAAATAGAGGACATGATATAGCTTCTTCAGGTGGAGCTACGGTGGATAGGTGATAGGTTGGATATAGCTATTCAGAGGGCTATATTTTATGAGGTAGCTTACTACGCATCTTTCCCTCAATAGCGGAGGATGGATCCTACTCCATCCCTTCAATCAATGAGTAGATCATGAACTTAATCATGAGTGAAAATGACATCTCAGTAGTTGGTGGCACAAATGAGATTACCTCCACCTTAGTGAGGGCTAGAGGGAGCTGGCTCTCATAGCTAAGAGAGGATAGGCTAGAAATCAAAATGATGCACTAGTTTTTAATTATGGTGTGCATCCCTAGGTTGAGTGTCCTGAGTCTGAATTGTGGTACACCAACATCACATGATGTACTATTTTTTCCTATGAGTAATACATAGCTACAGATATTATTATGATTTTATGTGTGCTATGTGTAATAATTTAATGCATGTTTTATATGTTTTGCTTATTTATTTTAAGTGTTTTTATGTATGCAAACTATATTAACACAAACTATATGAGGATGAATGAATGCAAAAGGAAAGAACAAGAAGGAGGAAGAAGGAATGAAATCAAACAAGAGAAAACAAGAGAAAGAAAGAAGAGAAGAAATAAGAGATAAGAAAGAAGAAAGAGAAGAAGAGAGAAGAAGAAGATAAAATGAGGGGATTCTAAAGGTCAATCATCATAAAATGAGAAGAACGAATGATCCATAGTATAATACTAGTGTAGGTTGAAAGGAACTAGTGTGGCCAGACACTATAGATTGTATTAATAAGATAGCTAAACCCGTTATGGATATAGCACTTGCATCAATGTGAAAAAGTGTATGTGGATTTTTGATTCACTATGGATGTTTGATCCCTTATTAACTAATGTGAGGTGATTACCCACTAGTATGTATACCGAGGTCTACTAAAAATAACCAAGGAGCTTATCCTATAATAAGGGTGTTGATCCTGCTGAGTCAAAAGAGAGTATGACACGATAGAAGATCGTAAATAGTGCAATACCTGCTAGGATGTATATATATCTTATGTGGGATGTAATATGTATAAAAATAGTATGCAAGTGCTACCCCAAATTGGTATTTTGAGAAAGACTTTGTGCAACAAGAGTTTTCAACATAATGAAGGAATCGATAAAAAGAGAAGAAGCGATCATAAGAAAAAAATAAGGAAATAAAGAATCCCTAGGGGGGTCTTGCTAGGCATTAGAGTCCTAGTGAGAAGTGCAATGCATATGAGATATGACCTAACTAGGTATCATCACATGCCATTATTGCAAGATCCTGAAAAATATATATGAACAAGTAGTCATGAACAATCAGTCATGCATTTATGATAGGCAAACATGCAAGGTGTTAGGTCAGATGTCATGCAACCATGTAAGGATGACAAGCAATAATGCAATATGAGCAAGCAAGTGAATGCAATGCAAAATGAAAATGCAACTATATGATAACTTATTTATTATATTATTATTATTTATGAAGAGTTAAAATCAATGCAAAATCTAAATGCACTATACATCTTATCAGAATAAATAGGTGTTCCATGAGGTGTTGGATCAAAGACATCCTCAAAATCATGAATAAGCTCTTTGTTCAACATCCATGGCATGATAATCACAACATTTTCTAATAGCACCATTCCATTTAGCGTAAAAAACATCATACAAATATTCATCATTTTCTTGCACAGAAGCAATGGTATTTTTATAATGAATAGAACCAACCATATTACAATACATTATATTTGAAGAAAAAGAAAAATTAATACCTTTATTACCATATATTGAGAAATTTTGATATTCCATGTATTGTGCATAGGTCATAAGATTATCATCATCACTTTTTTAACATTAGAATTCTTTGAAATGAGATGAGGAGCGGTGGAGGAAGCGAAGGAGGAGCAAAAATGGCAGGCAAGAATTTTGAACCAACGAAAGGAGAAGATCCAGAGGTAGGGCAGAATGTTGTAGCTAGAAAGGAAAAGGATTCCCTGTCAGCTTATTTTAAAAAGGCTAAAGGTACAGATCCTCCAGATAAACCCTCATATAAAGGGTCCCACTGGGGTTCGAGAGCTGGCAACAAGGGCCCAACCTTTTTGAAAATGCTGAAAGGGAAAAAGAAGGAGCCAGTCAATGAACTACTACCCCTAATACCAAACAATAATAGATTAACTACGCCAATGGAGATTATGGAAATATTCTTGGATATGGAGGCATCATCCTTAGTTGGCAAGTTTTTGGGAGGAAGGCCGAACATTGAGACTATTCGCTCATGGGCCGCGACAAAGTGGAAAAATTTAGGAAGCTTAGAAATCATAGCCATGTCAAGAGGTTTTTTTATGATAAGACTCAACAACAAAGATGATGTAGAGCGCATCTTGATAGGAGGACCCTGGTTTCTAGGAAGGCATAGCCTCTTTCTGAGGAAGTGGGGGGAGGATTTCAATCCTGAGAAGCATAACATTAATATAGCACCCATTTGGGTCCGCTTACCAAACCTCCCAGCCCAGTTTGTTAATGAGTACTAGCTTAGTGGCATAGCAAATACGATAGGAGAGCTCGTGGCAATAGACCATTCAACCCGGGCAAGGACTAGACTAACGCATGCCAGGATCTATGTAAATGCAAACTTGGATTCTGATCTACCTTCTCAAGTGGAACTAGCATATGGAGAGTTTCTAAGGATTCAGCCTGTGGAGTATGAGAACAAGCCGGTATTTTGTAGCATGTGCAAAACCCAGGGCCACCTTCAAGCACAATGTCTGACAATAATTGCAAACAAGGAAGCCACGAGCAAAAGTTTTTTGGTGAAAGCTAATGGGAGAGGGATCCCAAAGTTTCAAGGACCGCGTCTTAACTTGGAATGATACAGACAAGTTAATAATAACCAGGCTGACCAAGCCAAGACAAAACTGGCAAAAATCTAGGAGAAAGGAAAGCAACATAATGAGGGAAGCAAAAATCATAAGGTATGTAATAAAGATCCTAGCTTGAACATGTTTGATATCATAGAAAATCTAGAAGTTGAAAAATAAAATAGTAAGGATGATACCATCAGTGTCAAGTTTCCTGAAACCCTAGACTCCCCATCCAAATCGGGACCATCCATAGTTATGACAAAAAGCCCCAAAATCTATGCTCAAAATGAATAAAAATTGCTAGGTCATTTCAGTTTAAACATGGAAAAAATAGAGTCAAGAGTCGAAGTTGTGGAAATAAGAGGCAGGAATGTAGCTCCTAATCTAGTAGTGGAGCAAATTATCCCTTATCAAACGAGCCCAACGGTAAAATGTTCCTTGAAGGAAAGCCCCCTCTTTAGGAACCATATAGTAGAGGTGAACCAAAACAAGGTTGAGGATGAAGAGGGAATTGAAAACCCCCAAAATGAGGAAGAAGGTTCAAGCCCTAGACTATCATAGTATATGCCCCCTAATTTCAGTCCAAAATAGACTAGAAGCACCACCAAGCCTCCAATATATTATGGAAGTGAAAGAAAGAAAGGGAGAATATCTACAGCAGAGCACTGTAGAATGAGAATCAATGAAGAAATTGTAAATGGAAAGCAACGAACATTGTTACAACAAGCTATTCCTGGCCAGGATAATAGAAAATTTGGCAAACCCCCTTTGGCTCAAGGAAGGGGGCAGAGAAAAATATCAAACAGTCTAAATGAAGGTTCTCTCATGGAATGTGAGAGGCCTAAACGACCCACCAAAATAAAGGATGGTGAAGTATATAAGGAAGGATTGGAATCCTACTATCATTTTTCTTCAAGAAACCAAAAAATATGTGGCACAATCAGCACTTATAGCTAGAAGGATTTGGAAGCAAGGGGAAGTGGCCTTTCAATAGGTGAGAGGAGCATCTGGGGGCCTCATGATCTTATGGGATCCTATTAAAATAGAAGGAAGTATTATTCAGGCAAATGAAAGAGTCTTAAGTGTATTATTTCATGATTTTGATACTAATAAGAATTGGATTATGTCAAATGTTTATGCCCCCACCTCTGTCCAAGGGCAGTCTAAACTGTGGGAGTTTTTGGGGCATTTGATCCAAGATTTTAAAGACATTCCTTGGGTGATTGGGGGAAATTTCAATACCCCCCTTTACCCATCTAATAAGAAGGGAGGATCTAGGTTACCCTTAAGGAGCATGGAGGACTTCAATGAATTCATTAACACAAATGAATTGATGGATGTAAGACTAAAAGGAGCCAAATTTACATGGAGTAACAAGAGGATAGGAAGTCAGCTGATTCAAGAAAGGTTGGACAAGTTTTTTTTATCCAAGGAAGCTACAACAATGTTTGGTGATTCAGTGTTACAAGCCCTTCCTAAATGCACTTCAGACCATAATCTTATTCTATGGGAGGTATTTTAGGCTAACTCCTTTAAAAAGCCATTCAAATTTTTTTCAATGTGGGTTAAACATCCGGACTTCAAGAAATGAATAGAGGAATGGTGGCAGCAACCTATCCAGGGAAGTGCTTCCTTCAAACTATCTCAAAAACTTAAGATGGTGAAAAACAACCTTAGAATATGGAATAAAAAAGTCTTTGGAAATATTTTTTAGAATAAGAGAGAGTGGGGGAAAAACTAAGAATAATAGAAAGCAAAATCCAAAATGGAACCTATGATGAGGCGACAAGGACTGAAGAGAAGGAAACCCTTTGTGAGTTTTATAATATTTTAGCTTGTGAGGAGATGTATTGGAGGCAGAAATCAAGGGCATTATGGCTAAAGTAAGGGGACTCTAATTCAATGTTTTTCCATGTTACCACATTGAGCAATAGAAGCAACAATAATATTAGAAATTTAACTAAGGTGGATGGATCCTCAACTCAAAACATTCAGGATATCAGGGACGAGGCTGTTAATTTTTTCAATTCATTATTGGGTGAAGAACGAGCCTGTAATGCCCAAGCAAAGGACTCTCTCCTTCAATTCATTCCACAATTCATTGATGAAATGATTAACGAGTCTCTTACAGTAGATTTTTTAGATGAAGAGATCAAGGAGGCTTTGTTTAACATGGATCCTAACAAAGCTCCTGGGTCGGATGGGTTTTCACCGTGGTTTTTCCAAGTTTATTGGGATATTGTTGGAGCAGAAGTTATTGTTGCAATCAAGGAGTTCCAAAGTTCAAATCATATTCCAAGGGTTTTCAATTCAAATTTCATTGCTTTGATCCCTAAAGGCCCCAACCCCAAGAATATGGCTGAATTTAGGCCGGTTAGCCTGTGTAATATATCCTATAAAATTTTGTCCAAAGTTTTAGCCAACCGTTTGAAGAAAGTTCTATCGGTTATCATTGATCCAAGTCAAGGAAGTTCTATACAAGGAAGATCAATCTTAGATGGAGTTATTACTATTCATGAGGCTCTTCATACAGCCGCTCAGACCAAAAAAGTAGTCATGGATTTAAAGTTAGACATGAACAAAGCTTATGACAGGATAAATTGGGAATTCCTAGAGGCAGTTTTATTAAAATTTGGCTTCAACATGAAATGGGTCAATTTAATAAGAGAGTTTTGTTTTTCAGTTTTGGTTAATGGGTCTACTACAGGTTATTTTCAAAGAAAATGTGGTCTAAGACAAGGAGATCCCATAAGTCTTATGTTGTTCATCATCGTAGCTGAGGCCTTGGGAAGAACCATTAAGGCAGCAGTGGTAGTTGGACTCATATCTGGTATCAAGGCCACGTTGCTAACTACCCCGGTGACACATCAGTAATTTGTTGATGATACATTGCTACTGACTTTGGCTTCTGTGGTCGAGGCAAGAAGGATTAAAAATATTCTCATAATGTATGAAGAAGCGGTTGGACAGAAAGTGAATTTTAATAAGAGCAAACTTTATTTCATCAATACCCCCATTCCTAGGCAAAACATCATAGCAAGGATCATGGAATGTCAAATTGCATCCCTTCCCACCTCCTATTTAGGTCTTCCCCTATTGACGAGGAAAACTGAAGGATCAATGTGGAACATAGTTCTGGAGAGGATCCAAAAAAATCTAGCAGGTTGGAAAGGACATTTGTTATCTCAAGCAGGCAAAGAAGTTTTAACTATGGCTTCACTTCAAAGTATACCCATGTACTTCCTATCAGTGTTCAGAGCTCCCAGCAAGGTGTATCACAAAATAGAGCAGCTTCAAAAAAAATTTCTCTGGTCGGGGACTGAGGATAAGAAAAGGATCCATTTAGTAGGTTGGAACAAGGTTTGCAAACCTAAAGCTGATGGGGGGTTAGGATTGAGGAGAGTTGCTCATATTAATACAACTCTGTTAGCCAAACAAGCATGGCAGTTATTGACTAAGGTAGATAATGAATGGACTACCATAGTTAGGAGGAAATACCTCCAAGGTGTGAACTTCATTAATGACAACTTAGCAAGCAGGGGGTCTGCTTTTTGGAAGGCAATCCTCACAAGCAGGGATCTTGTCAAGAAAGGTCTTAGATGGATTCTAGGAAATGGGTAAACAATAGAATTTTGGAAGGATCGGTGGGTGAGAGCTGAGGAGTTATCCCAGAATCCTCATTTGGCTAGGATTCAAGAGCATATGAAGCAGCATATTGGGAAGAAGGTTGCAAATTATATGTGGCAGGATATAAATATCAATAGGTGGAAACATGTCAAAGTACAGGGTTTTGAAGCGGAGTCTGAAGAGCTTTATAACATTTTAACTTAGAAAATTATTCCCTCTAGAGAGGATGAAGATCATATTGTTTGGGATGAGACTGAAAGTGGTGACTTTACAGTTAAGTATGCCTATAATTTGCTTCTCAATGTGGAAGGTCAACAATTTCAACCGAGTTTGGTTTGGATCAAAGTCTTAATTCCTAAAATATCCTTTTTTTCATGGCTGGTGATTCAAGGAAAAATCCTCACTATGGATAATATGTTATCCAAAGGTATGGTGATGCAGGAGCATCCGGCGGTAGCAAGGAAATCTTGCATCAACCAAATTTTTCTAAGTGTTTTGTTGGCCATTTTAACAAGGCAAAATTCGGTCGCGATATCGCGACGTCGCGAAATCATGACGTAAAAAGCCTTTTTCTCTCAAGGCAAAATTTGGTCGTGATATCGCGACATAAAACAAAACAAAGGGCTCGAAGGCGGAATGGTCGCGATATCGTGACATCACGTTATCACACCGTCATGATATCGCGACATGAAACAAAACAAAGGGTTTGAAGGCGGAATGGTCGCGATATCGCGACATCGCGATATTGCGACACAAAATAGAACAAAGGGCTTGAAGGAGAAATGGTCAGGATATCACGACGTCGCGATGTCGTGACATGAAACAAAATAAAGGGCTTGAAGGCGGAATGGTCGTGATATCGCGACATCGTGATATCACGATGTTGCGATATCACGACATAAAACAAAACAAAGGGCTCGAAGGCAAAATGGTCATGATATCACGACATCGCGATATTGCGACATCGTGATATCATGACATAAAACAAAACAAAGGGCCCGAAGGTAGAATGGTCACGATATCACGACATATCACGATATCGTGGCCAGAAGAAAACAAATGAGAATAAACATGCGGACGGCCACACACATGGAAAAAGAGGCGACAGTCATAGATGAACATTCTGACAAAGCGACAGTTGCAGGTCATGGGAAATATGGATGAGATAGCAGTTCAAAAGAACAGTCTGACAAAACGATGGTTGCAGGTCAAGGGTCTCTTTAAATGCATGCTTTCATGGCGGATCGGGCAGTTGCTAATTACGAAAGGAAAAATTGAAGACTCGGTGGAGGAAGCCGACTTTGGCAGGTTTTGTTTAATGAATTTTTTTTTGGTGGGTCATTAATGGCCTAGAGGGTCGAGACCTCGATAAAAACTCAAGATTGTAAGAGAAGAGGGTGGTGGATTGGAAGATCGCAGATATAGAGTGAGTTTGAGAAAACCAAGCCAAGCGCTGGTTGTTGTAAAATCCTACGGGCTATTTATGTAAAGGAAAATTTTAGTTAATGAATAAATTTTTTGGAATTGTGTGATTGCGTTTTCCGGTCCCCCATTAGTGGTATCAGAGTCAAAAGTTCCTGAGTGTGTAACAAATTGCCGGACGTGAGGCAGTTACACCAAGATCTATGGAAGAGCTTGTGAGAGAGTGAGCAGAATGCCTCCAAGAAGAAACCCTGTTGGTGGGAGAGGCGTGGCATCAACAGAAGATATCTGAGTTTTGCAGAGGCAATTTCAAGCCCTGCAAGAAGAGCTACGCAGAGGGCATGAGCCCAGAAGGGAAGAAGGAAGTGAAGATGAAGTTGATGAAGAAGAAGACCAGTTTGAGGAAGAAGAAGAGGTTGTAGATCCCGCACAATCTAGGTTATACAAAGCCATTTATCAAATTGGAAAGAGGCTGAAGATAGAGGTTTCTACGTACTTAGGAAATCTTGATCCAGAGGAATTGATCGACTGGATCAATGATCTGGAAGAGTACTTTGAGTATGAAAAATTTGAAGATCCTGAGAGGGTCAGATTTGCCAAGACCAAGCTGAAGGGTCATGCCAGCATATGGTGGAAGGGAGTACAGCTGGAGCAAAATAGAAGAGGAAAATAATGGATAACAAAATGGGCATGAATGGTGGAGAAGCTGAAGAGGCAGTTCATCCTAGGTGATTACGAACTAGATCTGCTAAGAAAAATGCAGAGTTTGAGACAGATGAACAAAACTATAAAAGAGTACACAAAGGAGTTTTATAAGATCTCCATCAGAACTGGCCATTTAGAGGCAAGTAAGGAGAAGGTGGCCCGTTATATCAATGGGTTGAGACCCAGTATCCAAGAAGAGTTGAGCCTAGTTCGGGTGAGCACCATTGAATATGCTTACCAATTTGCTCTGAAGGTTGAAGAGAAACTGAATAGAAGGTTTGAGAGCAAGCAAAGAGGAAGAGGACATCGAGGAAATACTGGTGGAAGAAAAGATGAAGGAAAAGATGAGAAGAAAGAAGAAGCTAGCAGCAGCCAAGAGTAGAAGGCAGGTGATGATTATAAACCCCAAGTTCAGAACAATGGCTACCCAAGAGGAAGAGGTAGATCTAGACGTGGGTATGGAAGAGGAGTGTTTCGTGGAACCTGTTTCCACTATGGAGAAGAGGGACATCATGCATACGAGTGTCCCCAGCATCGTGAGAGGATGAACAAGAGACTTGAGGGTCCTGCCAAAGCTGCTGTAGCAGATGAATATGTTGAATCAGAACATTCTAAGGAGGCAGAAAGAGGAGAAGTCATGGTCGCAAGGAGAGCCATGCTGATTGAGGAAGACAAGCCTGAGCAGAGGAGAAGCCTGTTTCGCACGAGGTGCAAAAGCACAGGTAAAGTCTGTAATGTTATTAAGTACTGATAACTTAGTCTTCGAAGAGATGGTTGCTAAGTTACAACTGGAAAAGAGGAGACACCCGCATCCATATCGGATTGCATGGTTGCGGAAGGACCACAGAGCATGGGTCCGTGAATAGTGCTTAGTCACGTTCAAGATTGGGAGATACCAGGATGAAGTCCTATGTGATGTTTTTCCCATGGATGCTTGCCATTTGCTATTAGGAAGGCCATGGCAGTTTGATCGGAGTGCAGTGCATGATGGTCGTGCAAATACGTACTCCTTGATGAAATATGGAGTGCGCCACAAGTTAAAGCCATTACAGGCAGTGGACGAGAAGGTGTGCAGCAGTGCCAGAATTTGTCTGGTAGAAGGCAAAAAATTTTTTTGCAAGGAGACGGGTTCCAAGTGGGCTGCAGAGGCAGGTGCACGATTGGAGATGTTACAAAATACATGGACCGAACAACACAAAAGTGAAGGTCACTTCTCCATTTACCCCGGGTTTCTGATGTAGGAGCATCCGGCGACAGCAAGGCAATCTTGCATCAACCAAATTTTTCTAAGTGTTTTGTTGGCCATTTTAGCAAGGAAAAATTTGGTCGCGATATCACGACGTCGCAATATCACGACGTCACGAAATCGTGATGTAAAAAGCCTTTTTCTCTCAAGGCATAATTTGGTCATGATATCGCGACGTCGTGATATCGCGATGTCGCGATATCGCGACATAAAACAAAACAAATGGCTCGAAGGTGGAATGGTCATGATATCACGATGTCATGATATCATGACATGAAACAAAAAAAAGGGTTCGAAGGCGGAATGGTCGCGATATCACGATGTCGCGATATCGCGACACAAAATAGAACAAAGGGTTTGAAGGTGGAATGGTTGCGATATCGCGACATCGTGATATCATGACATGAAACAAAACAAAGGGCTTGAAGGTGAAATGGTCGTGATATCGTGACATCGTGATATCGTGACGTCGCGATATCGTGACAAAAAAAAATGAAGGGCTCGAAGGCGGAATGGTCACGAGATCGTGACATCGTGATATCGCGACATCATGATATCGTGACATAAAAAAAACAAAGGGCTCAAAGGCAGAATGGTCATGATATCACGATGTCATGATATCGTGACATGTCGCAATATCATGGCCAGAAGAAAACAAATGAGAATAAACACGCGAATGGCCATGCACACGAAAAAAGAGGCAAAAATCATAGATGAACATTCTGACAAAGCGGCAGTTGTAGGTCATGGGCAATATGGATGAGACAGCAGTTCAGAAGAACAGTCTGACAAAATGGTGGTTGCAGGTCAAGGGTCTCTTTAAATGCATGCTTTCATGGCGGATCGGGGCAGTTGCCAATTACGAAAGGAAAAATTAAAGACTCGACGGAGGAAGCTGACTTTGGCAGGTTTTGTTTAATGAATTTTTTTTTGGTGGGTCATTAATGGCCTAGAGGGTCGAGACCTCGATAAAAACTCAGAGATTGTAAGAGAAGAGGGTGGTGGATTGGAATATCGCAGATATAGAGTGAGTTTGAGAAAACCAAGCCGAGCGCTGGTTGTTGTAAAGCCTGCGGGCTGTTTATGTAAAGGAAAATTTTAGTTAATGAATGAATTTTTTTGGAATTGTGTGATTGCGTTTTCCAGTCCCCCATCATATGGTTATTGCTAACCATTGCTACATGTGTAGGGTAGGATGGGATACAAACCAACACTTGTTTCTGGAGTGTCCGGTAGCAGAGTCCATCCTGGATGAACTTTTCCAAGATTTTAGGATCTTGTGGGTTAAGACTGCTCTTATATCCAAAGTGTTCCATCAATGGCCTCAACCCTTTGTTAGCCTAAAACTTAAGTACCTATGGAAAATATGTTGGCATCATTTTCTCTAGAATATTTTGCTAGAAAGGAACCATAGATCCTTCAAGGATACCATTCACAACCCAAAAACCATCCTCAACAGGATTATTGTCTTTGCGAAAGAAAACCTTAGCACCTTAGTGGATGAGAACAACTCAATTCCTCCCTAAGAAAAACAATTAGCTCGGGCCTTAGGTATTGAGGACAAACATTTCATTCCTTTGCCCAATCCTAGAAATGAGATCTCTTGGGAGCCACCCCCCAGGGTTGGTTTAAACTAAATTTTTATGGTGCAGCCAAGGAGAACCCGGGAAGATCTGGAGCTAGAGGAATAATCAGGGATCATCAAGGAAATCTATTCAAGGCCTTCGATGAACCATTGGGAATCAAAACTAATAATGAAGTAGAAGCTAGAGCCCTTTGGAGAGGGTTGCAAGTAGCCCAAGCAACTCAAGGTAACTTGATTGTTGAAGGTGATTTGATGAACATCATCAACCTATTAACCAATGGCAAAAAACCTCCATGGAGAATCGAGGGAGTCATCCATGAAGTGAGAATCCTTTTTGTGGCAAGATAGAACAGGAGGGCTTGTCACATGTACCATGAGGCCAACAGGTCAGCTAAAAAATTAGCCAACATAGGTGTTGATGTTGGTAGTTTGGTGACATGGACACAAGGTGTGCCACGTGAAGTGGAAAACATTATTAGTCATGAAAAGAAACCTACCCGTTAAGGAGAAATATGAATGGGTGTTCTTTACCCATGGAGCTGGTAATAACTATGGGGTTTCTCTCTAAATCATACCAAATTGGAAATGAAGGTAACAGGGTGTAAGACTTGGAGGATTTCGATAGAGAATAGGAAATGGGCAAGCAATAGGTTTCACAAGTGCAAAGTTTCAAACTTCAAATTCCTGTCAATGTAAGTAATTTTTATAGTTATGTTTAGGTATGGGTGTGCCTTGTTAGTAAGGTGTTGTAGGGGATTCAACACAAGTTCTGGTAAGAAAGTTTCAAGGATGACTAGGATCTACAATCTCAGCAGAAGGTTGGATATTGTAATAGGTTTTGGGTTAACCTGCAAAACCCGATATTTAATGAATACTTTCATTTACCAAAAAAAATAAGATGATCATCATCCTCAAAAGGTAGAGGTTTATTCTTATTAGGTATAAAACCTATACCACATCTCCCAAGTTAAATCTCAAAATCCAAGGGTTCTTGAATACCCTTCTATTGTGGTCCCAATCCTTCACCTACATATTCCATACTGGTTAGGATCTGCTTAGAAAGGGGACAATCATTAGTGAGATAGCATTGAGCAAAAGAGCACTCATTGAGAGGTGGGTTGATACCATGAAGCTTCTCTTTGGAATCCATACCTCCAAAGATAAAAGCACACATGCCACAACATCATCCTTCTTGTGAGGAAAGCCCATAGTTTGGGGTGATGGTGGTAGCTTGGCTAAATCTAGAAGAGGCTCTTGAAGAAACTGATTATCATGATCTAAGGGGAAATAATGGGTTTTATGTTCCTCACTCACTTTTAAACTTTGAATATAAACAAAAAATTGAGATGAGGAACATGGAGAAATTATTGAAGAAATAGAGGGAAAAGAATAATATTCTATTTGAGCTAACTCTATATTTGAATATAATTCAAATGGTCGAGGGTCGCCCAAAATGGTGACAACTTGATTCTCAAATTCAAACTTGAGACATTGATGCAAAGTAGAAGGGACAACCTTCATTGCATGGATCCAAGATTGTCCAAGAAGAATATTAAAATATGTAGGATAATATACCATATAAAAAAAAGTATCCAATTTTCTCGGTCCCACCTTTAAGGGAAGAGATATGACACCACAGGCCTCTTGGGACTTATTGTTGAAAGCTTTAATAATGATGTCAGTTTTTGTTAAATATTCCTATTTTAATCCAAATTTTTGAAAGAATTGATATGTACACAAATTTATGGATGATCCAGTATCAATCAAAACTCACTTGATAAGGGTATCCCCAATAAGTGTGGTGATGTAAAGTGATGAATATCCATGTAAGTTTGAGGAAGGTTTATCATCATCTGAGAATGAGACATGATGTATCCCAAAAGAACCTACGATGTCAACTATGGCATTAGGAGGGATGTTTGGGGAAACAAATTGTTGTAAAAATTTTATTAAAGGATTTCTATGATCGGGAGAAGTATACAAAAGTTGATAGTAGTAGTTTTATTAAAGCATTAATTAAAGTTGACAAATTTTTGTTGTAAAATTTTCATTAAAGCATTCCTTTTATTCAATTGCTTGATCTAAAGATGTGACAGTAGTAGTTTTTGAAGCATAAGATAATTATTCTTGTAAATTACCAATAAATATATCAAACATATCTTTCTAAGACATAGGTTGTCTTAATCGGTCAACTAAAATTCTCAATCGAGTTAGAAAATCTAAAAAAATGTCATCTTTACTTTGCTTTAAATCATATAAATTTCTCATAGTCACTTCCTTTTCAAAATAAGCACTAAACTGATGAACAAACATCTATGTAGTCTTCTCAAAACTCTTCAAATAATAGTTGGATAATCGATAATACCACCCCTAAATTCATACACATTTCTTCATACCCATTTCTTCATACCCCTCTCTTCGTACACCTAACTTTAATCAATTAAGGTCTCATACCCCTAACTTCATACCCCTCACTTCACACCTATGAAGTGAGGGCTATGAAGTTAGGGGTATGAAAAAAGGGGTATGAAAAAAGGGGTATGAATTTAGGGGTGTGAAGTGAGGGGTATGAAGTAAAGTTTTTGAAATTTGATTTTCTAACGTTTTGATTTTTTTGTTTTTTTTTCTAAGGTTAAAAAATTAAAATTTTAAAGTTCCTAAGAAAAAAAAAAAATTAAAGTTAAAATTAAAATTTTAAAGTTCCTAATTTTTTTAAATTAAAGTTTACAATTAAAAAATTAAAATTAAAAAAAAAACACTTCTTTAATCAATTAAGGTCTCATACCCCTAACTTCATACCCCTCACTTCATACCATTTTTTTCATACCCCTCACTTCATACCCCTATATTTAATAAATTAAGGTCTCATACCCCTAACTTCATACCCCTAAATTCAGTCCCCTCTCTTCATACCCCTCACTTCATACACCTCACTTCACACCTCTTTCTTCATACCCCGTAACTTCATACCTCTAACTTCATACCCCTAACTTCATACCCTTTTATTCATACCTCTTTCTTCATACCCATTTCTTCATACCTCTCACTAAATACCCCTCACTTCATACCCCTAAGTAATTGAATACTTACAAAAACCACTTCTTTAATCAATTAATGTCTCATATTCCTTTCTTCATACCCCTCACTTCATACCTCTTTTTCATACCCTTTACTTCATACCCATTTCTTCATAACCCTAACTAATTGAATACTTTAAAAAATACTTCTTTAATAAATTAAGGTCTCATACCCCTCACTTCATACCCCTTTCTTCATACCCCTTACTTCATACCCCTAACTTCATACCCCTAACTAATTAAATACTTACAAAAACCACTTCTTTAATCAATTAATGTCTCATACCCCTAACTAATTGAATACTTACAAAAACCACTTCTTTAACTAAACCCTAAACCCTAAACCAACCCTAAACCCTAAACCCTAAATTTAGGGGTATGAGACATTAATTGATTAAAGAAGTGGTTTTTGTAAGTATTCAATTAGTTAGGGTATGAAGTGAGGGATATGAAGTTAGGGGAAGTTAGGGGTATGAGACATTAATTGATTAAAGAATTGGTTTTTTTAAGTATTCAATTAGTGAGGGGTATGAAGTTATGGGTATGAAGAAAGGGGTATGAATTTAGGGGTGTGAAGTGAGGGGTATGAAGAAACATTGATTTTTTTTGGAAGAAAACATTGATTTTTTTGGAAAAAACATTGAATTTTTAAACCTTTTTTTTTTTTTCTAAATTTAAAAAAAAATTATTTTCTAATTAAGGTCTCATACCCCTAAATTCATACCCCTCACTTCATACCCCTCACTTCATACCCCACACTTCATACCCCTAACTTCATACCCCTCAATTCATACCCCTTTCTTCATACCCCTCACTTCATACCCCTTTCTTCATACCCCTCTCTTCATACCCCTAACTTTAATAAATTAAGGTCTCATACCCCTAACTTCATACCCCTCACTTCACACCCCTTTCTTCATACCCCTCACTTCATACCTCTTTCTTCATACCCCTAACTTCATACCCCTTACTTCATACCCCTAAATTCATACCCCTTACTTCATACCCTTTATTCATACCCCTTTTTCATACCCCTCACTAAATACCCCTCACTTCATACCCCTAAGTAATTGAATACTTACAAAAACCACTTCTTTAATCAATTAATGTCTCATATCCCTTTCTTCATACCCCTTTCTTCATACCCCTAACTAATTGAATACTTACAAAAACCACTTATTTAATCAATTAAGGTCTCATACCCCTCACTTCATATCCCTAACTTCATTCACTTCATACCCCTTTCTTCATACCCCTCACTTCATACCCCTAACTAATTAAATAATTACAAAAACCACTTCTTTAATCAATTAATGTCTCATATCCCTAATTTCATACCCATAACTAATTGAATATTTACAAAAACCACCTCTTTAACTAAACCCTAAACCCTAAAGTTAGGGGTATAAGACATTAATTGATTAAAGAAGTGGTTTTTGTAAGTATTCAATTAGTTAGGGGTATAAGACATTAATTGATTAAAAATTTAGTTTTTGTAAGTATTCAATTAGTGAGGGGTATGAAGTGAGGGTATGAATAAAGTGGTGTGAAGTTAGGGTATGAATGGGGTATGAAGAAAGGGGTATGAAGTTAGGGGTGTGAAGTGAGGGGTATGAAGAAACATTGATTTTTTTTTTTAAAAAACATTGATTTTTTTGGATTTTCTAAAGTTTTTGAAAAAAATTGATTTTCTAATATTTTGATTTTTTTTTTTTTTTTCTAAGGTTAAAAAATTAAAATTTTAAAGTTCCTAAGAAAAAAAAATAAAGTTAAAATTAAAATTTTAAAGTTCCTAATTTTTTTTTAATTAAAGTTTACAATTAAAAAAAAAAAAACACTTCTTTAATCAATTAAGGTCTCATACCCCTAACTTCATACCCCTCACTTCATACCCCTAACTTCATACCCCTCAATTCATACCCCTTTCTTCATACCCCTCTCTTCATACCCCTCTCTTCATACCCCTAACTTTAATCAATTAAGGTCTCATACCCCTAACTTCATACCCCTCACTTCACATAGCTGGCTTGAATGCCAATTTGATAGATCTTGAGTTTTTTCTTAAATTAGATGGCTTGAATACCAATTTGATAGATCTTGAGTTTTTTCTTAAATTAGATGTCGGGTAAAAGTTAGCTCCATGAGAAGCCAATGCATCAACTTACATATTCAATTCCCTAGGAATTTCCTTTATGTTCAATGCATCAAAGCTTTCAAATAGGTCCAATACCCTATTTTGGTAAGCTTTCAGATAGTGTTACTTGCTACTACATTTCTCTATTACTTGATTTACCACCAACTTTGAATCTCCATAGATTACTAATTTCTTAATTCTCATCTTTTCTACTTTTTTGAGCCCAATGCATAATGCTTCATATTCTATCGTATTGTTGGTACAACTCCAAGTCAGTTTGTATGATAGCCTTTAACATCCCTAGATGGAAAAATCAACACAACATTGACTTCGACAACATATTTACACCTAGCTCCATCAAAATAGAGCTTCCATATTTCATTCTGCTTGAGGTCCCTTTTTTATGGTCGAAGATTTTTTTCTTTTTTGCTTGGAAATAGAATAAGTTCCAATCCCTGTTTTAACCATAGCATTGAAATTATTAAGTAAAAATTGATATCTAATATGTAATCCATCTATAATTTTTTCCACTGGATGAATCTCTTCACTAATCATACCAAAACTACTATCCGGATGAACTTCATCTTCAAAATTTCCCTATTAAGTAATTGGATGGATTTTCTAAAATTATTTAAACCTTTTTGCCCTTGTGAGGAATTTCCATGTGTGAATAGTCTAAGGACATATTTCCACCTAACTTAGTAGTAAATTCATGATATAAACACATACCAAAATAAGGCTCTAAATCCATAACTACTACCTCTTGTACCACTATTATTTGAAGTATCCTATGATGCACCATGGGAATATCTTTGATCACCCCAACTATCTTTACCATAATTCTATCCAATTATAACACTCCTAGATTGGAATGAGTATATTCCATATCCATTTCCTCACATATTGCTTTTGGCATGATAGTTGTTGCCACTCTAGAATCTATTATGCAATTATAAACAACCCATCCTTCTATACATAGAGACATATAGAAAGGTGGTGTCATATTTTTACCAGCTCCAAGAGCGGGTTTACCTTGTGCTAAATTAATTTATAGTTGTTTCTTATATTTTGATCTGATATATTTTAATGATGCTCTTAAAAGGTCAATTTATCCTAGAATCATCAAGGAATGATACATGCTAGCCTTGGATGGTATCTTCTTTAGCTCTTACACTATGTTGAAGTTAGAATATTGTGGCTACCTTTTTTTTCCTCTTTTTGTCTCAATAAATTTATTTTGGTATTCTTCCATTGCTTCAATCCTTTGTCATTTAGTGATAGAAAGATATCAGAGTTTATTTCCAGCCATATCTTATGCTTCAACCTTTTTTTTATGAATTTACTTTAGTTTTTCCTTTGAAGGTTCTTGCATGGGATGTTCTTTTGGTAGAGCTAGGCGAGGTATTTTTCTTTCCAATTGTTTGATTTTCTGGGTTGGGACTTTGAATGGATGTAGTTTTTTTGGGTCTACCTATAATAGTTTTTTTTATCATGTCAGCACTAATATCCACTCTTCTTCTTACATCATTATATTTTACTCTTCCTCCCATAACATATTTACCTAATATTTCTATACTATTTTTGCTATTTTGAGTGAAATCGTATGCATCTAATGTTGGTGAAGCATGCATGTACTTTCATTTTGTGGGTTATTGCAAGTCAAATACAATAGTCGGCTTTCGATATAGATGTAGAAGGAATTTATTCTTGGTTACTCTACATTGTAGTAGGATTTGCTCCAAAATTGCTAGTAGAAGCACCTTGATCTTTCACCATATAGGGAAATCCCCTATGCTAGAAATTTCTTTTTGCTTCTCTTCTCTTCATGGTAGTGATCTCATTAGTTAAATTTTTCAATGATGTCATGATGTCATTCATACTAGTAGCCTGAGGATCTAGGGTAGGTAATGCTAGTATAATGGGAGGTGTAGGTAGTGTGGGAGTTGGTAGTGTTAGAAATTTTGGTGTAGGTACAGGGGTAGATAAGTGATTGTCACTGGTAACTATTTTTTAGATGCTATTTATAGGATTTCTAAAAATATTGGCATGATATTCTTGGGAGGAAGTTTTCTTATGGCTATTAAAGTGATTTTTACTACCATCATTGCTTGACATATTTCCAAAAATATCAACACATTAGACTATCAAATCATCAAATTGAGATCTATGTTGAAGGCCCTTAGATAATAGTATATAACTTGGGCATCTATTGACCTAATTTCTTGTGGTTTTCTTTTCCAAGTTTTGCTAAATCTAATGTTAAAATCCATCACCGTCTCTTATAGGTGTCTTCGAATGGTGGTAAACTAGGTTAATAGAGAAAATGAATCTGCTTGCTTATTGAATTCTTACACCTATCTATTGGCAAACTATACCCAAGAATAGATACAACCATCCTAAAGAGTCTGGTACCAATGCAATACCTTTTCTTTCAGTGATATTTTTAAGTCTTATCATCACATCTTTCTCATGAATATTATGGATTGCAGCCAATGTTGCCACATCTTTGTAATGTTCATAGGCTATTTTCCCAATACCATCATATGTTGGCAAAGCTTTAAGTGTTGTAGTAGGAACAAAATTTTGGTTTAGTAAATTTAGTAGACCTATATGATTCCAATTTGGGAAGTTTTGTAGAGGCTGATTTTGAGCTATTTGCTAGGATCTAGCTGAATGAGTTGATTCTAACTTCCTGTAGAGCCTACAATAGATGAAGATACATGGGATAATTGAGATCTATTTATTTTGAATGTTAGATGTGGTAATTCTATAAATATCACTAGATCTTCTAGTTTTTTAGATGTTTCTTGCATGAGAATAAGCTTACAAGATAAGTGGTGGCTAGGAGATCTTAAAATGTCATTTGAGTAGAGTTTCCAAGTGATAAAATTTGATCTATCATAATAAAATATCATCAAACTTCTTACTCAATCAAGGTGGTGATATTTTGTTCCATTAGGTATGCCAAAATACTCTTGGTAGCATGGTGGGTGGATGCTCTCTTTAAGCACACTAGAACTCTTGGCACATCAAATAGCTTCTATGGAATTTAATTTTTGCTATTAGAGGAATTCTACCTAATTAGGAGATTATGGGATTTGTGTCCCACTAGGCATGCCAAATTACTCTTGGTCCAAAATCCACCTAAGTGAATGAGATACACCCTCAAGACCTCAGCCAAGAGCTTGGATGGCTCAAAAGTAGGGGTCTCTGAGTCAACCTCCATAGAAGGTTAATTCCTCTATACCTAGCTAATCTAACTAAATGGAGGTTTTGTAGACTAAAGTAAGAAATGCAAAAGGGTTAGAAAAGTAAGCTAAAAGTGGTGCATATTTGACAACATCAAAAGACATGGTATAAAGAGTCTCACAATTCAAATTTAGATTAAACTACCTAATATAATAACCTATTTTCCTTATGCTTTAAGAATAATTAAACATAAAGAACTTTGAGCATTACTAAGTCATTCTAGAACTATAACGGTAAATCCAGGTAAAAATATAGAATACAAAATAACTATAGAAAAATTATCCATTCCTAGATTTAATAGAAATGTTTAACTACTCAGTAAGACATACATACATATTTAGTATAAAAAATGAGCAAGAGTCCAGACAAAAATCCAATCTTCATTCAAAATTTGTATAGCCTTAATCAATACAATTATACCAATTATAAAAGCCAAAGAGATAATCATCATAATGGCTTACATTTTGGTATATATAGATTTACAATTACAATTGGTTATGCTATAATTATAGTTTAAAAAGTGGATTGCAAGTCTAAAAAACTATTGTAGTGCATGTGCCCTCTCCTCTAGTTCATTCTATTACAATCGATTTGGCATTATGATGTTGATGTAGTATGCTCTTGTTCTATCTTAAGGAGTGGTGACCACTACATCTTCATCTAGTGCATAGGATATTTTGATAGGTTTATTTTTTCTCTAGCTTCCCTACTACCTCCTTAGCTATAATAACACAGGTGTTAGTCAGAGAAGGTTTGAGATCATTAGAATATTTTAACAATATTCTTACTTATCAGGAGCATGTTTGGGTAGTTTGGTGCATGTTTCCATTTGATGTCTCTTTTAGCTCTAACTACCATTTTTTTGGATGCCAGGTTCTTTATTCATGATTGCCAGATATTTTTGTGCCCCATGCTGACATCAACATTGAAAATCATTCAATGCTCTTTTGATTTCTTAACTTGGTGAGGCACATTGCCCAATTTTGGATGTGATTCATACCTTAGGATTTTCTATTCTATTGCTTTATTGAGCCATGTTTTTATAATACTCCTACTAATCTAAGCATTCAAAACTATCCAACATTTATGGATTTCATATCCAATATATTGTGCTAATATATTAGATGTCAGACTCTCATAGTCAATTTCTTATTTCAAGAAGTCGAATGCTTTTCCATTTTATGTCAAATATTTTATGCTCTCCTACTAACATCGACTTCATTATCCACTTGGTGTGTTGCATGTTAGATGTTAGGTTTAAATTGCCATTTTAATAACATCAACACTCCAATCTATCTAGCCATCTTACTTAGACAAAAAACTAGCCTGGGCTTACTTGATTCAATCGTCAGGTGCTAGAATTTTTTATGCTAGTTGCTGACATCATTAGCCTAGGATTTTTAGCAATGCTCTAATACTTAGCAAAATTTTACATCTTTTCTTCCATTATTTGTCCTTCTTTGACTTGGTCACTATTCTAGATATCTGGTGGCTTCACTTAGCAAAGATGCAAGGTATTTCATTGACAAAACTCATATCCCTATCTTGAGATGGATGTGGGTGGAAAATTTCACCCACAAGTACTAATTGTATGCACTTTACACATGTCATTTCTTATAAAATTTCATTATATAGTCATCATTTAACTTTTGATGTAAACTTTCTAAGTTTAGAAGCTTTTGGCATACGATTTAACAATGTGATTCTTTATATGCTATTTTTTCATTATATTTATATTTGGTTAATTTCACATTAGATATTTTCCTCATTGAATTTTATCAATGCAACCTCTCCACCTAAGAGTGGGAGGTACTTCTATCAAAATAAGGGCTTATCACTAGCAATATATTTATTTTGACAATAGCACAACTTATATTGCAATATGTTGTGGTGTTCCTAAATATTTAAAGTATTTATAAAAAAGAGGTTATTCTTGCACCATATTAATGTCATGCCCACTTCTATGAGATTGGTAAAACAATTCCAATAAGTAAAAAGTTTTAGTTCCATTACCTAATTAGAGTATGAACTCAAGATGCTTATCCCTAGTATAAAAGAGACACTTTTTATAACCTTGAAACTTGATTTTCAAATAGGATGCTAGTATTTAAGACATTTAGATACCTTATAAGGAATGGACATTGTAGTATGCTTAGGAAAAGAAGATAATGTTACCATCTGCAATGGACTTATATAATGGCCTCCTCCATGTTTCACCATATAAAATTTGATAATAAATTAAACCTAGCTAATATTTTCACCTATTTTTACCATCCATAAGCCACTAAATTAAAAGCCTCTTGTATTTCTACCATGTTTGAAGCTCACAAGCCATACCATTAAACCTAATGAACTATCAATATATTTTAACACCTACAAACTATTAAACCAAACCCCCTAATGCAACTATAGAGAGGGGGTAAATTGTACAACAACCTCCCCTAGCAACAAAGGTTCATAGTAGCTAGTTACCATAGTGTATGATTTGATTATATTAAAATCTAAATAGTATATTTAGACTTTAGCTCCTAATTAATTGGTTTCCCTTCTTAGGAAATTATTACACAATGAATCATTACTCATATTCTCTCTCAAACTTCATCAAAGCATGATGACACCCACAATATCCCAAATAATGGCTTTTCTTGATTGAAGGATATCTTTTGTTGGTAGGACAACAAGATATTGTACTAGATGATAATATCCAAGAGAATGGGTTCTAAGATGATGGATTCATAAGAAAGTGGTGTTACTTGATGGTAATCACAATTCTTTGATGACAATAGAAATATCTTATTATATAAGATGACAATGTGTAAGATGATAAGGTAAAATATGATATGCTTCCTGTAGTGATTCCTCTCTACATACTCCTCTCGATGATCAAGACTTATATAGAATTTTACATAGCAAAAGTCCTGATATATAAGTGAAGGAGTTCCAAAGAATTTTTATTTTAGAATAAGCCTTGATATTAGAGATTTTACAATTCACAATGAAATGCTAGCAACAAAACTCTTGACTAGTCTACAAGATGACCTTGAATTAAGAGAAATGCTAAAGTCAAGCACACACCAATGCCTAAGTCAAATCAAATATGATAGAGGTAGATGGGTTGAGTTAATGATTCCCTAACTTAGGAGACAAAGACCACATACCAAATCATAGCTTGATTAAATGGTTTAGATGTTCATTCAAGATAAATTATGGTGATGATATTCTCAAGCCTAATATTTATTATGGTCAAAGAGTACTTCATTCAATGACCATAATCCTTAGGAAAATTAGGTGAGATTATAAAATTTATTTACAAATGATTTTGGAGGGCAATTTTTCCTTTTAAACTATAAATAATAGTGATACAATCTATAGGAAGGATCAACAAGTTTGCAATTGTATTCTTTTGTAAGCTTTCCCTTCATTTCTTTTTCTAAAAGCAATCAGCTCCTAAGAAGCTTGTGGGTAATCTTGAACCCTTGCTTCTAGTATAATCTTGCTTATATATAAACATGGGAGCCTATTTCAAATTTTTGTATAGCCATATGTGGCCTCTTGTTGACATGTTTCTTTGTGTACGTATATATTTGTGATATTTTACCTATTTTTTGGTTAAATTAAGTGTATGTGTGTATGAGGGGCCTACTTCTATTTTTAGAGTAGTCACTAAATTTAGCTCTCCTATGGGACCCATCTTCTTATGCATGCATATAACTGGTAACTCTTATTTGTGCTTCATTGTGTCAAGGAGAGGAAGTATTCACCATTAGAAAATAACATTTAGGCTTGTTTTTGGAGGAAGATATTAGTGGATATCTTGGCACATTGTCATCCCATTTTCTTTTGTTGAGTTGTTTTATTTTATCTCTTACATTCCTTTTTCCTTTATTGAGTTAAAATGTACCTTGAAGATCACATTATGACAAGGCACACTTGACTCAACAAAGGGAAAAGATATGCCTTATTAAAACTTCTAGAGGCCCCTGATTGAGCCAAACCCTATGCTCTTGGCTATGGCCCTATTGTGTCACTCCATGCGAGGCATAAGTGCCCCACCAAGGATAATCAAATATGGTAATAGTTTAATGGCATGCCTAATGGGATCCCAATGATACATCATTAGAACTTAAACCTTAACAAGGAATAGAACTCAGACTTGATGAGGCTCTTTGTCTATTCCTGCTTGTTGAAGCATCTCTTTACTTAGTTGATGACTCTACTCTAGAAATAACACTAGAAGAAACAACCACTTAAGATACTAGACTAAGTTTTAGGTGAAAACCTCAATCTATCAACTTTTTAGAAGCTCAAACTTCCATTCTCCTAGTGACTCCACCTAAAACAAGAAATCCAAAAGTAGCCAAATGAAGAGTTAGAAATTAAGTCTTATGTCTACAAATTTTAATAAAAGTTATTATTGTGAGAAGAGAAAAGCACCATACACATATGAAATAAAATCTTGTATTACAAGCTTTTATTTTTACAAAATTCCCTCTAGAGGCTCACAAATGATACCCTCAAAAAGTTGAGGAGGTAACTTTTTACCATAAACAAGTGGTACCTTCAATATTCCTCTCATCACACATGAATGTTGGATGAGTTTTGATAGCCTTGAGGGAGCTTTGACCATTCTAGACTACCTGCAACTTTGAAGTACCTACACACAACCAAGAGCAACAAGTTAGTAGTATCAATGGGGCCTACCTAGGTTAAGCCCCAAAATTTATATGAAAGATATAAACAAATAACCCTAATAAAAATCTTATAAAAACTATGAATATAAGGCCAAAATATAACAAACACTAAAAATATACCTTGCTTAGACCCCAAATCTCACAAAGATATGAACCATAAACCTTGATAAACTTTGTTTAAGATAAGAATATAATGTGAAAATGACACAAAACACTAGAAATATACTTGTATTTGCCTTCTTGCTTTGTCTATCACTGAAATCTAGGCAGGAACTATCTTTGGTTTTTGACCATCCAAGGGGATGATAACTTTCACTACTAACCATTCTAATATTGGATGATTGTGACTTCTGGCCTTTCGAGGTCATACATTCATGGTCTGTGCTACCCTAATGCTATTGAAAGGCCTTCAAGGGGATGATATGAGTCTTTGGTTACAACCAAGTGTCGAGATGATATCTTGTTTGCATGTAGTTTCAAAAGAGAGTTATGGGCATTGTAGAGTTTGTATTCATATTCATGGTGAAGTAGGGATGAGCAAAGGGGATGGTAATAAGTGGTTTTTGAAATGTACAAGGGAGGCTTGGTCAAAATTTTGGTAGAATTTTGGCTTATGTGAGCATGTGTTATGCAAAATGGAAGAAAATAGGGGGTATTTATAGGCTTTTGGCAAGGGGAGGGGGTGGTGAAGTGGAGGTGATGTGGAGGTAACATGGCAGCCAAGTAGAATGTGGAGAAACCAAGAAAAATATAGGAATTCCACATGGAGTGTGCACCTTTCCATATTTATTGGCCTTGGGTGAGGTGAGTCCTCACCCACCCAAATGCCATAAATTGGCCTAGGGGGAGTGAGGGGGCATGGGAACATGGAAACATTGGGTGAAGTGGAGTTAATTTTAAATTCATAAAAATGCAAGATGTAGGGTGGGGAGGACATGTGGATTTATGAGAGATATTCATGAAGGGATTGACTTGGCATTTTAGGGCAATTTTAAATTCATTTAATATGGGAGAAAAAAGTGTAGGAGGATTTGGTTATTAATGTGGGGGGGTTTTCTAGGGGATTTTATTGGGATTGTGGGGGATGACTTGTATTTTTAGGATTTATCTTGGGATTTTGTAATCTAATCTACAAAAGTAATAAAAATCTAATCTATGAGAGCAAAAAAAACTAATCTACAAAAGCAAGAAAAAATTAATCTACAAAAGCAAGAAATTTTAGGAAAGTAAATCTAATCTAGAAAATAGGAAATTGCATGAAAATAAATCTAATCTATAAAAGTGGGTAAGGAAATTGTTAGATTTTGATGATTTATATTAAAGGAAATGCAACCACAAGATGTAAAATGAGTAAGCTATGATAACTATATGATAATGGCACTATAATATGCAGGAAAATAATAAGATAAACTTCTGCAATAACTCAAAAATATACCATTAATGATAGTATAATGCAATATTATGGAGGACATGAACACTCCAAAATTTTAATGAAATATCTACATTGTACTCACTCTACTAATGTATTTAATCACTCTCTCTAATACTATTGTCTCTCACTACTACTCTCTATTCACTAAAGACATATATAGGAATATATATCTCTTGGCCCATGAATCTTCATCTACCTATCCTATGACTCATGCACATGTAGACTACATGAACATTTACATCATTGCACATTCTGACACTTGTGTATTTATTACATTGTATGAAGGAACTACTCAAACCTTAATCTAAGATAAACTTCTAATCTAATAATGTACCCAAGGTGGTACTTTGGCATGTACCAAATAATGTAATATACTCTAACACCTCTCATTTATTATATTATTTGGGTATTGAAGACTTTAGTCTTCAATATGGATCTTCATCTTTCAAATATTCTTGATCTTGATCTGGTCCTCCTTCTTCTTTTACTTTAGTCTTCATATTGTCTTTCCTTGTCTTCTTCATTTCACTACTTTTTTATATTTCAAAGTGTTTGGTAGAATATTTGTTCTTGAAGTCTTCCAAGTATCTTTAATAAACTAGAGATCTCATAATCTTGTAGGTTGTAAGTGGATCAAAATTGATCCATTTTCTTTCCTTTGATTTTTTGTATAACCTGTCTCCTTGATCTTCAAAAATGTCAAGCTTGAATTCATTGTTAGAGGATGCTTCTAATCTAAGAACTTGGAAGAAATAATCTAATTTGAATATTAGTCTCTCTTCAAATCTGTTATAGTACATGTCCTTATATTAATAGAAGAAATATGAATGAGTTTTTTCTCCATAGTATTTACATGGATGGAAACTCTAGCGATTTTCTTTCTCATGATGAAATTTGCTACAATAGGTGCATAGTGAAGATATCCCAACTTATTTGTTACTTGTTTTAGGAGAATCAAGTCCATCTAATTCCTTGATGAAATAGTTAAATCATATATGTACAATCAAAATTATTTCATCTTTACTTCTTTCATAGATTTGTAGGATATATTTTTGATGTATATTATTTTCTACCTATTGAATATGATTCTCAATATCTTATTTAGTATAGTTGTCATCATTGATAGTAATTTTTGCCAAACTATTGGTTTGTAAATTCTTAGAAGTCTCTCTAAACCATATTGGTTCTTCTCTTTTAGTTGTACTTTCCTTATTATCATTTCTAGAATCAAGTATGTCTTTGAACCATTTTGACTCCTTGAGATCTATATACTTAATAAGCTTTTTCAAAGTTTTTAAAGTAGTCTACCTTATAACTCCCTAGTTTAAAAATTGTGAACTAACTTGATAAAACCTTTTCAAATATTAGGTTTTATAGAATCCCTTATATCTCCCAAGTGATTAGAGTATGCTATGGTCTTGATAAAGTGCTTGATTTAAACTTCCTTGAGTTGAATCCCTAAATTTCAACTACTAAATTTCACCTTATTTATCCCTATTGATGCACTTTTCAACTTTGATAAAGTTCTCTATCTTCAAGACTCTATGGTTGGATTATTTTTATCCCTTTAATGTGTATATGAGATAAGTATAATAAATTCTAACTCTTTTAAGTAATCAATGGACTTGCTTGTCATGACCCTCCCACTTAGTCGCTCCTTTATTCACCCCTGCCCAATAAGATTCTAGGGTTTGGAATCATAGTCTCACCTATGTTTACCCTCTTGGCATTAGGGTTGGGTGTGGGTCCAATATTGTTGATTGGGTGTTGTCGCACCATTGTGGATTGTCGTAGTTTCCTTACCTAGGGATAAATTAAATTAGTTCTTGAGTTTAGGTTATGAAAAGAAAGGTAATGCTTTCAGTAATGATATCAAGTTTCATTTATTTAAATTAAAAAAGTTTAATTTAAATAATTAGAAAATTTAACCTTGATTGTTTAAATTAAAAGAAAATAGTTTGATTTAAATGATTAGAAAAGTGAAACTTTGATTATTTAAAGAGTTTGATTTAAATGATTAGAAAGGTGAAAGTTTGATTGTTTAAATTAAAGAGAATAATTTGGTTTAAACATTTTAAATAAAGGGGGACTTTAATTGTTTAAACTAAAGAAATGATTATTTTGTAGATTAAGGGTATGGGACCTTGATTTATGGAATAAAAGAAATGGTTTATTAATGGATTGGGATAGGTGCTCTTGATTCATTAATTAAATGATAGTTTGTTTATAAACCAAAGGTATAGAACCTTAGTTATGGAATGAATGGGAAGAGATTTAATTTTAAATTAAAGTAGAAAAGCTTTAATTTAGTAAATGAATGAATGAAAGGATTGCTTTAGAGTTTAAAGGTATGGGACTTTAATGCTTTAAAGACAAGACTAGGTTTTATTTAAGTATAACCATGATCTAAAGAGTGCATGTTGAATAACTCTCTAAAGGCAATTGAGAGGAGATAATAAAAGTAATGATTCTTTTATGGTACCAACTATGTTATTAGATGGTTAAAGACTTGATTGATTGTATAGTTGCAATTTGGCAATGAAATGAGTAAATGCATTTAGAGGTATGCCTATCCTAAACTATGAGTGTCTTGATCCCCTACTATTCTCAAATGATCGATGGAAGAGTGGGAGGACCAAATTTATAGATGGACCAATGCACCAGTTTGCTCTCTACTTACATCTTGTTTACTTATGCTCAAATAGACTAGATTTATGGGGATATTTCCCTGATGAAATTGATGTAATGTATTATTTAAGGGTATGGAGGTTTTACCATACATGCTTATGTAATAAATGATTAATGTTGGAAGATGCACCTTTATATTCTATTTGATTCATTATGATTGTATCTAAATCTTTTCTAGTTCATGTCTATCCTTTAAATATTGCTCTATGTTTCTAGTTATCTTTTGCATGTTTTATGAGTTATGTTTTATTAGATTTAGTATCTAGATATATCTTTTATTTTCATGCTTGAATAACTTTATAAAGAATGAGTAACAAGTTCTAGGGTGAACTTAGAGAATAACCTAAGGGCTTGAGACCCCCTTAGGGTGAACATAGTGGACCTAAGAGATTAAGACCCCTTAGGAAGAATGGTAACTAGGTTATGGAAAGACTACATGTGAGTTAAGATAGCTTGTCGAAAGATGAGATTGATAGCTTAACTCGTAGTACACGTAGCATACCTATGCATAATGGTTTACGTAAAGTATGGAGATACATGTACACCTTCTAATGGCTGAAGGTGATAAGTCTAGCTCATCGAGAATGATGAGATGGATGGACTTATTTGCATGACATGAGATATGCCTATGCAGATGGACTTGCATGAGGAAAATCTGGTGAGGTGTAGCTCTTTGAGAAACTTAGGGGATTTTTTAAACATTAAGTTAATCTAAGGTTGGTTAGGGGTTTATGAATCCCTCTCCTTAGTAAAAAAAATCCTTTCTTTTCTATATGTTTCTTGTTTCTTGTTTTTAGGATTGTTACATTGCTTCCTTTTATTCTTGTCATGACCCTCCCTGAAGGACTTTGTGGCATGGGAAAACAATGTATTAATTGAGTAAGTTTTAATACTTGGTTTGTGTAATTGAGTTGCTATATGATGTTAGTTGATATTGAAGGATATGAACTGCTAACAAGTTACCAATATGTAGGATCGGGTACGCTCGTAGGTGGAAGAAGTTGAGTCATCCACCAAAGGCGAGGGTACTTGAGGTTGGGGAAGTGGAGATAAGGCAACTTAGGGGTAACATGGATGGAATACCTTCATATAGGTATACATAATAGATTAGGGATTATCATCAATAGTTAATCACTTTGAGCCCTAGATTGATAGCCTAGTAGCTATCATAAATTCTAGAGGTTGAGATGAGTGACTAGGTTGATAGAAAGATTCTCTCTTTTTGTATGTTGCACATGTTTGGTTTACTTCATCATTATTTGCCTCAATGGTTTGAAAAGAATGCATGAGTTGATTGTCTTCATAACTCTTTGTGTTGCTCTAATGAATAGAAGGATTAGTAAATGCTTTATTTAAAATGATAGTAGATTTCATTTAAAATTTATAAATGTTTTAAATGAATAATGATAGTTTCATTTTTGAATAAAATTGTTTATTTGAAAAGTATCAATAGAGTTCCATTATTAAATAATGGAAGCATGATGTAATTGATTAGTAAAAGAACCCATGTATTTACTTATATGTGTATAAGATACTTATTTAAATGATAATAGAGTTTCATTTAATTAAGTAAAGAAATATTTATTTAAAAAAAAATTATAGATTTTCATTTAGAAAACGTTACTCTAAATGATAATTGAATTATATTTAAAAATAAGATTTCTTTTAAGGTAGATGAAGTACGTGTAGTGAAGGAAAGATTTCCATCATAACTTCATTACTAAGATATTGCAAAGTCTACAAAGAATGATTAAAAAATAGGAAAGCCTATCTTATCATCTACCAAGAAGATAAGGAATTGACTACGGATATGTGAGGGAGTAATGAGGAGGAAGGTGGTGGATGAAGTCCTTAGGTCATCGTACCTCGTGAGATAAGGGAGGATTGGTGATTACAAAAAAAGGCTTTGTAGAGCAAAGGAAGGAGAGAAGAGCCATGGAGAATCAATGACGTGTGAATTTGTGAAGGAGAAACATAGCGCAGTCCAACCAGAAGTAAGGTAGACACAGTCAGCTCCAATCTATCAAGTTGGATACTTAATAAAAACCTACTTCTTTATACTTAAACTATGTTGGTTTACTTCATTTGGCCATTGTGTTTGTGCTTTGTGTTAATGAGCACCTTGAGTGGCCATGATTCCTCTAAACCGGTGGCTATGTAACCTACATCTTGACATTACTTGAGAGAACGATGGTTGGGAATTCACCATGGGATTGACTCCCCATCGAAGCACACCTATGGTTAACAAGATGGTGGGGGTTAGGTTAGGAGGGATGAGGAAATGGAGGAGATAAATATGGTTGGAGAGGATAGGGTGAGTGGTGAGGTGGTTGGGGTTGGATCCCGTAAGGGGTATGAGGGAAAGAATAAGGGGTTGGAAGAAGAGGGGGAAGAGGTGGTGTTAGAAGGAGTGATGGTAAATATGAGGGGGGTTTGGGTATGGAGGAAAAGGTGATTCTCTCAAAATATATGTTTGAGATGAAGGAAAAAGGTTGAGGACCTCGATTGAGATAGAGGAGGATTGGTGTGAGTGGAGGGAAGAAGTAGGTGTGGGATGACTAGTCTAGGGAAACTTAATACAACAATAAAAGGGAAATGGACTAGATGATAAGGGGAAGGAGGTAGGAGAGGAATATTAGGGGATGAAGCTTAGATAGGAACAATGGAGAGGGAAGAGAATCCAAGGGGTGAAGACTTGGTGTGGAGTAAGAGGTAGTAGGGATAAGGTGGATCAAGGCAAGGAGGATGAAGTGGTCTTCTTAGGAGGGGTTTGGGTTAAATTGGTCTATGACACTAGGCCTAGGGTAGGATGTGATAGTTGAGAATGGGCCTTGGTAGGTGGACATGGTATAAGAGGGATATTGGTAAGAGGATTAGGTAGGGAGAGAGGCATCTCCTCCAAATGTGTTGGAGTTACCAAGGGACGAGGAATAAACCTGGTATGGTTCATGGAAGGGTGCACTTGAGCTTGGTTTGGACTTCTAGTGAGTGCCATAGGGTTCCAAGGACAACATAGACTAGGTAGAGGGGAGTGGATTAGATGGAGAAGGAAAAAGGTGAATATCGAGATGGTTGTCTAGGTGTTGGATGATCATAAAGTTAACCATCTAAGGGTCAAACGGGTAACTCTAGGGACTAAGTGTGGGAATGACAAGGATAGGCATAGGTGACAAGAGGGTAGGGGACTAGGTTGTGGTGCTTTTGATATTTTTGGTGGTGGTTTTAATGGTTTTTATAAAGAGGATACACTATTTACACAAACCAAAAATACAAACAACCAAGCAAATAGACAATGATGGTTTTGATGTTTTTTTTGTTTTGGTTTTTGTGTGCTTGATGTACCCTAAGCCTATGAACTACAATGGGATGGGTGGAGTGGAATCTATAAGTGTGTGTTTATGTTGACCCCTCTCATGAGAAGTGGTACACAAATAACTAAAAGGGATTCCTAGGATGGAGGGTTGGCTCAATGTATCCTAAGGGGAAGAATAAACCTCCAAAAGGAGGTCACTCTATCTAGGTCCTGCTACTAGCCTAATTGGCTTTCACTTCACCCTCGATTGGGATCAGATAAGAATAATAGTTGTGTGCCCACTAATTATTAAGCTCCATGAGCAAAGGGTGTCTAACCTCAAATTACCATAGGCTAGTCCCAAGGGTAACTAGTATTTTGATGATGAAATCCAAGAAACTATGCACTCTCCACTAAGGTGTCTAAGGGATCAACTGATGGTTGGGGATGAAGTCCAATGTCACTGGTTGGTTTTCATCACAAAATCTTGTGGAATATGATGTGCAAGTGTGTGATTATCTATTTTTGTTATTTTGTGCTTTATATATTGAAAATACCTAATGCAAGATTTAAGAGTAATCCTAAGGATGCAAGATGCAAAATTTTCTTAATCTAGATGCGAAGAATGTAAAATTTAATCCTAAGGATGCTCTCTTTTATTTTATTTTATTTTATTTATTTATTTTTTAAAATCTAACAACCTATGGGAGGAATTGAATGCAATTATACAAAAAGAAGCTTTAAGAGACAATGCAACCTACGCAAAAAAAGGAGTTAAAAAGAAAAAGAAGGTGGGATCTATGTAAAAGAGACCTATGTTAAGAGAAAACATACTACAGGAGGTGGACAGAAGACCTGTGGATCAAAAGAAAGATATTTGGAAGTGAACTGGAACAAAAATCCTACTCAAGGAGTGACCATCTTGGGTCTAGATGGTCACAACTTGAAATCATCCTAGGGTTGGAAGATTGCAACTGTGACTTGTATATGAGTCCAAAACACCAAACATAGAGGGAAAGCTACTTTAAGAGTGATCACCTATGGCTCAAATGGTCATAGTTGTAAATCATCTAGATGTCGGCCAATTGTAACTATGACCTATCTACGAGTCCAAAGATCAATCACAAAGGTTGTAAAATAGGATTAGTGGATAGAGCATGTGGGAAGATCTTCTATGCTATGAGAAACACTTGATTTATAGGACTAAAAGACTACTATTATGTAGGAATACAAACTAACTATGCTAAGGGGGTGGGAAGATAGAATGTGCTATGGCAATAAAAAACAATCTAATCTATGGAAATTAAAGGATAAACCAATAACTATGCTAATAAGATATGAGTCATTGTGTCAAGAATGATAAAAATCAACTATGCTAATGAGACATGAGCCATTGTGCCAAGAATTATGCTAATGAGACATGATTCATTGTGCCAAGAATGATAAAAAACAACTATGCTAATGAGACATGAGCCATTGTGCCAAGAATGATAAAAAACAACTATGCTAGTGAGACATGAGCCATTATGCCAAGAATAATAAAAAGCAACTATGCTAATGAGACATGATCCATTGTGCCAAGAATGATAAAAAACAACTATGCAAATGAGACATGAGCCATTATGCTAAGAATGATAAAAGCAACTATGCTAATGAGACATGAGCCATTGTGCCAAGAAAAATATAAAGCAATTATGCTAATGAGACATGAGACATTGTGTTAAGAATGATAAAAAGCAACTATTCTAATGACACATGAGCCATTGTGCCAAGAATGATAAAAAGCAACTATGCTAATGAGGCATGAGCCATTGTACCAAGAATGATAAAAAGCAACCATGCTAATGAGACATGAGCCATCATACCAAAAATGATAAAAGCAACTATACTAAGGAAATAAGAACAATTATTTTAATGAAAGCAAGCTATGCTAAGAAATGTGTAAAGGAAACTAATTCCAAGGAAACAAAGCTACCTAAGCTAATGAACCTAAAACATCTAATCTAATGAAATGAAAGAAATTACGTCAGGAAAAACAAAGGCAACTAGGCTTGTGGAAATAAAAACACCTACACTAAGGAAAGGCATGCTTCTAAACTAGGAAATAAAAGCACACAAACTAGGGGAAAGAAAAATGACTAGACTAAGCTACCCTACGCTACAGGATTGAACATCTACACTAAGCTAAAATATTGAGGCAATGACTAAACTATGAAATCGAAAGCAACTTTGGTGTGAAAAACAATGGAATGATGCTGATTTTAATTGAAATAGGGGGAGAAAGCCTCCTACCTATGGTTCCATGTTATTTGAAAGGTTGGTGATGGTTACAAGTTTGGGTTTGTGGTGCACAGTCATTGGAATTTTGACTGTCTAGGGTCAAATGACTATAGATATAGGTTGTCTAACCTTGGATGGTTGCACTTGGGAGTTCCTTTGATCAACTATATTTGATGATTATGGTTTTTGGTTATTCTAGGGTCACTATTGTCCACCCTCCTCTATAAAACAACATAAAATAGAATCAATAATAGTGATTTTATGATGAAGAGAAGATAAAGAAAGAAAGAACTTCCTATAGAAAATCAAAATGAAGAAAGAAGCAGCTTGAGAAAGAAAGCAGTTGATTGATGCTATCTAAATTGTTGAGTAGTGTTGAACTTATAATAGAAAATAAAGCATGAACAAGAAAATGATGATTTTGAAAAAGGGGAAGGTGACTAACCTTGGACACCCCAAATTTAACAATTGAAAAGGTGGTAAAGGATTATACTCATCTGTGTCTTGCAATGATGGGCTATTGTGAGACCAATACCTGACCAATGTGTATGGCTCTAAGTAGAAGCAGGTTATGTCTATGACCATAGGGGCTTGGATGACCTAGGTTGATGATCGTCTGAGGTCGAATGATGGTGATTGTGCGCAGGTAGTGAGAGACCTATTAAAGGGGTCTTAGTCTATTTTACATTATGGCAACTTTAGTGATAGTTAAGACTTGTGCAATAGTCAAGGAATAGTAAAATGATTAAAAGGATATAAAAATCTAAAAGAACACCCACAGAAGACATGCCAACATAAAATATAATAATAACATGATTAAACTACTACCCAAAATAAAATGCAAAATATCAAGGTGAGGTTAAAGTAAGGTCCTATTCCCTAGGATGAAAGTGATCCTAAGTTAGTAAAACCATTGTAAATATGCTCAGAGTTCATGTCATCCCAAGTCACCCTTCTTAGGACACTCCCTTTGGCAGTAGTGTGATTCAGATATTTTTTGGTTAGGTTTGCTTATTTCCTCCTAGAAGAGTTCTCCTTTAATTGGTTCCCTACTAACTAGATTTGGATGAAGAACCTTATTCCTAAAATTGCTCATTTTTTCTAGTTGGTTGTCCAAAATAGGATCCTCACTATTTATAATCTCATATCCTCGGTATGGCTATCTTGAATCGATGTCATCTTTGCTAGGTTGTGTGGGAATCAGTTATTCACATTTTCCTTGAGTGCCCCTTCTCGGCCCAAATTTTATCTTCCCTATTTATCCTAGTCAACATAGCTTGTGCCATCCCTAACTTTATTGTCAACCTTTGTATAAAGTGGCCCAACCCTTTCAAGTTTACTCACCTCAAATCTTGGTGGTCCTTTACTCTTCCTCATTTCTTATGGTAGGTTTGGCTCAAATGGAATAATAGAGTTTTTTGGGAGACATTTAGGAACTCTGATTCAATTCTTTATAGGATCCTCTCTATGTCTATTGAGAATGATAACTTGGTCCCTTTGGCTGATTGACCAAGCTCACAGTCTAAGTCTAAGCTGGTGAGTTATCTCAATCTCTCCCCTGACCCTAATATCCAAATTTACCCTAGTGTGGATAGGTCCTTGGTGGTTTGGACCTCTCCCCCTTGGGTTGGTTCAAGCTAAACTTTGATGGGGTGGCCAAAGGAAATATTGGTAGGGCTAGTTGTGGGGGAATTATCAGGGATGATAAAGCAAGGATTGTCCTCACCTTTGCTGATAATTTGGGTCTTCAATCAAAACATAGTAGAAGCTAGGGCTTTGTTTTAGGGTATTTTTGTAGCTAAGGAGTTCAAAATCCATAACCTCATTATTGAAGGAGACTCCCTCAACACTATCAATTACCTAAAAGTAACCTCTACCCCTTTATGGAGTGTCACCTCCTTGATTGAAGAGTCAAAGCTTTATCTTCATAGCATTGGTAATATCTTAATTCAACATGTGTATCATGAAGGCAATAAAGCAATAGACATTATGGCTAATCATGGGTTGATGCAGGAATCCTTGAAGATCTGGATGGGAGATTTTCCCCAATGCTTGTTGGATACATGTGCCTCCAATGACCTTTCATCTTATGTCTAATTTTTCCAAGCCTTGTATTTTCCCTCGGGGTCTCACTTCATCCTATAAGGGTGCTTTGATTTATGGTATGACCCTTCCCTATCTATCTCATCCTATGAGTATGCATTGGGGTATAGGATTGTCATCTTATATTTGTAGCATATGTGTCCCTTTAGCCTTAAGTGGAACCCATGTTGTTAGTAGTAGTGGTTCCTTAAATATCAATATTTGTTTTCAAAATCTTAGATAGGGGTGTTCCCCCAATGCTTGTTGGGCATGTGTACTCTCAATGAGTCATCCAATTAATATGTTTGAATTTTATCCATTGTCTCGCATTGGTTTTCTCAATCGATTTCTCTGCTACCATTCCCCATGGGCTTTCTCTAATTTTTTGTGCCACTCATGGAAGTCTAGCCTCGTTGTCTTCTATGGCACTAGTTCTCATTTGATTTTGGTTGGTTGGGTATGTCCCTCATTAAATTTTGACTAGAATGTTGGTTTACTTTGGAGTGTTCCTCATCCCAAGGCCCATTTTCATTGGTCCATCTTTCAAAATCATGAGCGACAATCTAATACTTTTAATTCAAGCCAACATTTGAGTCCCAATGTTTCTCAGTGGTGGCTCTTAATCCGCACTGGTTTACCTCATTTTCTATCACTTGCTTTGTTTATTGGTGAAATCATTCTTGATCATGGCAAGGCTCATGAGGTGAAGTTTTCTCGAATTGAAGTTTTTCATCAATAACCCAAATTGGTTGCTTTTCCCAATAGTGATGACATGTCCCTCTTTGGCTATGGGATCAACTCAATTTTAAATTGTAGGCAATCACAAAATCTATTGCTCTAGTTCATGTTTCTACTAAATATTTTGAGTGGGAGGTCATGGTCTTGTTCCTGGGGAGGTTTTGCCTTGATGTTTGTTTATAGAAGATGGTTAAGGATGGTGCTCATGGAGCTTAAATTTCTCCAACTTGATCCAGTGGTGGAGGACATCCTTGGGTCACATGAACTTATTTTGTTTCTAAAGAAATTCTAGGGATATGACTCAAATTTGTCAAAAGAATATGTTCAATCATGGGATAGTGGCACCATCACCCTCTAGGGTCTCACTTTCACTATCACTATTGATCTCCTCGCTGAAATTATAGGTATGGTTAATGATGGTGAAATCATTCGATGTGATAAGCATTCTATGGTGGTCGAGTTGATGCACATCAAAGATAAAGGTAAATTTCTAATGAATAAGGACAACATCTTTGTTCGAGAGGATCTCCCATCCCTATGGAATAGAGTGCTTGTTCCTATAATATAATACCTCACAATTGATGAGTCATCCTTCCCTCTATGGAGCTTTCACATGGCATTCCTTAATTTCCTAAGGGACATCAAAGTAATTAATATCCTTAAATATTTATTCTGCTCAATGGAGATCTCAATCGATAGTGTAAGGAAAGGAAAATTGACCCACCCAAAGCATCAGGGTCTACATCTAATTATTTTTAATTACATCAGCCAGAACCAAATTTAGAGAGTTGCTCCTGCTAGGGGTATTGAGGAGAATCTGCTTCCTATTCCCATATTGGGCTCACCTTTGGTTGCTCAAGTGGATATGCCTAGTGACCATATTGTTGATATGGAGGTCATCTCTTCTAATAATATGGGTAATCAAAATTTATTGGGATCTTTCGATCTTGTGCCTACTCCCAACTATCACTCATTGCATGTGAAGTCCTCTACGAAGAAAGGCAAAGGTATTGTATCAATTCTTGCAAAGGGAACTTCTTCTTTTCTTCTCTAGATCGCAAGATGCAAAAGACCACTTTGGTTCCTTCCCTTGGTGTGTTCTCAACCTAGTCCTTCGAGGATGTTGATCATGTGGTTGACCTGGATGACATTGTGTCCCTAGAAACTTCTATGCTCCTTCAGGCTGGAAAGCTCATCAATTAGATCAAAAATCAGAAGATGGTCATTTTGGATGAGGAGGTCTTGAAGGTAGATGGTGCTAACTAGGACCATATCCCTCTTTCTGATTACTTGGTTTGCTTTATGGCTATTTCATGTTTGGTTTCTTCGCTCGACTGACCTTGGGCTTGTGTCATCTAGGCCTATTTTATTGGTCGATGTATTTCCTTGATCCTATTTTGTTGTTTCATTATCATGAGGTCTTCCCTTTGGGATCCTCCTTTTTGGAATGTATTGTTCTATAGTTTCATTACCATGAGGTCTTCCCTTTGGGATCCTCCCTTTTGGATGGTAATATTTTGGGCTAAGGTCCTACTTTTGGGATCTTCCCTTTTTGGCTTGTAAAAGGTTTTGGGATCCTTTCAAAACCCATTTATCAATAAAAAAAAGGTAAGGTCCCACCATGATCGCCATTTATGTGAGAAGAGAAAAGAACCATACACATATATGAAATAAAACCTTGTATTGAAAGCTTTTCTTTTTATAAAATGCCCTCTAGGGGCTTACAAATATTATCCTCAAAAGGTTGAGGTAACTTTTTACAATAAACAAGTGGTGCTTTCAAATATTCCTCTCATCACACATGATTATTGGATGGGTTTTGATAGCCTCGAGGGAGCTTTGACCATCCTAGGTTACCTACAACTTTGAAGTACCTACACATAGCCAAGAGCAATAAGTTAATAGCACCAATGGGGCCTACCTAGGTTAGGCCACAAAATTTATATGAAAGATATAAACAAATAACCTTAATGAAAATCTTACAAAAACTATGAATATAAGGTCAAAATATGACAAACACTAAAAATATACCCTAGTTAGACCTCGAATCTCATAAATATATGAACCATAAACCTTGATAAACCTCGTTCAAGATAGGAATATAATGTGAAAATGACACAAAATACTAGAAATATACTTGTATTCTCCTTAATACTCTATCTATCACTGAAATCTAGGCAAAAGCTATCTTTTATTTTTGATCATCTAGGGGATGATAACATTTGTTGCTGACTATTTTGATGTTAGACAACTATGACTTTTGGCCATTCAGGGTTGGACGACCATGGCCTATGCTACCCTAATGCTATTGAAACTTGTTATGGGCCTTCAAGGGGATGAGATGAGTCTCTAGTTACAACCAAGTTTTGAGATGGTATCTTATTTACATGCAATTTCAAAAGAGGGTTATGGGCATGAGGGAGTTTGTATTCATCTTCATGGTGAAGTGGGGATTAGAAAAGGGGATGATTATGGGTGGTGATTGAAATGCACAAGGGAGGCTTGGATCAAAAATTTCATAGATTTTTGGCTTATGTGAGCATGTGCTACACAAAATGGAAGAAAATAGGGGGTATTTATAGGATTTTGACAAGGGGAGGGGGTGGTGAAGTGGAGGTGACATGGCAGCCAGGTAGGATGTGGAGAAACCAAGAAAATTTTGGAAATTCCACATGGAGGAGTGTGCACCTTCCTAAATTTATTGGCCTTAGGTGAGGTGAGTCCTCACCCACCCAAATGCCATAAATTGGCCTAGGGAGAAGTGAGGGAGCATGGGGACATGGAAATATTGGGTGAAGTGGAGGGAATTTTAAATTCATAAAAATGCAAGGTGTGGGGTGGGGAGGACATGTGGATTTATGAGAGATATTTTTTTATTGGTAAATTAAAATTTCATTAAAAATGGGTTTTGAAAGGAGCCCCAAAACCTTAGTACAACCAAAGAGGAACATAAAAAATCAGACCTAACAGCCATAACAAAAGGTAGCCCACGAGAGGGGTCTAACCGAGCCAAAAAATATGCTAGGAAATAAAACTAAACAAGAAAGAGAAAAGAGGATGGTCCCACCCTAAAAAATGGGGCCATCCCAAGGGGACATCCCACAAAAGAAACATGAGACTTAATTGCCATCCAGAGTGGTTTGGGACTCATCCATCTCCTTAAAAATGATGTTGAGTTGAGCGTGTGCTACGTCAAGGTCCTTAGCCACCTGGTTATAGATCATCCACATAACCTTGGATGAATTAGCCACCGTTGATAGGGTGGCCACCAAACTAGCGATGTGGGTGAGCATAGATCTATGTAGGGTAGCCCCACTACCCTCTTCCTTCACAATCTCCTTTGAGTGAACCACATCATCACAATCCTCCTTGGTTAGCTCCATGCTTTTTACCAGGGATGACTCATTTTTTAATTTCTTTAGGTACAATGATGCAAGAACAAGGGATAGGTTGAGATTCTAGAGGAACTTAGAAGAGGAACACTTAATGGCCCTAGGTTTGAGCTCAAATTCTACAAACAAAGATTCATATTTGGGCTTCGATGAGGTAGGGGAGGAGTAATCAGGATCATTATCATCACTCAACACCTCCTGAATAGGTGAATCATAATTTTTATTATCCATAGGCTTAGCAAGGGTGGGAGGGATGGGATTAAGTGAGGTACCAAGAGGGGTAGGTGAAGGGATGGGTTGAGAGGGTTTGGGATAGGTAGGGGCAAGTGGGGGAGGGGTAGGGGAAGCAACAATCAGAGTGTTTTTGGTGTATGCATCTAGGGTATGCTTGTAAAGGATATAGTGCAGACCCTGGTGAACAGAGTAATGGGATTTCTCGATCCTTACATTGGTGATAGACAATTCTATGGACCTGAAGAGGTAGTTGGGTATATTCATTTTCTTGTTCCCTCTAAAATGGTTCAAAAATGCTAAATGAAAGCTATGCAAGATGACATCAATCTTCTCAATGGTGAAGTATTGAAGGATGGGAACCATGACACGATCCCATGGCCGAAGCTTCATCCTTTCGATACCACCATCAATAAGTAAATCCTTACCTTTTCAGGGAAGTATTCTAGCTCTACCACCATTGTGTGCTTATTGCATCGTATGCATTTGCCATCAAGAGGGAGCCCAGTAACTTCTTCCAACAAGTGAACATCAATCATGAAATCAAGCCCTCTAACCATGACTTGACCTCCATTCCAAGTGTTCACAATTACGTTGGATATATCTTCCTTTCCCTATGAATTTCAATAGGAAGGGTAGGCAATTATGGCTCTTCAAAATATCCTCAACTATGGGATCAAGCTGAAGCATGATGGGCTTGAGGATGGCCATGGAGGATTGGGTATGGGGACTGAGGGACTTGGTGTTGGGGTTAACAAAATGTGGATGGGAAATATGGTGGATATTTGAGTAAGGATAATTCTTAAAGTATCGACTAGCATGCATACCAAAGGAGATAGAAGATGAATTACACTAGATCATTGTAGGGTTCAGATGGTGATGCATTTTGGGTTGTGTGTCAACCAACAAAACCCAAAATCTATAGTGGAAAGGTACCATGATGGTAAGGTCATTGATGATGGCACTAGGATCAACCTTATTATGGGGAAGAGCAGCACACAAGGTGGTAAAATTGTTGAGAATTCTTGAGGTGGCCCAGATAAACACACCATGGAAATCAAGCACATTGTTGGGATTGCACATGTGAGAGATTATGGTGGTACCATTGTTCACACCATGCTGATTGGACTTCTACGATCCAAGATAACGAGGGTTGGTTTGATTGGATAGAGCATGCAAAAAACATGATGACACCACCAAAAGGATAAAAAAATATCTTGTAACTAAACACAAGGCACAAAGGGTTCTAATAGTGGAGGGTCATCAAAAACCACAAAGAGTAGGGGTGAAAGGGGTACACGTGGGTGGGCACCTCATGGTAAAAAGGAGGATGGGGTACATGCTGATGAGGTAAGGGTATGGGTTCATGGTAATGGGGCCAAATGAGGATGAGGGAGGGGTAGGTCAGAGGGGTCAAGCTGGCACTAGGAGTGCAGGAAATAAAATGGGATGGGGGACATGTGGGAGGTAACGAAGGGTGGTTACAAATCAGAGGGTTCAGGGAGTGGGATGGGAGCTAGGGATCGACTAGGAATGGATCGATCAAGGGCAATGGCATCGATAAGGGTTGGGGAGAAAGCATCATACCAGACATGTAGGGACTACTAGGAATGGCCCAGGTTGGCAAGGGAGTCAACCGCTCTATTGGCTTCTCTAAACACATGTTGAACCACGACCTTCAAGTGATTAAGGAGAAGTCTCCTAACTTCAAAAATAATGTTGTTGACCCTCCAACTAGGATTCCTATTGGTCTTGGTGTAGTTGATGACATTTAAAGAATCTCCTTCAACCATGAGTTTACACTAGAGATTGCTTGTGATCGATAACCCCCAATAGAGGGCTTTAGCTTCTACGCATGATCGGTGAGGATGCCAAGATTCTCAGAAAAGGCTAAAATAATACTTCCTTCATGATTTCTAACAATTCCTCCTCCAACTAGCCCCATATTTCCTCTAGAAGAGCCATTGAAGTTCAGCTTTAGCCAACCCTCTAGGGGAGGGATCCACTTCACATTGGATCTAGTGTTGGGATGCATGGGTGGGTTGAGGGAATCCATAAAGAGATGGAGGGAAGAGGCTATGGAGGATTCGATCCTAGGGCTTAGAGGTCTAGAGCAAGGGCACAAGTACACATTTTCAATGGTAAAATTGAGGATCCTATTGCCAATCGAAGATGGGTCTCTAGGGGTATTGGAAAAAGCATGGTTATTACATTCAAGCCAAATTTACCACAAGAGGTGATGGAGGCACATAGACCAGAGGGACTTGATTTTGGGGTTCTTAAAAGGGTTGGGCCATTGGTGGAAAATATCGACCACTGAGCTAGGGTGGGCCCAAGCAATGTTGAAGATGTTAAGGATTGAACTGAGGACTCAGTCCATGAAGGAGCATTCAATAAAGATATGGTGCACTGACTCCCACCCAAAATTACAAAGATAACAATAGTTAGGCAACTATAAACCTCTAGTTATGAGATTATCCAGAGTCAATATCTTGTTTTGGGCTATCAACCAGGAGAAGAACCTAATTTTGGAAATAAGGTTCTTGAGCCAGATAGACTTGAGAGAGATGTTGTAGGTAGGGGTTTGATCCAAAAATAGGTAGGCAAATTTGATAGAAAACTGCCAATCATCACACTCTCTCCAAATAGGAACATTGGGAGACTCAATGAGAATGGGGATGATGAAGGGGTGGAGAATGGATGATAGGGAGTTGATCACGTTTAAGAGGTCAATAGGGAGGGATGAGGGTAGAATGGATTTCCAAGAGGGCCTATCATGATTGAATGAGATGAAGTGGGAGACCTTGTTGCCAAAGAGGTGATCAATGATTGGCTTAAGGGTAGCAAGGGAGGGGTCATCAATGAGAGGGTGATCACAGACCCAAGGATCATGCCAAAATTTAATGGTCAACCCATTATTGAATTGCCATATGATACCCTTGGAAATGATATCTTTGGATTTTGTGATGGAGTTCCAAAAGGCAGAGCCAGAAGAGGGGGCCCCATACTCTAGGATATTATGGTGTTGAAGGTATTTCCTTTTTATAATAGAGATCCATTCGAGATCCGCATTGGTGACAATCTTCCACACTTGTTTAGCTATGAGGGCTAGGTTCATTTTTCCCACTCTTCTTAGGCCAAGCTCCCCTTGGGATTTGGGGTTGCACACTTTGTCCCAAGCGACCAGGTGGAACTTCCTTTTGTTTTTCGCTCCTGCCCAAAGAAACTATTTCTGGATTTGCTCAATTTTATAGCATATTTGTGCAGGAGCTTTGAATATGGATAGGAAGTAGATAGGGATGCTTTGGAGGCATGCATTAACTAGGGTGGCTTTAGCATCTTGGCTAAGGAGGGCTCCTTTCCAACCTATGAGCCTTTTGAGGAGTCTGTCCAAGACATTATTCCACATGCTATCCGAGGGACTACTAGAGAAGAGAGGAAAACCTAGGTAGTACGAGGGTAGATCATCAATTGGGCATTGGAGGACTTGGGCTATGCATTGCTAGCGGACAAGGGGTGTGTTGATAAAAAATATTTTTCTCTTGGAGTAATTTACCTATTGACCAGTTGTGTCCTCATACAGATAGAGAATAGACTTGATGGTTTTGGCTTCAACTACAGAAGCCAACATAGCTAGGATGGTATCATCAACGTGTTGTTGGTGAGTCACAAGTTCTAGCAAAGAGATGGGCTTGATGTCGGAGATGGCCCCACTAGCACGAGTAGCTTTGAGAGTTCTTCCTAGGGTTTTGACTAGGATGATGAACAAACACGGTGATAAGGGATCCCCCTGCCTGATTCCTCTATTGCTTCTAAAGTATCCTGTTGTAGACCCATTGACAATAACATAAAACCATGTTGAAGAGATGCATGCTCATATGAGGTCAACCCACTATGGATGAAACCAAAACTTAAGCAATACAGTAAGAAGAAAGTCCCAAGAGACCTAATCAAAAGCTTTGTTCATGTCGAGCTTGAGGAGAAAGCCCACTTTCTTGCTTTGAGAAATAGAATGTATCACCTCAAAAGCTCACTTTCTTGCTTTGAGAAACAAAATATATCACCTTGTGAATGGTAATTACACCATCGGTGATATTTCTCCCTTGAACTGTGCTGCCTTGATAGGGGTCAATGATGAGGGGGAGGGCTTCCCTCATTCTAGTTGACATAGCTTTTGTCAATATTTTGTAAAGCACATTACACAGACTAATGAGGCAAAAATCAGACAGATAACTGCAATGAGCCTACTTGGGGATGAGGGTCAAAAAAGTTGAGTTGACATCCCTGGAAATGGCTTTAGAACTTTGTATGTATCGGATGGTAGTGCATATTTCAGGCCCAACAATGTCCCATTAGGGGGTTGACTTGGCAGATTTATGAGAGATATTCATTAGGGGGTTGACTTGGTATTTTAGGGTAATTTTAAATTCATTTAAAATGGAAGGTAAAAGTGTAGGAGGATTTGGTTATTAATGTAGGGGGGTTTCTAAGGGATTTTAATGGGATTATGGGGGTTGACTTGTATTTTGGGGATTTATCTTTGTTGGAGAATATTACATTATTTGGTACATGACAATGTACCACCTAGGTACATCATTTTAAATATTAGATTAGGTTTGTATCTTTGATTAGAGTGTGAGTAAATATTTTATGTAATATAATAATATGTAGGAAATGCACAAGTGTCATGTAAATATGAGTGCAAGTGTTGTGAGTGTAAATGTGCACAAGTGTCTTATATGTAAGTGTGCACATGTGTTCTTAGAATAGGAAAGTGAAGAGTTGTAAAGAAGTGTGAAGGTCAAGAGTGCAACATATGAGAAGTCACATACAATTATATATTTGTGATAAAGCATTGTAATATTCATTGAACATGCATAACTTTATGCTTGCATTAGTAGACCTTTATTCAATAGCATTTTTTGTATTTTATGTGCAATATTATGAGCATTATTTATATAATTATTTTGTGAGTATTGTTATTATATTTGATTCATTATATTGCAACTTCATTATATTATATCCTATGATTATTTTACTATGAGATTTACATTACTATTAAAGCTTCAAAAGCTAACAATCTTAGAAGTTTGTGAATTCCTTGCATATTTTCTTAGGGATTGGATTGAGAATTGTGAGGTGGTTAGTAGGTTTAATTAGGGGTTTGATTAGGGAAATGAGGGCTAAGTGTGTTATAAGAGTTTTGAGGACAATTAGGGGGACAAAAGAGGAATTTATGGAATATGGAGAGGATTAGGGGAAATTAAGAAGAGATTAGAAGAATTTAAAAATATTTAGGAGAATTTAAGAAGAATAAGGGAAATTGGGAATTAGGGAGAAATTAGAAATAATTATTAGAAAGATATTAGGAGAAATAAAATAAGTTAAGGAGGAATTAGGATAGATTAGAGAAATTAGAGAGAAAGTAGGAGAATAAAACAGATTTAGGGGAAATTAGAACTTAGAGGAATTAAAGGGGAATTAAGAGAATTTAGATGAATTAAAGATGATTAAGAGAAATTAGATGCATCTAGAAAGAATTAAGGGAAATTAAATGAATTAAGAAGAAATTAGAAGATTTTAAGGAGGAATTAGAAGAGTTAGAATAGAATTAAAATAATTAAAGAGGATTAAAGGTATTTGGAGGGAAATTAGAGGAATTTGGAGAATTTAGAGAAATTGGAAGAATCAAAGGTAGAATAGGGGAATTTGGAGGAAATTAGGTAGATTAGACAAGAAATTGGAATTTTAGAGGAAATTGGATGAATTTGAAAGGAATTTGAGAAATTGGCAAGGGTCTAGTAACAATTTGAGGATTTGGATGGATTGATTGGAGGATGGGTTCAGGTGGTTATAGAATTGGCTAATTTTGGGTGTCTACAACTATCATTACTCACAACCATTTTATGAAGAAGGAAAACCACAATCTATAATATGGATACCTCACCTCTACCACCACCCCTTAGAGCATTCCCTACCTAGAATGATAGACGCCCATTGGCTCCATCAGTGTTGAATGAAGTATGGGAGGAGATACCCTAGTTGGCTTTAAAGTCTCTCACCTATTTTATTGGGGAAGACCACACCAACCCATTGAGCACCTTAACCACATGTCTAGCCTATGCATAATCCACAACATATTAGAGTAAAACATGGCTCTAAGGTTGTTGGCCACATCCTTTAGAGGAGAAGCTTGAGAATGGTACATTACACTCTAGCATGAGTCGATCACATGTTGGGACCAGCTCAACAATATTTTTGTGGAGCAATTAAGAGAATTGAAAAATAGGGTATTGCTCCTACAACAACTAGCAACAATCAAAAGAGCTCCCATGGAGGTGATAGAAGACTTCAACCTAAGATTCCATAAATCTTGGTAGATGCCTAAAACGCTCCACCCCCACCAGGTTTGACAATGATTTTTTTGTTTTAGAGCATTGAATTTTGAGATATCCATGTTGATAGAGGATATTCTATACCAAAAATATACAAAATTGTTGTCATAACTAAATATGATTTAATACAAATAGGTAAACTACCACCAAGACCACTGCACCCTCTCTTATCCTATTCCCCAAACCAACAAATTATATATTTGCAACCAACAACACCTCCTTCCACTACTTTGGGTGCACTTCTTGGAACTTCCAACTAGGCAATAAAAGGATTTTTTTAATTTCAAGAAGACCACCAAGAGGAATTAAGTGGTCTTAATGAATATTATGGCAATAACTCAAAAATATCAAAAGAACCTTATCAATGGGGGGTCTCTGAGCTAATTCTAATGTCACAAGAGAAGACAGTAGGACCTATCAAAAGTATACTAATGCCTAGAACCATGAGTGAGACCATAATAGGATATTTCCAACCATCAACAACAAAAAGGGAGGAAAATTTTAAAACCCAAAATACTACCATAGAGGAAAGATGGTTTTAAAATTTTAATATAATGGAATATTGCAAAAGGACCACCATAACCATGCCACTTTGGGATATACCAACTTTAAAAGAACAAAATCCCTACTAGCAAAAAAAATAAACAAATACAAAATAAATTGGTAGAAATATAGATGCAAGATAAATAGTGCAATAGGGTGATATTTTAGACTATAAATACTACTACAAACAAATAAGTATGGGAGCATATATAATTTAGGAGGAAACTACTCCTATTCCAAGAATTTTTGAGGAAAAGGAAAATCCAATTGGAATGTAGAAGCTATGTTTTGATGGGACCCAAAGTAGGATGGGAGCAAGGGTAGGAATATGTCTAGTTTCCCCAAAAGGGACCAAGTATTTTCAATCATATAGGCTATAGTTCACTTTCTCCAACAATAGAGCATAATATAAAGCCCTAGCTCTAGGGCTCCAAATGGAAAAAAAAAAGAGAAATCAAGATGCTTCAATTTTTTGGGGACATCAAACTAATTGTTAGACAAGTAAGAACCCAATGGTTAGCCAAGAATAGGTTGATTAAAGCTTATAGAAATAGAGTTTAGGATTTGATGGAATATTTTGATGCTATCAACATAAAAGTAATTCTAAGAGAACAAAATGCAGATGTAGATAGAATGGCTACTATTGGCTCATAATTTAGCCCAGTCAATGATCTATGGAAAAACCATCAACTTGTAAAGATGATAGTAAGGCCAATAGTATTAGATAACTAGGAAAATTGGCAAGTATATGAGAATGATGAGCGGATTACCTGATTCCTATAATAGGCAAATGAATATACTAAAGAAAACACCCCTAAAATAGAAGAAACATATGAAGATCAAATCATTCAACTAAGATCAAATAAAATGCCAAAGGAACTAATCATCCTAGAATCCCTTTTCAACCCAGATGATGGATTCAAGGGTAGGAAGGGGTTTACTACAAAAATGGAGGATCATTAAGAAATAGAAGTGATGGCATAGACTTATGAAGACCTCAAAGGATATGATAAAAGTGTTATTCAACACATAATTGAGTTGGACCCTCAAGCCAAAATAATCATATAGAAACAAAGACCAATCAATCCAAAAATTGAACCCCTTATGTAAAAGAAATTCAATAAATTGATAGAATAAAAAATCATATACCCAATCAAGCATACCACTTGGGTGTCTAACCTAGTACCTATGGGAAAAAAGAATGGTAAAATTAGATTGTGTGTGGACTTTAGGGACCTAAACAAGGCTTCCTTAAAGGATCATTATCCTTTACCTTCAATGGAGTAGATCCTTTAGATGGTAGCAATGTCTGAAAGGCTTTCATTATTGTACAGTTTCTTTGGATTTAAACAGGTATGGGTAAAATATAAAGATCAACATAAGACAAAATTCACTAAAAATGGTGAACATATGCATACTAGTGAATGCCTTTTGGGCTATTTAATGCAAGAGAAACGTTCTAGAGGACCATGACTATTTCCTTTCATGATCTAATAAAAAATATATATTAATCTATCTGGATGACCTCACGATGTTCTCAAAAAAGGAGGATCACTTGGAGCACCTCAAAAGGATTTTCCAACCATGCCAAGAATTTGAGGTATGCTTAAACCTAAATAAATTTTGTTGCATGCCATAGGAAAAATTACTAGGACATGTGGTATCCAAAAATGGTATTGTTATAGATCCTGATAGAAATGAAGTAATTATGAATATTTTGCTACCAAGACATAAAAAAGGGTTGCAATTGTTTTTTAGACATCAATTTTGTCAAAAAAATTGTATTATATTTTGCAATAATAGTCAAGCCTATGATGTTCATGTTAAAAAAGGATCACCCCTTTCTATGGATGAAGGATGGAAAAGAGGCATTCCAAAAAATTAAAGAAGTTATTGCAGATGCTCCAATGCTCATAAACCCAAATTTTAGCAAAGATTTTATTATTTTTGCATATGGAGAGCTTAATATAGTAGCATTGATGACACAAAAGGATGAGAACTGGCAGGAATGCTCAATGGATTTTTTAGCCAACCCTTGAAAGAATATGAAGAAAAATATAATTTTGTTAGAAAATAGGTATATACCTTAAGAAGGGGACTGAAATATTTTAGACACATGATCTCCAATAACAAAACCAATGCTTTTATCATACACTCTAGTATAAGAGACTATATAATGGGTAGATAAATGAGTGAAAAATGGCCTAGTGGATTACCAAGATTTTGGACTATGATATAGAAATCAAGGCCACTAAACTAGTTAGAAGGAGATCACTCTACCAACAGATGGTTGAAGATATAGTCATGAAGAGGAATGATTCAGGAGAAGAAGATGAGGAGATGAAATCACAAGAGTGCCTGGTGAATAAGGAAGAGGAGGAGCCAAATTGGGTGGAACAAAGAATTGATTATATACAAACAAGAAAATACCTCTTGAATCTAGACAAAGCTCAAAGAAGAGCTTTTCACATGCAAAATTCTTATTATACAATAATAGAAGGAATTTTGTTTTGAATAAACTTTGATGGGGTGTTACTTAGATGTGTTAGAAAGGAAGAAGCTCAAAGCATACTGTAGGAATTTCATCAAGGATTAGCTAGTGGTAATTTCTTAGCCTAAATAACTACAAACAAAATCATGAAAATAAGATATTATTGGCTTGGTATATTTACAAACTCTCATAACTAGATTAGAAATTGTGAAAAATGTAAATTCTACACGAGGAAAAAAAGGAATGCCTCCATGCCTTTAAACCTATAATGATAGAAGAGCCTTTTGTACAATGGGGGCTAGATTTTATTAAAATGATTAATACGCCATCCAATGAAGGGCACAAATGAATTTTAACAACCATAGACTACTTCACTAGATGGGTTGAAATAGTCCCTTTAAAGGAAGCCATAGGAAAAGTAATCATAGAATTCCTAGAGGATATTGTGACCAGATTCAATGTTCCAAATAAAATAATAATAGTCAATGCTAAGGCATTCATGGGTTCAAAAATCCTTCAATTCACATTACAATATGGTATATATTTAAAAGCTTCTTCTGACTACTATTCCTAGGGTAATGGATTGGTTGAGTCAACAAACAAAAATTTTCTAAGAATACTAAAAAGGATCAGATCAAAAATCAATGGCAATGGCATATTTACATCAAAAGGGCTCTTTGGGCAGACCATATCACTCTAAATGTAACACTAGGCTATTCTCCTTACAATTTGAAATATGGCAAGGAAGCTAAGTTGCCTATTTCCATAGAGCTTCTTGTGCTCCAACTATTATAGCAACAAAAACTACAAGAAAATGATCTGATGATAATAAGAATGGGAGAACTTTTAAAGCTTGAAGAACAAAGAAAATAGGTTGGGGAGCAACTACAAAAGCACCAAGAAATAGTCAAAACATGGTTTAATAAAAGGGCTACCCCATAAACCTTTGAGGTGGATGACATGGTCCTCAGATAGGATGAGCATAAAAGTAAGCCTAGAAACCATACTAAGTTCGATACATTTTGGGAGGGACCATACATTATCTCCAATTGTAAATAGGGAAATTCATTTGAGTTGGAGACTATAGAAGGAGATGTTGTCCCTATACCTATGAATGGAAATCACCTAAAGAGCTACCCTTGAGCGTATTAAACCCTAAACACCAAGTTAAAAAGAAAAAGATAATGTCAAAGCTTGATGAATATAAGAAGCAAGTTCTTAATCTAATGAATTTAATATTTGTTTTTTCTCTATATTTATTTTGTAGATGTACAAGGCCTTGACTCCATGCCCAAGGATAAAGGTAATTCTGAGTTCTCCTTCAAGCAGGCTAGAAGGTCCCTATGAGCTAACAAAGTTATAGCAATTCCTCACTACCCACTCATGCCTAAGGCAAAATCCTGATCATTGGTGATTGAAGTTTTGTTTAGCCTAGAGGAGGAGAGGCTAAGATAACTCTTGATAATCAGGACTTATGTAAAATTTTTCTTAGAAAAATTCTTAATAGATAAGCAAAGGAATGCCAAAGGATATTTCTTTTGGAATAAGCCCTAATATTAGAGATTTTATAATCCATGATGAAATGACAATAATAAAACTTCCAACTAGTCTACAACATGAATCAATACCCAAGAGAAATGCTAGAAAGTCAAGCACACACCGATGTCTAAGTCAAATCAAAGATGATAGAGGTTGATGGGTTAATGGACCAAGTTAATGCTTCCTCAACTTAGGAGACAAAGACCACCTACCAAAGCACAACTTGAGTAAATGGCTTAGACACTCATTCAAGATAATGTATGGTGATGATAGTCTCAAGCCTGACAATTATTATGATCAAAGAGTACTTCATTCAATGACCATAATCCCTAGGAAAAGTAGGTGAGATTGTCAGACATATTTGTAGATAATTCTAGAGGGAAATTTTCCTCTATTGTAAACTATAAATAATAGTGACATAGACTGTAGGAAGGATCAACAAGTTTGTAATTGTATCCTTTTGTAAGTTTTCCATTTATTTCTTTTTGTAAAAATAATTAGCTCCTGAGCTACTTGTGGGTAATCTCGAACCCCTACTTCTAGCATAATCTTTGTAAAATATTGCTTGCATATATATACACACATACACATAGGACACTACATCAAATTTCTAATATAGCCATATGTGGCCTCTTAATAACCCATTTTTGTGTGTATGTATTTATTTGTGACATTTTTCTTATTTTTGGGTTCTATTAAGTTGATGTGTGTATGAGGGGATTGCGTTTATTTTTAGACTAGTCACTAGTTTTGGCTCTCCTATGAGACTCACCTTTGACCTTGTAAAAACTCTTGAAGACCCCCAATTGAGACGAACCCCATGCTCGGAGGCCTCCTACTCCAGCTCTGGCTCTCTAAAACCTTTTGAGCGGGAGGCCTCCTGTTCTCCCATTCTATATCTGGCTGCTAGCCATGCTTAGTTTCTCTGTTGTGGCCCATGACTAGGGTGTTTTGCTTGTTGGGGGTCTTGTTGGTCTATTTTTTCTCCCTTATGGGTTTGGTATTATCACTATTATTTGGGGCAAAGGACCAAATGCTGACTCAAACCGGGTGGGGTGATTCTGGGCTATTTTATCGTAGTGGAAAATTTTGGTTGTTGATCCATTGGATGGCCTTCACTCTGGTTGGTGGGTGTGTAGCATGGTTGCATTCTTGGGTCATTTACCAGTTTCAAGAACTTAGTTGGATGGTGCGACACTTCTTTTGGGTTCAGTATTTTCATGTTTTTCTAGCTTTCCAGGGAGGGGAAAAGGCCATCTACCGATCCAAACCCGTGGGGGTGAGCTTGCAGAAAACACATACAGAGGTATGGTGTTTTGTTGTGGATTCTGACGATGTTCCCTTGGTTGCCTTTGGTTTTGGGGGTGTGGTTGCTCTGTGCTTGTTTGGCCCCATTGCTAGGGTTCTCTACTAGTTGTGGGTTCATGGTTGGTTGGTGTCATTTTCTTCTAGGTTCAGTAGTTTCTTGTTGTATCTGGTTGTTCTGAGGAGACAGGGCCAATATTGTCCCAAACTAGTTGGGGTGAAAATGGGTTGTTATGCTACAATGGATTTTGACTTTTGGTCCCATGTCTCTATTGGGTTCCCTAGCTTCGATGGTCTACAGATATTTATTTCTCCAGATCTAGCAATGGTGGTGGGTTTGATCCCTAGGTATTAAGGTTTTTGTTTTTGGAGCTTACCCTTCTCCCTCTCAGGTGTGGTGTTGAACGTTGTTATCTCCTTTTTCTTGTACCTGAGAGATATTGTTCTTGTCTTGTAGCTTTTGCTTCAGTTTAAGCGGTTCATGGTTTTTTCTTTCTCTTTCGAACCGTTGCAAGAGAGAAGTTTTAGATCCTTCACTGGGCGGAGTGATATGCTCCTAGTTTTATGGTATGCTAAATATTGGGCTAGTTTATTCGTTAATTTTTTCTCAATCGATAGCATGTTGGATTGTTTTGTTAGACCAGGCTACGGTTGGACTCCAACAAGATCTATGGGGTTTTTGCCTTCATAGATTTTTGTGTTGGAGGGTTTTCCTATCATCGAGGCACTCTATTGTAGATCTCCTCTTTCAGCTAGTTTTATTTTATCTCCATGGTGTGCTTCGACTTGAGCAACTTTATTATGGTATAATTTTTCAACTGAGGTAGGATGGCGGACGAGTCAGATCTTAGGGTTCCAATGCTCACATTTTTATTCGAGATCCTCTATTTTTCTCTCTCAAGTGTTGCACTGGGTGTTTTCTATTTTTCTTTCCAAATGCCCTAAGAGTGGTTTTCTCCAACAAGATATGTGGATTTCTTGGTGATTATTTTTTATGTTTCCCGTCTAGTGGGTCTTCCATTGGCTAGATGAGTGAGCCCTGTGGGCTTGGTTTTTGATATGTTGTGGATTTTATTGGTTGGTATTTTCTAGTATTGGTTTCTTAAACTAGCTATTGTTATGAGGGGTTTTCCTATTACATGCTTTGTTGGATGGATTTGTTGATTGTGATGACAGGATTCCCCTATTCTCCTTTCTTGTGAGGTGGAAAATGCTTAGGTTTGGATGATCTCTATTTTAACTGATTACATTTTTGTTATTCTACTATTTTTCTCCAGTGCTTTAGATTCCTGAGCACATGGTGGTTTGACCATGGGGCAATCTCTTGTATTTACTTGATAAAAATTTATGGCTTATTTTCTAGGAGATTGCTTCATTGGATTTTAGGGTTTGATTCGTAGAATCTAGCTCAATATTTCTTGATGTTTTATTGCTAGATCTAAGGTTTGGGGATGCCTTTCAAAACCCTACTTGTAATAGGTTTGGGACCCTTTAAAGCCCCTTCTATTAATAAAAAAAAAATATGAACCCCATGCTCTTGACCATGACCTTATTATGTAGCTCCATGCTAGGTACGATTGCCTTTCCAGGGATAATCATAGATGGCAATACTTCCAACTCAATATGGCATGGCACTAGATGACCCTTCCCTAATTAAAATTTTATAATGATGGATTTAGACAACAATCCCCTCAATAATGATGGTAGTGTAGCTTCTCTAACGACAAGCTCTAATGATAATGTTCTAGCAACACCTTACTTCATATGACACCCTTTACCATGATGACACTTTGCTCAAATAGTTCTCAACTTGATGATAATAGTTGGATCATGTGATGGTGAGACTTGTGTTAATTCCTTTCACTTGTAACCCTACACACACTAATCAAAGCAAATTGTAACATACAACTTAAATAGCACAAAGCAAAAATTATTTAAACATGCACATAGGAGAAAATCTGAGTGAATAGCTAATATTATAGAATAAATTCCAAAAGATATACATTAATATTTTACATCCATTTGTCCTTCTTATGTATGCCTTTGTACCATTTTAGTTCACTCTCTCATGTTGTTTCATCTTCCTCTTCTCTCTTTATCTTCTCTTCTCATCTCACACACACCTCCCACTCTATTTCTCCTCTCTATTTATAAGCACGAAAACAATGACTCTCTAGTTATGCATGATGGTTGAGCTTATAGTTTTTCCTAAAAACCATGACTATCCAGCTCCTCCCAACAATTGAACTACCAATTTCATGTTTATCATTCTTATCCAATCTTTTGCATGGAATTTCTAACCAATCACTTTGTCTAGTCTTTTGCATGGAAATTCTAGTTGTTCATAGAACATCCAATTGTTGCTCACTTGTTTAGCTACCACATGGATGCTCCTGCATCATATTCATTAGGTAACAAAACATGTTTCATGAGATCTAGCTCATGAAGTGTTTTTCCAAGCTACTACCACTCTAGATTGGCTATCTACACAAGGCCAATTTCATTGTCTTGTCTTGACCTTCCTTTGAGGATCAAACCTCATATAGAATGCATCCAACATTCCCTTTACCTTATCCCATTGCATCACATCCATCTAACTATAATCAACATGCACTCTGTTGGTGACTTCCTCTTGCTGCCAACATCTTCTTTTGGAGTGATCATGTCCAAAACTCTCACAAGGATGTAGATTCTAACACCTAGTTGCAACATATCTAACTCTTCCAAACTGACTGCAACAACTCATTCATGGGCCTTCATTCCTTGTACTAGTCTCTTCTCTCATAAATATAGTCTAACTACTTCCTACTAGACCTACATACCCAACACCTTCATTTCTTGGAATTATTTCTAGCTTTATGGTCATTTTCACACCTTGCTCATATCTTCCCAATTCCTTTCCATTATACCTCGTTCTTCTCATTAACTTGGATTCAATTCCCTTGGTGTACCTTTTAAAGCACTCAAACTCTTCATCCCCAATCTAATCACAATGTCCTTCACCACATTTTGAAGTACCATTACCACTATCAAATTTGGTAATATGGCCTTTGTCACAATCATCTATGACCCGATGAGGTTCATATTCCTCCTTTATTTGTTTTCCACTTCTTTTCTCTTTCTTTTTCTTCTTATCTACAACAAGATTCATTGCATCATCTTCTTCTTTGTAACTACGTTGCACTGACCTGGGTCAACTGCTTCTTCCCAATAATTATCCCTTTTCTTGTTTCTACCTTTTCCTCTACTTGTTTCATAAATTATTTTAACACTGGCTCTTGTCCCTTCAACTTGGTCTCATAAGCCTTCAAAAATTGTTTAATTGTATTTAGGTACATTGTAGGGTTGTTGTCCATCCCTTTTCCTTTATCCTTCAATAGACTTAATATGTACCTCTTGTCTTCCTTCTAAATAGTGTAGGTGTTCTTCCTACCATCCTATACTACTCTTCTATCAAATTGCCATGGTCTTCCCAACAAGTCATGAAAAGTGTCCATAAGATCTCATCCTCATAAGATCCAATTTTAAATTTCACTTGACACTTTTCACTAACTAAAATTTGGTGTCCCTTTTGCAACCAAGAGACCTTGTATAGATTGGGGTGTTCTATCCTCTTCAATCCAAGTTTGTCTACCATTTTTGTGGATACTAGATTATTCATACCCTATTATCCACAATCACCTTACACTATTTACCTCTTGTTTTACAATTTGTTCTCAATAGGATCTATTTAGGCTCATACATCTCCTTTTTTTGTTTTGATAATACCCTTTCTATCATAATAGATTCTCCTTGTTTTGGTTCTTCCATGTGTTTTTGTGAAGCAATATTGTCTTCATCTACTTGTAAAATTTGAATAGGAGCTTTCCTTCCATGCCCACTACTCTGTTGTGCTTGAGAATACTCAAATGCTCTATTTCTCTATTCCAAGGACCTATAAGACTTGGTATTAAACCTCTACTAAATCCACCTCATCCTCTTGATGATTCATATTTTTCTTGTGTACTTTGGCTTGAATCACATTTGAGAGGTACTAGATTCTACTTCTTGCAAATGCTTCCCTCTACCATCACTTGATTATTCTCTTCCTTGAGAGGATCATCCTCTTCCTCTAGAATTTTTTTGTTGCTTTCATAATAGCTTTTCCTTGGCCTTAAGCACATACTAGTATGACTCTTCAATAGTTCTAATTTGAAGTAGACCAATCTCATCTTGTATGAATAATCTTAGTCCATTTATATATCTTGCCACCTTCTCCTCATCATCTTTAATGTGACTTATCCTTATGATAAATTTATAAAACTTCTATGTATACTCCACTCCCAACTCCTTTTGCTTGAGGTTTTAGAGTCTTTTAAAAAACCCTATTTGGTAATCAATGGGTAAAATTTATACTTTAATTTGATCACAAAATTATCCCAAGTTCAAATTTTATCCTTCCCTCTCCATTACCTCTTTGTTTAAATATAATCCCACCTTCAAATATGCATGCTCCTTTAGCTTTGTATAGATAAACTTCATCTTATTTGGATCTTCTATCTATTAAAATTCAAAATGCTTATCCATATATGTGATCCAATATATGGGCTCCTTTGGATTCAAGCTTCCATTGTATGACGAGTTTTCTATCTTTGGATTTCGATCCATATTAGAAATTGATTGGATAAATCACTATTCTAGTTCTCCTTGTCCTTCATTGTGAACTTCTAGTTGGTCCTCATTCTCCTCTTCACTATCACTAACATCTTCTAGTTGAATGCCCCTCCTTTGGGTAGTTTTAATTGCATCAAATTAGGTGATATTCCTCTTAGCATCTCAGTTATATCCATGGACTGAAGATCTTACAATCTTCTTCTTCCCCATTGTACCATCATTCCTTTGGCATGTATCAATTCGTAGATATCTCCTGACTTTGATACCAAAATGATGGGGTCGATTGTACAATAGCCTTCCCTAGAAATAAATATTCATAATACCCTCTTACCATAGTGTATGATTTGATTACATTTTAATTTCAATAGTGAATGATATCTAATAGCATAGTTGATATCATAAAAGAATCATTACTTTTACTATCTCCTCTCTAATACCCATAGAGAGTTACTCAACATGCACCATTTAGATCATGATTATTACTTAAATCAAACCTAGTCTTGTCTTAAAGCATTAAAGTCCCATAAATTTAACCTCTAGAATAATCCTTTTATTTATTTACTAAATTAAATATTTACTCCTTTAATTTAAAAATAAACCTTTTCTCATTCATTCCATAAACTAGAGTCTCATACCTTTAGTTTACAAATAAACTATTACCATTTATTTAATGAATCAAAGTCACCTACCCTAATCCATCAATAAACCATTTCTTTATTATTAACTAAAGCTCACAACTCTAATTAATAAACCCATTATAATCATTTCCTTTCACTAATCTAAAGTTCACAACTTAATTAATGAAATCATTAAAATTACTTCCTTTCATTAATCTAAAGTTCACAACTTAATCAATGAAACTCTTAAAATCATTTCCTTTATTTTCTATAAACTAAAGCTTACACTTTCAATTTATAAAAATAATACATTTCTTTATTTCACAAATGAAAGCTTCCCTTACTTTAACTTATGAAATCATTTACCCATTTATTTACTAAATTAAAGCCCCATAACTTCAATTTAAAAATAAACTATCTTTTCTTTTATATCACAAATCAGATTCATTTATTAATTTAATGAAATAACGCAAGTTATCTATTTTCCTAAATTAAATCTATTTTTAATTTATGGAAATAAACTATGCTTTGGTACTCCTTTTTAAATTAAGTCTCCATATGTAATTTTATTCAGCAATTCTAATTGAAATCTATTACTGATAGAATAAGCTATTCCATTATTTAAATAACAAAGCACAACCAAGGTAAAACTCACAAAACAATGGCTTCCCAAGCCACAACACCTACCTTAACTCACAAGACAATGACTTTTCGAGCCACGATACCTACCTAAAAAGGTTCGCAATCATCGAGGGATTATCGAGATTCCTTTCCACTCTAAGGGCACCGATGCATTAAGCCAACATAGGCAAAAAGCTTCAACGAGGGAAGGGAGGGCGACAACCTATATACCTAGGATGAAGCACCATTCCTATCAAGGTTTCTAGGGTACTTGACCAACGTAGGCAACCAAGATCTTTCTACCATCTAGGCAAGGAGAATACCACCTCAACGCACCCAATGATCAACGTCGTCCAACAAGAAGAAAATGGATTCCCAAACACAATATATTATTTAACTTAGACCCAAACTAGATCAACAGACTCAACGCTATCCAATGGAAGACTTATCCATCATCTAGTGCATAGGTGACGAGGTTGGGCAATGCCCAAAATGTGTTCTCCCATCCAACACCTCTACAACTAAGGTAAAGACCATACTAAGAGAACATGAAGTGCACCTGACCACATCTACGCTCTTAGCCACTAGGGGATACATGACAACAACACTAAAGCCCTAGTTTTCACCAATGGAGGCAATTCCTAGAATTAAGCTAATGATAGTATAGGTTAAGGGTATTACTACCCACTAAGTAAACTATCCTAACATGAGGATACAACTAGAAGTAACAGGTTCAAAGAACCAAGGATTACAACCTTTCTTCCTTATCTAGCTTTAAATAAACCCATGCAATAGAATGAATACCAACCTTAAATCCTGCTAGCTTCGGTGTCCTAGGTGTGAAGTGCTCTCCTCTTTTCCCTTACTAGTTTCTACCTCCTCCAGTTGTCGTCATCCTCTTTCTCTTCATCGCAAAAGTGAATTTACCTCTTTTCTTTCCTCTCCTTATCATTTTTCTTCCTCAAGCTTCTATGTCGCCTTACAAGTCCCATCCTCCTCCACATATCTCTCCACTCCCCAATGCTTCACCGACTATCATAACTTTCCCATCTACTCAATGTGGTGGCTAGCATTAGATCTCATGCACTCGGATCCTTGACAATCTTGGTCATAAATGGAACTCTCCCTTTCATCGCTGGAAGACATTCCCATCCCTTTGAATGTGCAACTTGCTGCTCTTGAATCGATAATAGAGCCATTGAGTTTTCAAGAGGTTGATCCATGCTCGAATTGACCACTGTCATTCGAAGAAAGGAACAATATATTATTTATTATTATGTTTTTTAATGTATTACTTAGAAATGAAGTCCATTTATCATTTAAAGTAATTTAGCATATTATTTTCAAATGAAGTTGAATTATCATTTAAAATAATTCTAACATATTATTTATAAATGAAGCTCAATTATAATTTAAAATAATTCTAACATATTATTTATAAATGAAGCTCAATTATCATTTAAAATAACTCTAACATATTATTTATAAATGAAGCTCAATTATCATTTAAAAATAAAACCTTTTTATTTATTTACAATAAACTTCCACTATCATTTCAAAATAAAACACCTCTATTTATTTAAAATGAAACTCTATTTTCATTTTGAAATAAAACATCTATTATTTATAAAGTAGAGAGTAAGAGGTTTTAATTGAAACAAGAAGCTCTCAAAGGTATCCTATTCATGCATGCTTTTATTTCCTAAACCATTAATGCAACAAAGTAAGTGATGAAGTAAAAGATAATCAAACATATGCAATAGACAAAGAGGGAATCTTTCCATCAACTCAATCACCTATCTCAGCCTAAGAATTTATGATAGCTACTAGGATATCAATTGAGGCTCAAGGTGGTTGGTTATTGATGATTATCCCTAATCGATCATACATACCTATATGAAGGTATCCATCCATGTTACCCCCGAGTTGCCTTATCATCACTTCCCCAACCTCAAGTACCCCCACTTCTGGTGGATGACTCAACTTCTTCCACCTACGAGCGTACCTGATCCTACACATTGGAAATTTATTAACAATATCATATTCTTCGATATCAACTAACATCACACAACAACATAATTGCACAAAACCAAGTATTAAAACTTCCTTAATTAATACATCATTTTCTCATGCCACAAAGTCCAAGGAGGGTCATAAAAAAACCTCACAAACTATACCATTAAACCCAATTAATTGTTAATGAATTTTAACAATTAAGAAGAAGGCTAGAGAAAGCCTTATTGCAGGTTTGGAGAAGCGACCATTGAAGGCATCTTGGAGAAAGCAAGAAGGAGATTGCAAGCAGAGATGATTAACTTTGTTGAAAAGTTACTAGTGGAGGATATTTAAATAAATTTCATGACAAGAGATTGCAAGCAAGGAGAAGTTTTTGATAAAGGAGATTTGGGACAATTATCGCCATCCGACAACAAGCCCAAGAAGTTTACCAAATTTTGGAGAAGAAATTTGAAGAGCTCAAGACATTCAGATTCTTGAGAAAGGAGACAATGTTGGAGATCATTTTTGAAGTTAGAATTCAACAAGAAGATTGTAGAAGAAGAGAAGATTAAAGATCCTAAGGTTTTTAGAAATCTAAGGACAACCACAAATTTTTGAAGGTTGATTTGAAGGAGCAGGTTGCAGATTTTAGAGCAGAGATTAAAGGGTTGCAGGAACATATTGAAGGTAACCTAGAGCTACATTTTGAAAAAGGTTTGGGCATATTTTGGAGTGCTTGTGGACAAGATATTGAAGGTATCTAGACAACAAAAATATATCATTCCAGAGACTCTCATTACAGGTTTAAGCCAATGAAAGAAGGAAGTGACTACAGAGTTGCAGGTATATGAACACCATTTGGGGTAGCATTATTAGTTGCTATTTTCAGTATTTGTGAAGATATATTCAAAGAAGAATCAAAGCCACAAAAATAGATTTTGTGGACAACATTTGAGGGAGATAAAGAGCTACAAATTTGGAGAGTTTTGGTGCAGTTTTGTGAAGTGTTGTTTAGCACCAAGAAAGGAGAAAGTTGGGCAGCAACTAGAGATGTAAATTTGGTGAAGTTTTGAAGCAGTAGAGCAATGGAGAATAGAGGTACAACACTTACAAGTCTAAGACTACAAGTAGGGTGAATTAAATGACCAAAGAAACCAATATAAAATATTGGTGCAATATAAGTTTACTATCTGAACATTGAAATAATATTTACACCAAGGATTTAAGAGCACCATATTATTATTTGTGATCTACATTATACTATTTGGAATCTAAAATTTTAAAATAATTCTTTAAACAAAAGCAATATAGTTGCTTACATCTTAAAGCTACAAGAATAAAGTAGTGAGAATTAATAGAAAAGGAGAAATAAGAAGAACAAGATATTGATTGTGAATGTTATATTATAGTACTTAAAGAAATGCAGATTTGTTGAAGTGAAAAGAAGAAATTGAATGCAATAGTAACCAAGCAAAGGGAAAAAGATACAAGCAAAATCTCAAAGTGTCTAAAGACACTAGATATCCATAGTTCAAAGAGCATCCATATTAAAAGGAATAATATGAAGGATAGCAAAAGCATTCAGGTTGGAAATGCAAGGAAGACTGCCATGATTTTGAAGAGAGAAGAGAGTCATCGCTCGAAGAAGTGCCACCATGGTTCTTGAAGAAAGAAGCACCACTATTGGAGAGCACCAACATTGGTTGAAGTAGACACCATGATTCTACAAAGGAGCATCATCATTGTTTGAGGAAGACTCCATGATTCTACAAAGTAGCACCACCTACAAAGCATTGAGGAGACAAAGGATTTCACCCACAAAGTGCAAGGAGAATGTTTGCATGAGAATACGAAAGGAGACATAGAAAAGAGAAGTTTTGGGGGTTACAAGCATTAGTGAATGCATTGCATGCAAGAGACACGTGTATGAAGCCAAGCTAGAACATTGAATAAGCGCTAGATTCTAAGAGACATTAGAGTAATGCCTATTCTTTTGTTATATCACTCATCCAGGGAAAGGAAATGCCTCAACGACCAAGGAAAACAAAGTAAATGAAGTGGAAGAGTTGTAACATCATATGTCACATGTAAATTACAACACCTATTGATTCCAAGTGCCAATTTTAAAAGAGAAACATCTCAAGAGTCTTAAAATAGAGAAGATTTAGGTGGATTTCACAGAGAGAGCTAAACAAATTGGCAAAGATTACTATTGGATGTAGTGAGATAGGGAGAACACTTAGTAGCATCGAATAGAAGTTCGAGAAGTGAAGTTGACAGTCAAGGTTGGTAGCAACAAGGAAATAGAAGACTAATATCATGATATAGACATTGAAATCCAAGGCAACCGAAAGATATATTTCAGTGAAATATTATCAGGGTACCACTTGGAAACTGCATGTAGGAGACGTGCACTAGTCAACGTGGAAGTGTAAGAATACCCACTCAAGAAACAAACATGGAAAGAGCATCAATCAGAAGAGTTAGTCAGTGTGAGTATGAAGGAGCATCAATGCAAGAGATGTACATGGAAGAGGTATTAATTGGTCAAGCTCAATTGACCAAAGAATTACCATTCAAGAACTTAAGGTAATTAATCCTATTTTAAAGTTATTGATATACACTCGAGATAAGAGAGATAAGGTTGCTAATATTTTCTAAGTTTGAGAGTGAAATCATCTTAGGAAAGACAAGATTTAAATTGAAGGTATTTAATATCTACACTAAGGATTGAAGTTGGTTTGAAAAAGAGATAAGGACTAAACCTAAAGTTTTGTAATCTAATCATTTAAAAATTACAAAATAATTTTGGGAATATTTGCAATTAAATAACATTGGAGTAATAAGGGTTTCTACATCAAATTAGACTTATAAAAATTGCAAATATATTTCTAAGTTTGGAACTAAAAGGTATTCGACATCACCATAGGAGTTAAGAGATTTAGAAGTGTTATATTCTAGTGACTGAAGAAATACAAGTTTATCTTCTATACTAAAAAGGTAAAAGGATTATTTTAAAGGATCAATGGAAATATTTATTAAGTGCACAGGATTCAAGGATTCAAGATGATTCAAAGACTTAGTTGATTTTAGGAATGATAAAGAGGAAGATGCAAGAAGAAAACAAATATGGTCTAAAGGAATCTCTAAAAACTTACAAACTAGTGGTTTGAGGAAAGTAGATTCTAAAGAATCATTTTTCAATGACATGAAAAAAGGGGTTGATAACATCAATATTAATGAAGATATCAATCAAAGATATACTACAATTCCATAAAAGAAACAAAGATAGAATAGCTTCAGTTGTACAAAGTTGGTTTGATTATCTTATCAAGGAAATGGATAAGCTTGATTCTTCTAAGTCAATTGATAAAGAGATAGGGACAGTCTTACAATGTACTTATTGCAATAAATCTAGTCATGAAAAAGCAAGTTATTGGAACTTCCATCCATGCAAATATTATGGAGGGAAAACTCATCCACATTTCGCTTGTTATCACAAAGACAGGTTTTATAAGATATTTGAAGAAAAACTGGTATTCATATTAGATTATCTACTCCAAGTTCTTATTTTTGAAGCATTTATTAATGATGAATCCAAGTTGGACATTTTTGAAGATCAAGGAGATAGGGAATGGATCAATTCCAACTCACTCATGACATGCAATATTATGAGGTCTATAGCTCATCTGAGATACTTAAAAAATTTCAAGGATAGAGACAATGAAAAATTGTTTTGCAGGAATTATCTGACAGTGCAACATTATCTATAGGTCTACAAACCAACTCTACTAATGAAGACAAGCAAGAGGAGAAAGAGCATGATCAAGAAGGAATGTAGTGCAAAGTGAGTTATAGAATGAAGACCTATATGGAAGAAGTCTTCAATAACCAAATAATGTAATATGGGGGTGTGTTGGAGTATATTACATTATTTGGTCCATGCTTAGATTAGGAAAGTGTGTTATGTAATAAATGCACAAATATTATTAAAGTGTGCAAAGTATTTTTGGTATTGTAAATGTACATAGTTATCCATGTGCACATGAGTCCATAGAATAGGATATAGAAGAGTCTCTAAAAGTATGAAGGCCAATAGTGCCATATATGAAGAGTCACATTACATTAAATACAAGGTAATGTGAAGATGTAAGATGACATGAATTGTAATGACATTACTTGGTACTTTCAGTGCTATGGCTCCATTTTCGTGAGCATTTGTTTATGGCATATTTAGGAGTAGTTATTAAAGTTATTTCTGAGTTTCATATATTCAGAAGATTGTCATTATCATATATATCAGTTTGTTAGTTTATTTCATATATTCTGGTTAATTAATCTTAAGTAATAAGCTTCAAAAGCTAACAATATGAACTTTACACATGCCATTTATTAAAATATTTTTGTACTCATCATTTAATTTTTGATGTAGACTTTATGAGTTTAGAAGCTTTTGGCATACAAGTTGACAACATGCTTCTTTATATGAAAGTAATTTTTATTTCTTTATATTTACATTTGGTTAATTTCACATTAGATATTTTCCTCCTTGAATTTTACCATTGCAACCTCTCCACCTAAGAGTGGGATGCACTTCTATCAAAATAAGGGCTTATCACTAGCAATATGTCTATTTCGACAATAACACCATTTATGTTGCAATATGTGGTGGTGTTCCTACATATTTGAAGTGTTTTAAAAAAAGAGATTGTTCTTACACCATACTAACATCATGCCCACTTCTATGAGATTGGTAAAACAATTCAAACAACTAAGATGTTTTAGTTCCATTAACTAATTAGAGTATGAACTCAAGATACTTATCCCTAGTATAAAGGAGACACTTCCTATAACCTTGAAAATTGATTTCCAAAGAGGATGCAAGTATTTGAGACATTTAGATTCCTTATAAAGAATGGAAATTGTAGTATACTTAGTAAAAGAAGCCAAGGTTACCATCTGTAATGGACTTAAATAACACCCAACTAGTTTTCTCATGTAGGCTCACTCAACAGCTTCCACGTACCACTCGTATTATAACCTTCCTTCCATGTTTTTGCATAGTCTACATCATTTCTATTGATTATGTATCTACAACTTCTCTTGCTTGCAACTAAAAATTTTCTCATGCCCTCTCCCATTTGTACATATTTTTCAAAACAATCCTTTTGTGCCTTCAGTCTATTATACATAGTAATTTTTCAAGGATTCATTCTTATTTACTTCTTTCATCAGTGGCAATTGCATCTTCCTTCATCAGTGGCTCCTCCTGTTGCCAATAACTCCTGCAACATTTGCATACTATACACTTCTCTACAACTTGTTGCTCTATCATTCACCCTTGATGTAATACGTCCTCCCTTTCATACAGACGTTGAGCACAAATGAATGGCTCAGGCCTCCCTATATGCATTTATTTATAATATTGATTGGAGGTAGTTGTCGCCCATACAACTATTTTCTAGCCGCCACCTCACCACCTTGCATGTAACTACTTCATATGCTTTTATATTTTTGTCTTGTTCTCTTTTCTCTTTTTCTATTCTTATTTTTTATTTTTTCAAAATTGAAACGTGCCTTTTTGCAGCTAAATGAACCATATAATTTGTACAATGATGGGATCTACCACTTTGATAACGTAGTCTATCAATGGATCTCTCTTCCTGTTGTCAATGAACATATGCTTGATTTACCATTTGACTTGTATGGTGATCTTTTCCCCATGTTGTGTCATTACCTACTCCTACCGTACCATCGTATAGATTATTTGCATGGCTTGAATTAGTAATACACTCATTAGTACCACTTTCATTAGTATAGCCTTCACTAGTACAACCTCCATTGGTATGAATTTTGTTCATCATGTTGCTTCTTTCAAGAATGCATGTATGTTTTGTTACTTGTCGCATCTAATCAGGTACTTCATTTTTAACTCTTGCTCCTTGGTCCTTGTTGTCACCTATTCCTTTGTAACAATCCACTTTCAAGCATGTTCCTTCCATCAATTCTCCCTTCTAGGTAGACCTCCTTGACTTGGGACTACCTACTCCTTCCTCTAGGTTGTTCGAGGTCCATTTGTACTCTTCCTTGATTCCTCAATTGTCTATTATGGTGTCTTCGATTTAGAAGATAACTAAGAGGTGGTCTTGATAGGCCAACCTACTGGTTACATCATTTGTGGTTGTTTTGTACATGAACAGAAAAATATCCTTGTTGGCCTTCCTACTAATCATGTGGCCTAGGGATAGTTGAAGGGAAGATCCTTCCCTACAAACTACCAGAAGGGAAGCCAATCAAATGCTTCCCTTGGCCAAGAAACCATGGACAATGAGGAAGACCTAATGATCTTTCCATATTGCCTACATTACCTCTTTCTAATACTAATGTGACAATGTCTAGTAGTTCATGCAAACTACTCTGACCTTACACTTCTATGGCATTTGCTAGCATATAATTTATTCGCATTCTTATTCACCTTTCTACCTTAGGGTGATTTTGAGGATTGTCATCTTCTAGATTAGGGACTAAGCTAGGTGCTAACATCAAAACTCATACAGTCATTAGACTCTCCCAAGTTAGGGGCTAACATCAAAACTTCTCCAACCATTGGAAGGCTAAATCCTCCAACTGTATGAATATTTAGTGATATCTTGCAAGACTCATGGAACTCGCAACCTCAAAAATATTTTTGGTTTCAACCAATTTATGGTTGTAATATTTTTCACTTGATATACAACAAAATCATCTACATGATTTGTTCCAAATGCTACATCCTCTTGTAGAGAGAGGGGACACTTGGGCAACTTCACATACAATTTGATGCTCATGTAGGCACTACAAAATCTATCTCAAATGATCTATGTGCTTCTCTATCCATGAATAAGCATGGAGTTATCCACGTATATCTAAAATATGCTTCTCTAATTTTGGCATGTTGGTCAAACCAAATTTTACCACAATAAACTCTTAATGATCGTACTGTGTTGAAAAGGCTATCTTTATTATATCAATGTTTGTCCTTTAATCAATATTTTAGAACACTTTGACACCTTGCATTTGATCAAACAAGTTGTCAGTCCTTAGCAATGGGTAGTTGTTCTTGGTTGTCCCCTTCTTCACCTAAAAATAATGGATGTGCAACTTAAGAGAATCAGTATTCACAAATTAATTGACTCTTCAAGGGGAGAAATGCTTGGACTACTTAATCCTCTATCAATTACTTTATACAATTGCACTTTCATGTCGCACAACTCAGGTGCAGTTATCTTGTATGGGGAAACTAATGGAGAAAATAATCTCTTATGAGTCTTATCTAGTCGAATTGGGGTATGTCATCAATTAATGTATTTGCAAACTCCTACAAAACTAAATGCTCATCCACTGAAGGGTTGTCTTTATCCTGAATAAGACAAATTGTGTGCATTTGTTGTTGATGTCTCAAGCACTATTTTAGTTGCATTTTTGACATAGACCTCTATGATATTGGTTTACTAATTCCTTTGATCAAGAGTAGCTCATGATTTTTGTCTAGGCATTTTGTATGGTTCTTAGACTTGTCTATGGTATCCATATGGTTTTCTAGCCAATTCATGTTGGTGACAACATAGAACCCTAGGGTAGTGCAATGCAAATCAAAATGTGTCATGAACTCTCTACATTAATTAATGCAAAATTGATGGGTTTCTTCATATTTAAAGCCATCTGCAACCTATTTTGACACCATATAACTAATTAAAAAATGTATAAAAATTAAATTAGTTTACATGAGTAGAAAATAGGTTATCTGAAGGTTGGCTTGTAATAACAACAAATTTCAATTCAAATGTTACCCCGAGTGGGCATCCATTAAATATAAAGGTGGATTTCTTGAGCATGTACATCCTCTATAGGGACTCTCAAAGAGTCCTATAAACACCCTTGTGGTTTTCTTTGGAGGAAAAAGAATCATCATATGTTGAATGCAATCTATTTTATCAACTTAATTCAAAAGCATGGTCTATCAAGTAGGTTCTTTAGGGTTTCAAATGGATAGGTATGAAGTATAAATGGAGGAGACACACTTAAAAGTCTTAGGGACATCTCTCTATATCAAGAGACATACCTGTGATGAGCACCAGGTAAGGGGAGAATAGGTCTCTAAGTTATTATGATTAAATATGGTCTCCATCACATTAAGCATGCAAAGTGAGGTTGATATTGTTGCTCATTTGTACCAAGTCCATGCTCAAGTATGTCAAGCCTCTACTACCCTAGTTGAGATCAAGGATGTTAATGTCATTGTGTTGATGCTAAGCATCTACTCCATGTGAGAGTAGCATATTGTTGCTATTGTTCTGAAGGATAAATATCACAGTCAATTCCTTTTTATTGTTATCAAAGTCATGGAATTCGAGCAATCTAGCATGTACAAAAGTCATGTATCGACCTTGTTACTCTTAAATTTACCACTAGAGTGCAAGCGTATGATCTCCTCCAACTCTTTGTGATGGCCATCCTTAATTTTCTTGATGTACCCACTAATCAACACTCTTGTAATCTACATCATATCTAAGCCATTTCTTGATCCAACGTGAAATGCATGGGAAGACTGTTAGGTACGCAAGATAGGTACTTACTAATATAATATTGTATTATATATTGGTATGGACCATAAATGAATTAGTGGCTAATGTATGATGTAAATGTTACTTATGTAACCATTAGTCAATAAAGAAGGTCACATGTCAATAGGTAGAAGAATAATCTCATAGAATTGTATATGTAACCGTTAGGGAATATTGTCATATTAGGTACTTTATAACTCATGGAAGGTGAACCATCAAATTTTTGTATAAAGAGAGATGTAACCCCATTGTAAAGGGGTCACATATCAAGTATTCTTTGTAGAAGTTTTGGCTCGTGGAGCTGGAGATCTTGTGGAGTGGCTCCCTTCCAACAAGGAGCATTGTATAGTGTTGACCTACCTCAAAGATATTATCAATCTCTATTTTATTGTGTGGATTGCTATTGTTTAATTTGTTTGTGGATGCATGTTGTATATTTTTACATATTGGTGAATGATTTATTGTTAATGAGAAGAGAGGTTCATAACATTTGGTATCAGAGCAGTGATTCGAGCAAAATGGGGTTGTTTTTGTAAAGCTAGGGCACATTTTTCCAAAAAAAACATCACATTTTGTAGGGGACAATTATTTTCGCAATCACTTTAATAATATTTGTGTTCCAGCATGTAGACCATTTTGAGTACTACAAAAATAATTGCTCATTTGTTAAATTCTAATAAGTATTGAGGAAGTTATGGTTGTTTGAAGTTGGGTTATTTATGTTGTTTTTTGGCTATGCAATTTTTTTTCAAAAGAAAAAATTGTATTAAATATTTTAGCAGTCATTTTCAAAATGTTTTTGCACCAGCATGTAGATTATTTTGAGTACTACAAAAATAACTGCTCCTTTGATAAATTTTGATAAGTATTGAGAGAGTTACAATTATTTGAAGTTGGGCTTTTGAGGTTGTTTTTGGGTTGTGCAAAAAATTCATACAAAAGGAAAAAAATCATGAATAAACTACTTAGGACCCATAGTTAACATTGGAACATATCACCTACACTTTGTACCTGGGTTACAAATCCCCTTGGATATGAAGATGTCCCTTGCATGTGCTCCATTGGGGTCTAACAAGAATGAAAAATATCACTCAAAGAAAATGGGAAAAAATGTATCAAAAAATATTTTATGCAGAATTAGTAGGAAGGAAATAAATGATTACTTCAAATTTGATTACTTTTTTCCCACTTAAATTTGCATAGGTTATAAGGGATTGAAATGGCCCTACTTGTATTACATCATTTCAACAAACCACTTCATAGTACCACAACAAATCGTATTATCATGGGAGTGTCCATGAAATTGTGGGGATTTGAATTTGAATTGTGCATATGATTGCATCCTATTACCATTGTTCCAAAGTGCCTTGGACAAATGTTAAGGTTCACCCATGGGATTGGAACCTTGGATTGCAATGTGAAACTCCTTGCTCCTCATCGTTTTGCCCCAAACTAATTGAGCGAAATTCGAATATTGTTTTTATTTATTTATTTTTTATTGGTTATATGGGATTGAAATGGGCCCCCACATAGTGTTATTACAACGACTTGGCAATGCATGTTTCGCACTTGACAAGATTTGAACCTTGTCTCCTTGAAAATTGAGGAATTTAACCATTTGAGCTCATGCTCTTTCAAATACTATTGAATATAGGTTAATTTGTGACTTTTTTCCTTTTATTACATATTTTGTTTATTTAATTTTTTTCTCCACTCCACTTTTTCCTATGATTTTGGGGTTAGTTCTATCCATTCCCTTTTGCTATACCCTCAAATGGGGACTTGATTGAACATAAAAATGTGGCCCTATGAATGAGGATGGCATCATCAAACACCAACAATGACATCATTATAACATGATTTTCTTATTTGATATGAAATTTACAAAATTTTGAGTATGAATACTTGTATTTCTCTTTTGTCATCAGCTACCATTAAATGCAATCTATGGTCGATTGGTTTAGCATTTTAAACGTATGCAATCTATGGTCAATTGGTTTAGCATTTTAAATGTAAGCACATCAAATTCCAATTGTCTAACGATATTGTTAATTAATCTTTGTAAATGCATCATTCATCACTTACTTGCTCATTTCATTTGTTCTCACTGAAGAGGTTGAAAGTGAGATATCAAGAATACTTTTTATAATTAATATCATTATTGACATTGTCCAGTTAGACTTATCGTGTTGATCTACAAACCTACTTTGACTATCCTCTGAGTGTTAAATTTACTTTCTTAACCCTAAAAGACCATTATTTGAGGTCATTGATCAAGGAAATTTGTTGTGTTGATTGAGGTGACCATCTTACCAGTTGGATTGATGATTTGACTCTAGAATTTTGTTGCATTGGTTGTAACATTTTGCCAATATGATGATTGTTGACTAAGTATTTATTAAGGAATACTAAATATTTTGACCAGTTTAAACTCTATTACATATATTAACAAGCATATACTATTGTACTTGCAAAATGAGGATGGATTGCAATTATGAGTACAAGATGGTGTCATAAATATTGTTGTACTGGTCATGAATGAAATTATTGTCTCCACTGGTTGGAGAGGGCATGTAGTACTATTGTAGTTCATGTCTTGAGAAGTGGCCCAATTGTGATAACGTCACTTGTCCCAAGATGGGGCTCAATTATGCTCTTAGAGGGGGACCAATTTGTCTTTATATTGACATCCATGGCATGTTTATGCAATCAAATGGTTGTTATAAAGACCAAAGAGGTATGGTCTTATTTGTTCAATGAAGCAAGTGTATTAAGTGTAGATAGAAAACCATTGACACTAGGTGCTAAATCAAGGGTTTCATCTTGAAAACCTTTTTGTAGATTGGACTTGTTGTCTCAGAAGAGACCTTGTGCCTGGACTATACAATGTATGGTGTTAATATTTTCAGCTAGAGACATATGCCAACCTGCTTAATTTTCCCTCCCCTCAAACATTACGAGTGTTAATGGCTAGGACACCCTTGGCATATCTTCATGGATATTCATACCTCAAAGTTTCTTTCCTAATGGCTCAGTTGACCTTCTATTCCTCTTCCTGGTCTTAATTCCTCTTTTCGTGGTCCTTACTACAGATAACGAGGTGCTCTCTATTTAGTTTGTGCAATCCACTTATTAACTAAAATTAAAGTTTATTTATAAAATTTATGTTGGTTTTAAATTTTTAATGTCTATTTGCAATATCCTTATGGCTCTCTTGCATCATTTGGTATAGATATTACTATGTTATTTATGCTTCATAGCTAGTGATATGTAGACACATGCTCATACACACACGTTTGCACTCCCCATTTAACACATGCATGCATAGATACAAATATTAGTATAAAGTTCATGATTATCCTATGACATATTTTGTGGTCTTGCAGTTGATGGAGTTTGTTGGTGGTAAGATTGTGTTAACTTTAGAAGGTGGTTACATTCTCAAATCAGTGGAAGATTCTTTTGCAACTTGTGTAGAAACTTTGCTTACAAAAAAGCCAATTAGAAGCTCTATTGATATTTCTCCATTTGAATCATCATGGCGTTAATACAAACGGTAATTTTCTGTGTGAATTTTTCATTTTATTTGAAATGGTGTGGATGCAACTTCAGCATATTAGTGTAAATTAGAAGGTAGATCGGAGGCCATTCTTAGTATACTGCATCTACTATGTTCATTTTTATGCTCTTTTAGTTAACCAATGCTCTTTGTTCTCAGGTGCGTAATGAACTTAGTTCATACTGGCCAGCATTGAATGAAAATCTACCAGTGCCAAAACTGACTAAGGTTGTGAAATTTTTGACTTATTTTTTTTTAATCTGTTATATGGGATTGAAATGGGTCCCATCCGTATTATATCATGAACACGTAGAGGTATTACAACTTGGCTATTTTGCATGTATCGTTTGGAAAAATTCAAACTTGGATCTCCCTCTTGAAAGCTGAAGAATTTAAATGTTTGAGCCAATGCCATTTGATCTGACTAGTTATTTTCATAATTACAAGGGTTATCGGAACATGGACCCAAAGTTGGAACTAGTTCGGTTTAGTTCAATTTTAAATGAGTATGACTCCCAAAAAATAAGTTATCAAGGAATTAATAGGTTGGAAATAGTCTTGAATTTATTTTACTGAAGGTGATTTGTTATTTAGGGAGATGTCCATTGATTTTGTCAAATAGTAGCTACAAATGTTAATTTAATGGCGATCCAAATGCATTTTGGTTGTTGGAAAAACAACAAATACATGGTTGCATCCAAAACAACTAAAAGGTTATATTAATCCTATGGCCGCTTTCTTGAGCTTTTACCTCACTTTATTCTTTCACAAGCAAATGAAGAAAATGTTAAGCAAAGGATTTAGGAAATTGATGGTGAGTGAGACAGGAGATAACATTTTAAAATGAAATGGCTTGCAGCAGTTGGGTTGTAGTCTAGAATTACCAAGCCAATGGAAAGAGATGGAGCATTAGGCATGAATATGTATTATAAATTTCTAGTTAAGAAAATACACATGAACGTTTGATTGCACGCTTGGCTCATTCTACTACATCCTTACCTTTAATGGCATTTTCCTCTGTTGCAACCACATTTTCACCGACGATGGTGGATAAACATCAAATTTTTTGTCTACAACTGGTTGACTTACGACAACTTCAGCCATGACTAGTGGACCTGCGATAGATTTTCACCTGTGACCAACATACCTATGAAAGATTCTTACTTGCACTTGGAGGCCAACGACTTGCAAACATTAGGACATATATTTTGTTATTCAATTTATTTTAATTAAAAAATTTACATTTTGCATGAAAACGGTTACATTTTACATTTTGTTACTCATGTTTAAAGATCCCTTATCCTGCATGCCTGTACAAAGTAAAAGTTGGAGAATTCTCTTTTATGGATTGTGGACATGGAAAAACTCATACTGCAAAAGCATTGTGAATTCTTTTATATTTGTCATTCTAAGATGTCCTGTATCTCCTTGTTCATATAGGGTAGTCTATAGTTTAAAATTTTTGCAATAGGAATGCAAACCTATGAAATTCATCCTAGCTTTAAAATTTTAGAGAAATCTTCTTGTCATACCATGAATTTTGCTCCTTCTGCATACCATCACAAGTGTCCCTAACACTTGGAATTTTATCTCCAATCTCTCAAATTGACCACTTCTAAGATTGTATTTTTCTCTTCCCCCTTCAATTCTAATATTGATCCTTGTGATTCCTTCTTATTAGATAAGTTTCCAAGAGCTTACTTAGCATGATTTCCTAATTCCTTTTGCTCTCTTTTATTCATAACAATAGTAGGTGCTAGAAAAAATGCCAAAAGCAACAACCATCAATGAATTCTATGTTTATGGATGAAGTGTAAGCTTATCCAAGTATGCCTCCCATATTGTCATAGACATAGTTGAGATCTTTGAGACCAACATGGCAAGTGGTGCTTATGAAAATTTTATCCACAAGACACTAAGATGGTGGTAATTTTTATCCTTATGAAAAAAAAACTATTTTAGAATAATCCCTAAACTATCTTTGTAGAGAATCTTAAATTCATTTTCCATTTTTAAAAAAATATAAAGTTATATTCATTGTTTAATCCTTTGTAGGATTGTGAATGCAAACATTAATCTTTAAAGGCACGTTCCTTGAATTCTAAAATCCATATCCTATATATTGGTTTTTCTTACCCTTTACGGGTTTGAAAGTGTGAAACTCTAGCAAACCAAGTTCTGAAACATCAATACCTTATTAAATGTCTATAAATTGTACCCTACTATTTCTAAGTTCTCTTCGGGCATGAGATGTCCAATTAACATGTTGCCAATTCATGCTTTTGTATTTAAGTTCTTACTCTCGCATCCCATAGTGGTAGCCATAGCTAGAAACTTTATTTCAAGTCAATATTTGAGAGCAACTATTTATTTTATTTGAGCATGTTGTACAAAAAATATCCATGAGAATTTCTTGTTAGGCAAATCAATTTTCAGTCGTCTCATGCATGGCATGGTAAAAGTTTCAAGAAAGTTACCTCGTGTATGAAAATTAAACAATCCTATTTTAAATCGGTTTACTTGTTATTTTTTTAAATTGTTATTTGTAATTCCCAACTTTTCTTGTCAAGCAATAATACTTGGTGAACACAAGCTTATACTGAGAGGGGGTGAATAGTATAAGATAAAACTTTTCTCTCTTGTTATGAAGAACACAAGCTTATACTGAGAGGGGGGTGAACAATATAAGATAAAAATTTTCTCTTTTCTTTCCAAAGTAATAACCTCAAATAATATCAATGCAATAATGAAACAATGCACAAATCACCATACACATTAGAGAAAATATTTTACGTGGAAACACCCTCTCGGAGAAAACCATGATAAAATATTGCTTATAAATTTCTTCAATAAATTTCATGGGCACCAACCCACAGGAGACACCAATCCCCTATTCAAGTTCGTGGACACCAATCCACAGGAGACACCAATCCCCTTGCTCAAGTTCGTGGACACCAATCCCTTGCTCAAGTTTGTGGACACCAATCCCCTTGCTCAAGTTCATGGACACCAATCCATAGGAGACACCAATCCCCTTGCTCAAGTTCATGGACAACAATCCATAGGAGACACCAATCCCCTTGCTCACAAAACCTGCTCAAATCTACTCCAAAACCTGCTTACAAAATCTGCTCAAATCTGCTTCAAAACCTGCTTACAAAACCTGCTCAAATCTACTCCAAAACCTTAATTTGCTCATTGCCTTCATTGAAAACTATTTTCTTTGCTCCAATGTCAACTCTACCTTCTAACTATTCTTGAGTGCCAATCTGATCAATTCATTTTCTACCAATGTTCAGCTGTATATTTTCTTTGATGAAGATAACCACCTTTAGTTCGCTGAGCCAATCACTCACAGCTTGCTTTCTTTCTCCCTTGACCATTCGTTGCTTTCCAAAATTAAGGTGAGTGCTTTATCACTATCACGAAGTCATTCACCCGTCCTCATTATTTCCCAATCTTATCTTCAACAAAAAGGATAGAGCAACAACGATGTCTTTTACCTTCTTCGCTAATCATCACTTTGAACTGGCTTCTACAAGTTTTCCTGGGTGCACCTCAATTTTCTTTCACCTTTCATGTTTTCTATTTGCGCCAAGTGGTCCATCCACACTATCAACAATTGTCACCAAATCCCAAGCATTTCAGAGATCCACGAATCCAAGTTGCACTCGTTGATGAAACATCTCCTGCACTGAAATGTTCTTGCGCTTGTCTCCCATGCGTGTAGATGAATTGAGCCTTCTTTACCTAATCGAGGCTTGAGAAAATATTTGTGTTGATATGCATCCTTGGTGCTCGTGATAATATGTCTTCACTTGGCTAGCTTTCAAGCCAATTCTGTGCATTTTAGGGTTATTTCCCACTTCGTTCAATGTTTTCGATCACCTCAAACAAGGACGTCTTCTGATCTTTTCACCACTGAAAGCATGCCTACGAAAGCATGGCATACCGGGTGCGATGCAAAAAAAATAAGATGTATAATGAAACGCTAAGTCCTACAAAAATGCGAAGAACAAGTGCATGAAAAGGGAAAACGACACAATGAAACGAGATGTAAAGCAAAACTAAAGTGCAGCCTCTTTTATTAATGTTGCTTGTGATCCGGTTACAATACGTTTCCCCCCCTTTCAGGGGCTCGGAGTGTTCGATACAATTTTGTTACACCAACGGATGGTACACTTCCCTTCGGGATCTTTCGTGTGCCCACATTCAAAATGGGTGGGCCAAACATCATCGCTGCTTGCGTGAGTGCGTCTGTCATTCCTTGCTGCCCCTTCGATGTCGAGATACTATATACAGAGAAATAGCAAACGGTTAATAGCATATGCGAATGGAAGGAAACATGCAATCCCCAAGACCTCGAGCTAGTGAATACATGAAATAATAAAATAGAGATCAAAACGTGTTATAATGAGATGAAACTTGAACAGGAGCATCTAGACATCATTAGGAATACATTGCAAAAATAATAGTTGGGAAATCATGCATGGATTTCTAATCGCTCCGGGGTGGGACACTGGCGACTGTCACAAAATGTGTGAAAGCGACCTCCCAAATGTCCTATCCAGAGGCCTCCAAAATACCTGAAAACTTGGGGTTAGGCAAAATGGGGTATTTTGAGATGATCTAGAAGGTTGGATTTGGCAGATTCTACCCAAATTTCCCTATATCCGAAGGTGCTCCCTGTAGGTTAGTGAACGCGTAAAACGATAAAAACACAATCAAAACAGGTCAAAATACAGTGAAAATTGAACAGCAGCATAAAAAAATCACATACAACATAATGCAAAAGAAACAGTAAAAAAATATAATGTAGATTTCTAATCGCTCCAGGGTGGGGCGATTAGGACTGCAACAGTGCGGGGGGCACCCGGGGGCAAGACACCCATCGTTTGGGGGGCTTGGTTCTGACACCAATCCACTTGGGATGGGTCCAAAACCTCCTAGGGGGTTGTGTCGACAAATTTGGTGTGGGATTGTAGCTGATTGTTCAGGTTTTGGGTCTAGATTGCAATCCTAGTATTCACCCGATGACCTCCCTTCCAAAAGAGAGATCAAGGATGTAGGAAGCACAATGAGGGGTGAGGGTATAATTTGGTAGCACTCTGTTGCTCCAAATGCTCCTGCTTCATTATTGTGGGGTGAGAAGGCTCACCATTTTATAGACCTGAGGGTCTCCTTTGAATGCACATGCAGGGGCGCCACTTGGCCATCATGCCTTGTCAGGGGAGAGAAGATTCCTATCTGATTAAGGGCTCCTTGATTTAGGCCTCCATGACTGCCTATTTGAGCTCTGAAACACTCACTTGCACTCCCATGCCTTGGAGGTGGAGTTGAGTGACAGATATGGGCTGCCATTTGTCAAGGTTTGACTTTTTTCCTATCAAACCTGCTATTCGTCCCACCCTGGAGTGATTGTTGCTAATCGTCCCGGGGTGGGGTGAATAGCATTCTAATCATCCCAAGGTGGAACGAATAGGGAGAAAAATGCTTGAAAGGTGCCAAATTGACCTTTAACCTTCCAAAATTGCTTTGGGAGTGGTTAGTACCACTATTTAACCTCTGGGGGCTGCCCTAGGGGCTATGTATGCCAATTTGGTCAGTTCTTGTATCCACATAATTGGATTGGTGTTGTTTTGGTGTCTACAGATGCCCCTTTTTAGGATGCGCTATGCGTGGCACAATGCTGAGCAAAAATAGATAACCAAAGCACTTGATTAGGGTTTCTCAATAACCTAACCAAATTTTAATGCCCCAAGTATGGAAAAGGCACACATTCTTAAATCCTTGCTTCTAACGAGCTAAGGAGCTTACTTCAAGTGTTAACCTTTTTCCGTGAGGTGTTACTTGATCCTGGACATTGTTCAGTCATGAACAGGAAAAGGGCGCAACCTTTTGTCTATGGGATCCTTGAGTTCATGATTCCAAAATGCCAAGTGTTTGATCAGCTTGTAAATATTGCTTGTTTGCTACCTCAAGCAGGGGCATGATTGTGTTTGTCAATGATTATTTGAATGCATGCCATTTCCTTGATCGGGTGTGTATTTGTTGATTGGTAACTTAGTGTGACTACCCCCTCAAGCAAAGAATCGATGAGGGAATGACCAAAATGAGAAAAGATACGAGTCACTTGACCGAAGATGACTTTTTTAAGGGTGCTTTCAGTTGTTTTTCGTTGAACGCTTACGCAGTTTCCCAACAATCGGACCTATTTTTGGTGGGTTTTGACCCTTTTTTGTGACGTTGATTGGGGTTGAAATTGTCAAAAATTTGTCTTCCCGTGGAGCGGTCTGGCTAGGGTAGCATTCTTAGGGAGTAGGTAGCATTCTTAGGGAGTAGGAGTAGGATAATTTTGGGTTGACTCCTTTGTTGTATTTAGTAAGATTAATTTGCGGTGCAATCTAGGATACCATAAGCTAGCTCATCCACATGCAAACATTGATCTGTACACAATTTAATGCAACAGATATATCGTCATGTGGGAGGTTTTGCCACTAGTGACCAGCAAGCTATCCACCAAACCGGTACTGAGGATCACCTTGTGACCTTCCAAATCTTTGAGAGTTCTAGGGATTCAAGTTCGACTCCCTTCTTTTCTTTAATTTTATTGGGATACTTGCTCTCGTATGTAGTGATAAAAATCACTGTTTATTTTTGTTTTTTTTTTCTTTTGAGCAAGGGATTTGAATTTTGAGTGATGAGAATCACTATTTCTTGTGCTTTTTGATGTGTGCACTTTGAGTATTTTGATATCAAACTTTGGAGTTTGTACTTTGACTTTTACAAAAAAAAAAATTTTGGTGTTTTGCAACTTCTTGAGAATTTGGGATTTTTGACAGTGGTAAAAGCCACTGTTTATTTTTGGGAATTGGGTAGGGAAGATGCTTGTACTTTTGCCAACTCTCAACATTCTTGGGGTCATTTGCATAGGGGGAGGAGTGAGATAACATTTTCACTATATGGTATCCTGGATTGCTTTGCAGGTTTCATCTTTTGTTCACACAACTTGGGAATTTTTATGTGTTTTAACTTGTGTTGGGATGCTACGTAACAAGGTGTGATCCAAGTAAAACTCTACCTTTGTAAAATCCGTCTGACTTTGAATAGTTTTTGGCTAGAAATCTAAAGACATCTAAATAACGAAAAACCCTAAATATATTAGAAGACAACTGATTATGATATGGTGAAAAATGTGGATGGCGTTATTCTTGTTGGATCATTTACAAATCGAAAAAATGTGGAAAATGACAAAATTGCCGAGTAATTACAGTCTATGGTGCATTTGACCTGCATGGTCAACAAATATGCAATGTATGTATGCGATACCAAATGCAGCTTTTTTATTTTTATTTTTTAAGAGTATGCATAGAAGTGAGATGCAATTTTTTTTGTTATTTTTGATTATTTTGTTGTTTTTGAATATTCGTTATGGTTGGTTTATCCTGAATGGTTGCAGACCAAGTGATTCTTATGGATCCTTGGAGGTTTTGACCAAAGGGATTATAGATACCTTTGGGGCATTTTGGTTGACCAAGCAATTATGGGAATCCTTGGAGCTTTTGGTTTGACCAAAGGGATTATGGATACCTTTGGGGCGTTTTGGAGTTGACCAAGAGATTGAGGGAATCCTTGGAGCTTTTGGTTTGACCAAAGGGATTATAGATACCTTTGGGGAATTTTGGGTTGACTAAGCGATTATGGGAATCCTTGGAGTGTTTGGGTGGTCCATGGCTCTTTTAAATGTGGAATGGCCTCAAATGACTAATGTTCAAGGGTTCTAGTTCCTTGATTCCATCAAGAGAGGCGAGCCGGTATGTTCCAGGTCCTATTTTACTATTGATTACATACAGACCTAACCAGTTTGCCGTGAACTTGTCCCTTAAATGGGGTGGCAAGTTAGAATTTTTTTGGTTCTCTTTTAAGACCAAGTCACCAACCTAAAAGTCCCTCAGGTGAACTTTCATGTTGTATGCTTTCTTAAGTCGCTCTTGGTAGATACATAAATGCTCGAGAGAATTGATGCGTCATTCATAGAGCAACGTAAGTTGGTCTAACCAAGACTATCGTGTAGTGTCATCATCGATGAACTCTTACATTGATATGCGTATGGAAGGTATTTCCAACTCGAGAAGCATGACTACCTCGAAGCCATACACCAATGAAAATGGAGTTGCCCTAGTGGGCATCCGAATGCTAGTGCGATAAGACCAAAGAGCAAGTGGTATTTGAATGTGCCAATCCTTATGACTATCTATGACTATATTTTTAAGGATGGTAACTGAAAGCATGAGGATACAAAAACAAAAATGAAATGCCAAGATGCGATGTAAACGAAACTAAACTTAACGCTAAATCCTACGAACTGAAATGCATGAAAGGATAGAAACATAAACGCATTGGAACAAGGTGTAAAAATGAATATGGATTACAGCCCATTTTATTAATATGCTTTAGAACCCATTTACAATCAGTCTCTTCCCTGTTCAGGGGCTAGGAGCGTTAAATATTGTCTTGTCACATCAACAGATGGTATTCCTTCTTTCGCGTGCCCACATGTAGAATGGGCGAACCATATGTTGTCGTCGCTTGCGTTGATGAGTCTTGACTCCTTGCTGCTCCTCTAATGTCGAGATCCTATGTTCAAGGAAACAAGAAATAGTCAATAGCACCTGTACATAAAATGAAACATGTGATCCGCAAGCCTACGATTAGTGCATGTGAAAAATAACTAAAATGATAACTAAATAGCATCAGAATTATTTGAAAATTTAATAAAAGCATGAGGACATTACCAGGAGGGCACTGCAAATGGAACAGTCAAAAAATTTTCCATGGATTTCTAATCGCCTCGGGGTGGGACGATTAGACCTGCAACAAAATGTCAGAAAACACAGTCCCAAATGTCACATCAGGGAAGCTCCAAATCACCTACAAAGTTGGGGCTTAGGTAAAATGGGGTATTTTGAAAATACCCAAAAGGTCATATTTTTCCAATTCGGCCTCTATCACCGGAAATTTGATGATGCTACCTGCATGTTAGCAAAAGCGAGAAATGACAAAAACATGGTCAAAACAACTCAAAATGATGTGAAATTTGAATGACAACCTATCTAAGCAACATAGAATTAGATGCAAAAATAAAAAAAATGAAATATGCTACAAATTTCTAATCGCTCTGGGGTGGGGCGATTAGGACTGCGATAGTGTAGGGAGCGCCTGGGGGCATGACACCCACCATTTCAAGCCTGATTTCGGCACCAATCCACTTGGGATGGGCCCAAAACCTCTTGTGGGGTGTTTTCGATGAATTTTGTAGGATGTTATGGCTAAATGTTAAGTTTTGGTTCTGAATTTGCACTTTCAATAATCACCCAATGACCTCCCTTCCAAAAGAGATCAAGGATGTGAAAGGCACAAATCAAAATGTGTGAGGATGTAAAACGGTAGCACTTTGTTGCTCAAAATGCTCCTTCTCTATTTTTTTGAGGTGAGAAGATTCACCATTTTATAGACCTGACAGTCTCTTTGGATGAGCATGTAGAGGCACCACTTGGCAATCATGCCTTTCTGGGGGGGAGAAGATTCCTCCCTAATTAGGGGCTCCATGACTACCCCTATAACTGCCTCTAGTGCTAAAAAATGCTCACTCACACTCCCATGCAATTAAGGAAGAGTTAAGTGGCGGATATGAGCTATCATTTGTCAAGATTTGACTTTTTGCCCGTCAAACCAGCTATTCGCCCCACCCTGGAGCGAATACTACTAATCATACCTAAGTGGAATGAATACCAGTTTGTAATCATCCCTGGGTGGAATGAGTAGAGAGCAGAGTGCCTGAAAGGTGCCAAATTGACCTTTGACCTTTCAAAACTGCTATGTGAGTGGTTAGGACCACTATTTAACCTCTGGGGGCTGCCCTGGGGGTTGTGTGTGTTAATGTGATCAGTGTTTGCAGTCACATAATAGGATTGGTGTTATTTTGGTGTCTACAGATGCCCCTTTTTGGGATGCATTGTGCGTGACACAGTGCTGAGCAAAAATAGATAACCAAAGCATTAATAATTAGGGTTTCTTAGTAACCTAACCAACTTTTGATGCCTCAAATATGGAAAGGGCATGCATTTTTGAATCCTTGCTTCTGACGAGCGAAGGAACTTAATTCAAGTGTTAACATTTTTTGGTGAGGTGTTACTTGATCTTGGACATTGATCAGTCATGAATAGGCAAAGGGCACAACATTTTATCTATGGGAACCTTGAGTTCATGATTCACGAATGCCAAGTGTTTGATCAGCTTGTGATTATTGCTTATTTGCTGCCCCAAGCAGGGGCGTGACTATCTTCATCAATGATTCTTTGAATGCATGCCATTTCCTTGATTGGGTGTGTATTTGTTGATTAGTGACTAAGGGTAGCCCCCAAAGGTGAAACAGTGGTCCTAACCACTCACACAGTAGTTTTGGAAGGTCAGAGGTCAATTTGGCACCTTTTAGGCACTCTACTCTCTACTCGTTCCACCTAGGGACGATTACAAACTGGTATTCATTCCACCCAGGGATGATTAGCAGTATTCGTTCAAGGATGGGGCAAATAGCAAGTTTGACGGGAAAAAAGTCAAATCTTGACAAATGGCAGCTCAGATTCACCACTTAACTCTTCCTTCATTGCATGGGAGTGTGAGTGAGCATTTTTTAGTGCTAGAGGCAGTTACAGGGGCAGTCATGGAGCCCCTAATTAGGGAGGAATCTTCTCCCCCCTGGAAAGGCATGATTGCCAAGTGGCACTTCTGCATGCTCATCCAAAGAGACCGTAAGGTCTATAAAATGGTGAGTCTTCTCACCCCCAAAAAAATAAAGAAGGAGCATTTTGAGTAACGAAGTGCTATCGTTTTACATCCTCACACCTTTTGATTTGTGCCTTTCACATCCTTGATCTCTTTTGGAAGGGAGGTCATTGGGTGATTATTGGAAGCACAAATCCAGAACCAAAACCCAACATTTGGCCATAACATCCTACCAAATTCATCGACAACACCCCACAAGAGGTTTTGGACCCATCCCAAGTGGATTGGTGTCGAAATCGAGCCCAAAATGGTGGGCGTCCTGCCCCCGGGCACCCCCCACACTACTGCAGTCCTAATCGCCCCGCCCCGGAGCGATTAGAAATCTATAGTATATTTTCTTTATGTTATTTTTGCATATGATTCTATGTTGCTTCAATAGGTTGTCATTCAAATTTCACATCATTTTGAGTTGTTTTGACCATGTTTTTGTCATTTCCCGTTTTTCCTAAAATGCAGGTAGCATCATCAAATTCCTAACGATAGAGGCCGAATTGGAAAAATTTGACCTTCTGGGTCTTTCCAAAATACCCCATTTTACCTAACCCCAAACTTTACAGGTGATTTGGAGCTTCCTGGATGTGACATTTGGGACTATGTTTTCTGACATTTTGTTGCAGGTCTAATCATCCCACCCTGGGCGATTAGAAATTTGTGGTGAATTTTTTGACTGTTCCATTTGCAGTGCCCTCCTGGTAATGTCCTCGTGCTTTCAGTGGTGATCATGGTGGTACCTTGTCCTCTATTTTTAAGATCAGAAATCTGATCAAAACTTGTTTGTTTTTGCTTGCAGGTACCAAGTTTTCAAACGTTGGACTGTTGTTCGTTCCAGTCTGTGATGACTATAGAGCTGAAATTCGTGCCACCCTAGGGCGAATGAGAATTTGTCCCACCCTATGATGAATACAACTCTGTTATTCATCTCACCCAGGGATGAATAGCTCTTTATGCAGTTTCAGGGCAGAAACTCAGAACCATCTGATTTGGGCAGAGAAGAGGTAGGGGTCCTAAACACCTTCTATCATTTTCTATTTTTTGTTTTTTGTTTTCTAGTTATTTTCTTGCTTAGGGAGAGTTTTTAATGTTTACTTTCTTTTATGCAAAATAAAAAGAACCCCACACATCACATGGCGATTTAAACACCAAGGAGCTGGTCGTAAAACCCCAGCCCTTGATCAAGACCAACGATGGATTTCATCACCACCTTGGCTTGAATTTTTGCATCCATAACCCCGATCGCTACTATTGCTAGATGTAAATCCTGACGAAATCTGACCAAGTGTAGCTAGGGTGATTCCCAGTGCATGAGGATAAGTCTTCTATGGTAGGTGTCAAAATCAGGGCGATCCCCCTTCTGTACCGCCTATGTTCCATGTACCATTCTGCTCTCACATACCAATAGTTTCCCTCACGTAAGGGCGGGTATATAGAGAGGTTTGGTATAATGGCCTAGCAATGGTATATCGAAAGAACAACCATTTTTGGGAGTCATAAGAGCCATCATATTGCATCTGCTACAAAACATTCTTTACAAAAGCTGTCAAAACAAAAATCAAAACACACTAAACCAAGTTTAGGGCACACCTTTAATCTTTAAACAAGATAATCATTGATTTGTGTGTGTGATATTTTCTATTTAGTGTAGAATAAAAAAAAAAAAGATAAAACCCTATGTAGATTGTAGAGAGACACCACCATGGTGTACACCCGTAGCCAAGCCCAATCACGGGCAGGAGTTGCGAAGTACAAGGGGGCAAAAGTCACCTCCGCTATAGCCCCAAGGAATTGGTCATACCACCATGGCGGCCTGACCCACAAGATAGTCCACATCATGCCATTTCAAAATGGGACTATAGAGGCACCCCTTCAATGGGCATTCCCGTCCAACATAGACCCTTTCAGGAGGAGTCCCTACACGTGGTACTCAATATAAATGAGAAGGCTCCCTTAGATGCTCGATATGAGTTGCCATCATGTAATGAAGTGCTAGAACAACATAGGGTCCATGAGGAGAGGCCACATTATTATGTCATCCCTCCTTTACCCCCCATCATTGTTAGGAATAATAAGCCAAATCCAGAGCACAAGGCTCTTCAGACAGGGTGAGCCAACTCTGCCCGCCCCTTTCACATATATGAAAGGGAGCATGAGGAAGACTATCACATTCCTCAAGAGCAATACATAGCATGAGAGCAATGCACCTCTGCACCTGCTATTTAATAGAATCACCTACTGAGGCCAGAACCTCGGGTGAATGCTGCCAACCTCGATAGAGGAAAGTGACCTATAGAGATCTTGAATCATCACGACCGATATAAACATGTAGGAGAGGCGTCTAGGCTCCCTAGACCTAAGACAATAGAAAAAATTGACTTGGAATTTGCCAAACATGCCACCCACCAAGCGCAAATCACGCAGCTTGAGAAAGACCAACAACAATTGGAGCACCTGTATCGCCTTAGCAAAGAGCGCATTCGACGTCAAACAGATGATCTGCTCCATAACACTTTGCTTGAGAGGGTTCCAACCCCTTGCACCCAAAGAGAAAAACTATATGAGGGGCGCAACCCCTTGGTGTGAGACAAGTCCCCACGACCTTACCAAGTGTTGCCTTCGAGACCTCCTAGACCTGAGCGAAAGGCCATTCCCAGGAACAACGATGGGCACCCTCTGCGAGGACCCACCCATGTTCATAGGTCTCGCTCAGAAACTCCTCAAGAAGCCTATGAGGAGTATGAGCAAGAAGAAGAGTGGACTGAAATGCCCTACCAAGGCAGAGGGGGTGCTATCCGACCACCCCTCCATAGGCCTCAAGTTTCCCATAATCCACAATGGGAACTAACCAAGGAGGAAGAGATCAAATCTTTCGATGCATATAAAGTGTTGCTAAAGTGCTTAGAGTCTATGGAGACAAAGACTTTTGGGCCTCAAAAGCCCACTTTACTCTAACTCCGTAGTCACCCAGTGCATACGTCAGTGCCAGCACCCCCTTGCCCTAAACACTTTAAGCTGCCCCAGTTGGCAATCTTTAGAGGTGAGGAGGATGCCCAACAACACATGACTAGATTCTTAAGCCAATGCTTTGGAATTCAAGACAATGGTGCATTGTTGCTAAGAACATTTATAACCACGTTCGTGGGCCCTGACTCAGATTGGTTCAGTCAATTGCCAAAGCACAACATCAGTAAATTATATCATATAGTGGATGCGTTCCTCAAACGCTTCACCTTCAACACCAAGAAGAAGGCGTCACTAAGTGACCTAGCTAGCCTCAGGCAATATCAAGAAGAAACCATGGAGGCCTATGGGAACCAATGGAGGATTTTGCTTTCAAAGCTACCCTACCTCCCTCCTATGTCTGACCTCACCCAAATGTTCTCAAAGAGTTGTTTGAGATTGATCTCCATATTCCAACTACAACAATATGCCACTTTAGAGGAAGCTTTGGCGCAAGCCAGAATCATTGAGGAGATCAAGATTCAGGATGGTGAGATAGCCAAGCCAAAGAAGAAATAATGGTCTAAGAACACCAAAATAGGGACCACGCAACAAAAACCTATTGTGGTCAATCAGGTTGCTATAAACGTCCCTAAGCCTACACAAGCAACATAGCCCCAAAAGGCTAACTATCAGGCCGTGCCTCTTAACAGTTATGACAAAGAAAATCAGAGGCAAGAACAAAATCAGCAGCATCACCCTAGGCAATAATTCACACCTTACACGGAGTCCAAAGACTCCTTGTTTGACCGCTTGTCAGCGGTAAACTTGATCAACCTGCCCGAGAGTCAACCCATAGACCCCAATGCACCAAAAACTAAGGGCTACAGGGAAGACTTGTACTGTAGGTTCCACAGATGGAAGGGACATGACCTTAATGCATGTTGGAAGTTTAAAGGCTTGGTGCAAGACCTAATAGATAATAAGACATTAGCGATGGATAATCCCGTGGCACCAAGAAACCAACAAATGGAGGTCTTTAAGAACCCCTTGCCTACCCATGATGCATAGGCAAAGACCCTACAATTCAATGAGGTAACACAAAACTGCCCCATGCAGGGGTATGTAGAGATGATCAGTATAGTAACTCAGAACAAGAGGTACCCGAGCACAACTGCCCTCGCGATAGCTACAAGAGAGGTGCCAACAACATCACAACCGCAACAACACCTTACGCAACCTGCTCCGCCTAGACCAGTGGCCACAATTCAAACCAAACTCACCTAGAGTTTGAGGACCACATCGGCTAGGCTCTCCATCTATGAGCTCATACAACAATCATCGCCCCATCGGGAGGCTCTAATGGAGATACTAAAAGCCATCGAGTTGTAGCCCCACGAAGCAAATTCCTTCAAAAAATTCATGGGAAATGTCAAACGATGCACTGATCCAGTCATCACATTTCGAGAGGACGAATTGAAATCAGTGGCTGGTGACATGGCGGATCCACCCCTACACGTCATCACGCGGGTCAACGGGATTCTGTACAAGAGGGTATTGGTGGACACTGGATCGTCCAGTAATATCATTACAATAGCGGCATTGAAGCACCTAAAGTTTTTCGCATCTCACATAGTGGCCTCCACCTATACACTACGAGCATTCAATGATGCAATATGCTCGATAGTTGGCACAAGTGTCCTACCCATCCAAGTGGGACAAAAGACTATACCTACGTTGTGCCACATATTGGAGGGTGAGATGGCCTATAACATCTTGCTGGGTCGGCCATGGATCAGGGACATGAAGTGTTTCACACAATGCAGTACAAAAAGGGGGCATCTGTAGACACTAAAATCTAGGCACTTGCATTACACATCACAATTCTGCATAATAATATATGTCTAGGTCTAAACTTAGGCATATAATCCTTGCACGTTATTCATTGGCATTACACATCACAATTCTGCATAATAATATATGCCTAAATCTAAACTTAGGCATATAATTCCTGCACATTATTCATCCACATTGCACATTTCAGTTCTACATAACATTATGTGCCTAAGTTTTGACTTAGGCATTCTTGAATCCTTGCTTTTGACGAGCGAAGGAACTTAATTCAAGTGTTAACCTTTTTTGGTGAGGTGTTACTTGAGCTTGGACATTGATCAGTCATGAATAGGCAAAGGGCGCAACCTTTTGTCTGTGGGAACCTTGAGTTCATGATTCATGAATGCCAAGTGTTTGATCAACTTGTGATTATTGCTTGTTTGCTGCCCCAAGCAAGGCGTGATTGTCTTTGTCAATGATTCTTTGAATGCATGCCATTTCCTTGATTGGGTGTGTATTTGTTGATTGGTGACTAAGTGTGACTACCCCCTCAAGCGACGAATCGATGAGGGAATGACCTACATGAGAAAAGCGACGAGTCGCTTGACCCAAGATGACTTGGGTAAGGGTGCCTTTTAGTTGTTTATCTTTGAATGTGTGTGCAGTTTCCCAACATTTTGACCTATTTTTGGTGGGTTTTAACCCTTTTGGTGACGCCGTTTGGGGATGAAATTCTCGAAAATCCGTCCTCCCATGGAGCGGTCCGGCTATGGTAGCCTTCTTGGGGAGTAGGATAGTGAGGTATTTGTGACCTCGACATCTATTTTGCATGCCAAGAAGCAAAGGCGCCTTGTTCGACAATGTTATTGCTATTTTTGGGTGGGTTTGGACCCTTTTTGGGACGCCGTTTGGGGATGAAATTCTTGACAATCCATCCTCCCATGGAGCGGTCCAGCTATGGTAGCCTTCTTAGGGAATAGGATAGTGAGGATTTGTGACCCTGACATCTATTTTGCATGCCCGAAATGTCAAGTGCAAAAGCACTCTTATTGGACAATTTTATTGCTTGTTTTTGTGCATTTTTTGCAGTTTTTGTTTTTTGCAAGGTCAGAGGACCGGTTTATTGTAGCCTATGGGCATTTTTGATGATATATATACAGATGACTTTCTTTTGTTTATACACGTGTTGTGATTTGATTTTATGCACAATGATTGATGTTTGATGGATGCATGTTAATTTACATTATGTATGGATATTTTGCGATGAATGCTAATGTTTCTAATTTATATGATATGCAAATGGAATGGATGAATTGAATTTGTGATTTTTGGCGGTGGCACCATAGACTATTTAGAACTTATGGCTTTTTGTCCTAGGCGATTGTTGTGGTAAATGACTTTTTATGTATACATGTTATTTTTTGTATTTTTTGATGGCGATGCAAGGATGAAAGATATCACAGTTGGTTTAGAATGTAGTTAAGGTTTTCTGAGACTCGGATGTTTTAACTAACTAGCCAAGACTGTACTTTTATCTTACAAGACTTTTGAACAAGGTATGAATCCGACTTGTCTTTGACCAAGTTATTTCACATCCCTGTGTGTGCAATTGAGTTTATTTATGTGGTATTTGTCAGGATACCGCTAGTGCCAGATAGGATGTCAACCAAACCTGTACTGAGGATCACCTAATTAGCTCCACTAACTCCTTTGTTGTATTTAGTCAGATTAATCTGCGGTGCTATCTAGGATACCATAAGCTAGCTCATCCACATGCAAACATTGATCTGCACACAAGTTAATGTGACAGATATATCATCATGCGGGAGGTTTGCCACCAGTGACCGATAGGTTATCCACCAAACCGATATTGAGGTTTACCTCATGACCTTTTGAATGCTGAGAGTTCCAGGGATTCAAGTTCGACTCCCTTCTTTTCTTCAATTGTATTGGGATACTTGCTCTTCTATAGTGATAAAAATCACTGTTTATTTTTGTTTTTTCTTTTGAGCAAGGGATTTGAATATTGAGTGATGAGAATCACTATTGTATGTGCTTTTTGATGTATGCACTTTGGTTGTGATGTCAAATTTTGGAGTTTTGACTTTTGCAAATTTTTGATGTTTTGCAACTTTTTGAGAACTTGGGATTCTTGGGGAATTGGGTAGGGAAGATGCTTGTCCTTTTGCCAACTCTCAGCATTCTTGGGGTCATTCGCACGGGGGGATGAGCAAGATAACCTTTTCACTAGATGGTATCCTGGATTGCTTTGCAGGTTTCATCTTTCGTTCACACAACTTGGGAATTTTTATGTGTTTTAACTTGTGTTGGGATGCTACGTAACAAGGTGTGATCCAAGTAGAACTCTACCTTCGTAAAATCTGTCCGACTTTGTACAATATTTGGCTAGAAATCTAAAGACAACTGAATGACGAAAACTCTAGATACATTAGAAGACAACTGATGCATGATATGGTGAAACTGTGGATGGCGTTTATTTTTGATGGACTATTTATAGAGTGGAAAAATGTGGAAAATGATGGATTTGCCGAGTAATTACAGTCTATGGTGCCTTTGACCTGTATGACCAACAAATATGCAATGTATGGATGTGATGCTTAATGCAGCTATTATTTTTGTGTTTTCGATTGATTGATTTTTGTGAGTATGAAGATGAGATGCAAAAGAGTTCTTTATTGTTGTGATGATTTTGAGTATGCATGGAAATGAGATGCAAATTTTTGTTATTTTTGATGATTTTATTGTTTTTGAATTTTCTTATTTTTGACCAAGCGATTGTGGGAGCCCTTGGAGCTTTTGGTTTGACCAAAGGGATGATGGGTACCTTTGGGGCGTTTGGGTTTGACCAAAGGGTTTGTGGGAACCTTTGGGGTTTTGTGACCAAGCGATTGTGAGAATCCTTGGAGCTTTTGGTTTGACCAAAGGGATTATGGGTACCTTTGGGGCATTTAGGGGTTGACCAAGCGATTATGAGAATCCTTGGAGCTTTTGGTTTGACCAAAGTGTATTATGGGCACCTTTGGGGCTTTTGGGACCTGGTTTTGCTAATTATAGATCCTTGAGCTTTGTTGACTAGAGTTTACCAAGCGATTATGAGAATCCTTGGAGCTTTTGGTTTGACCAAAGGGTTGGTGGACACCTTTGGGGCATTTTGGGTTGACCAAGCGATAATGAGAATCCTTGGAGCTTTTGGGTTGACCAAGCGATTATGAGAATCCTTGGAGCTTTTGGTTTGACCAAAGGGTTAGTGGACACCTTTGGGAGCATTTGGGTTGACCAAGCGATTATGAGAATCCTTGGAGCTTTTGGTTTGGGCTATGGCTCTTTTAAATATGGAATGGCCGCAAATGACTGATGTTCAAGGGTTCTAGTTCCTTGATTCCATCAAGAGAGGCTAGCCGGTATGTTCCAGGTCCTATTTTACTATCGATGACATAAGGACCTAACCAGTTTGCCATGAACTTGTCCCTTAGATGGGGTGGCAAGTTAGAATTTTGTTGGTTCTCTTTTAAGACCAAGTCACCAACCTGAAAGTCCCTCAGGTGAACCTTCATGTTGTATGCTTTCTTAAGTCGCTCTTGATAGATACGTAAATGCTCGAGAGCATTAACGCGTCATTCATCGAGCAACGTAAGCTGGTCTAACCGGGCCTACCGCGCAGTGTCATCATCGATGAACTCTTGCATTGATATGCGTAGGGAAGGTATTTCCAACTCGAGAGGCATGACAGCCTTGGAGCCATACACCAACGAAAATGGAGTTGCCCCAGTGGGCGTCCGAATGCTAGTGCGATAAGCCCATAGAGCAAGTGGGATTTGAATGTGCCAATCCTTATGACTATCTATGACTATATTTTTGAGGATGGTGACTAGCATTTTGTTTGACGCCTCTGCTTGCCCATTTGCCTACGGATAATAGGGTGTCAAAAAACTATGCTGAATTTTGTACTTTGTGGTCAAAGCACGCACGTCTTTGTTCTTAAATGACGTCCCATTATCCGAGATGATCTTGGATGGAATACCAAAATGACATATGATGTTATGTAAAATGAACTCCACAATGCGGGGTCCAGTCGTAGAGGTAAGCGGAATTGCTTCCACCCACTTGGTGAAGTACTCTGTGGCCATTATGATGAACGTGTGATGACCTGACGATGCAGGGGAGATCTTTTCGATTAGATCTAAGCCCCACTATGAAAATGGCCAAGCCGATTGGATCGGCTGCAAGGCTTGAGAAGGTACATGTGTCAAATTGGCATGGTGTTGACACTTCACGCACTTCCTTACATATGCGCAACAATCTCGCTCTAAAGATGGCCAATAATAGCCCATGCGGAGAATGCGCTTTGCGATGGCCATACCGCTGAAGTGGCCACCGCATGTACCATCGTGCGCTTGGGTGATCGCCCAAGTGGACTCCTGCTGGTCCAAGCAACGAAGGAGGATTCCTTCATAGCTACGATGGTACAAAATGTCTCCTAACAAGACATGTTTTGCCGCTTTCTATTTGAATGATCTTTTCGCGATGTGCGTCAATCCAAGTGGGAGGTTACCTAACTTGAGGTAATCTCGTATGGGTGTGTACCAATCCTACTGATCAGAAACCTCGATAGTATGAACAACCAATCCCTCTTGAAGTTCATCCCTAGAAAAAGTTGAGCGGGAAAGAACTTGTAAGAATAGCATTGTGTTGCTATTAAGGGGAGTAGGGGAGAACAAGGACCCCCAGTTGGCATGATTCAGACAATCATGGATTCGAGAGAACTTGTTCGAGGATGGTTCAATCTGGATCAGGTGGATTCCTGGCGTTAAGTCAGAGCTTGCATGCTCCATCATGGATTGCGATAGTGTTTTGACTTGAATGGTTGTCATATCACCAGAAATGTCTTGCGGGATTAGTGACCCCAAGGAGGCCATAGTGTCCACAAAATGATTCGATGATCGAGGGAGTGCCTCGATGTCGTACCATTCAAGATTTGCCAAGAATTTGTCCACAAGGGCTTTGTAGGCCTGCAAAACTGGGCATTTACATTGGAATACCCCTTTGACTTGGTTGACAATTAACAGTGAATCACCAAAGATGTTCAATCATTTGATGTTCATGGTGATTGTTGTCTGAAGACCTATGAGCAAGGCTTCGTATTCGGCATTGTTGTTGGTGCATGGGAAATCTAATTTAAATGATAGAGGCATTGGAGCCCCTTGCGGTGTGAAGAATACAATTCCCATGCCACCACCTTGCTCACATTTAGAACCATCAAAAAATAGGGTTATGTCGGCCTGTGACTCAGGCTCATCAGAATCTGGCGATTCTGAGACATGGAAGACCCCATCATCGGGTAGTTCTATGGTCAGAGGCTGATCATCTTCGAGAGGAGCCTCTGCTAGTTGATCGGTGATGACTTGACCTTTGATGGATTTTTGTCCAATGAACTCGATGTCAAACTCCATCAACAACATGATCCATTTCGTCATGCGGCTACTATGATAAGTACGACTCATCATGTACCGTAATGGATTCTCCTTAGACACAACATACGTCATGTTGCTCAACATGTAATGGCATAGCTTTTTGGTAGCAAACACCACTGCCAAGCAGAGCTTCTCAACGTATGCATAGTTAAGTTCATAACTGACCAGGGTGCGGCTAAGATAGTAAGTAGCCTGTTCTTTGTGTAGTTCATTTTTCTAGGCTAGCATGGCACCCAGTGCCACCTCAATAGCTGAGATGTATAAGTAGAATGACACTCCTGGTCTAGGTGGTGCCAATACTGGTGGTGAAGCCAAGTATTGTTTAATATCATCGAAGGCTGACTGGCACTCGTCATCCCAGTGAAATGCTACCCCCTTATGCAATAATTTATTCATGGGTCGGCACTTGTCAGATAGCTGCGCTATGAAGCGCTTGATTGACGTGACCTTTCCCTGTAGGCTTCTGAGCTGCTTGATGGTAGTTGGGGGAAGCATTTCAAGGATTGCCTTGACTTTGTTTGGGTCCACCTCGATGCCTCGCTTTGAGACTATGAAACCCAAGAGTTTTCCAGATGTGATGCCAAATACGCACTTCTTGGGATTCGATCGACTTTATGTTCCATGAGGCGATCGAGGATCTTGCTTAAGTCATCGAGATGATCTGGGCGCAAAAGAGATTTGGCCAACAAATCATCCATGTAATCTTCCAAAGTTTTATGCATGTGATCATGGAAGATGTATGTCATGGCACGTTGGTAGGTGGCGCCAGCATTTTTAAGGCCAAAGGGCATGACCTTATAACAAAATGTCCCCCAAGGCATTGTGAACGCCATTTTTAGTTGGTCCTCGAGATTGATACGAATCTGATTGTATCCCGAGAAACCATCCATGAGGGAAAGCATTTCATGGCCCGTTGTAGCGTCTACCAATGCGTCGATGCTAGGCAAGGGGAAATCATCCTTAGGACTCGCTTTGTTTAGATCTCAAAAATCAGTGCATATGCGAATCCTCCCATCAGGATTTTTGATGGGCACCATGTTGGACAACCATGGTGGGTAATCCACGCAGATGACAAACTGTGCATCCAACAACTTTTGTAATTCATCTTTGACCATTAAGGCCACTGTTGGGTGCATCTTACATAGTTTTTGCTTAAGCGGCTTGACTTGTCGGATCAAGCGTTAGATTATGCGTGACTAGCTACGGATCTAGCCCCGACATGTCTTTGTAGGACCATGCAAAAACCTCCTTCTTCTCTTTGAGAAGGGCAATGTAGTCGGCTTGCTCTTTGGGGGATAGACTTACCCCCAGCTTGATGATCTATGGATTCATTGGATCAGAGCCGATGTCTACGTCAGTCGTCTCCTCGACCGACATGTGGGATCCGTCCTCCAACTGGTGTGGAGTTGGGATCAAGTGGATATCATTTGCTGAGTTTAGATCTACGTTGGGAACCTCGGGTTCCTCTTCAGCATGGAAGATATCCTGAGTTGGTCCTGGGGTGAAATGAAGCATCTCACCGCAAGGCCAGTACTCTGATGGGGATGGTGGTGAATTGACGTGATCCCAGTCTATGGCATCTATGTCTAGATATAATGACTATGTTGGATCGGTTGGATTGTGGATGGGGGCGGTTAAGTCAATGGAGATCATGTTGATGAAATGATTTTGGTCTCCATTACCATGGGTGTGGTGACTCGGACATCCTGGATGATTTTTGTGCTCCGGATCTGGCTCTGGAGGTATTGGCATGAATGGATCGGCCCTATGTGCGGAGAGGAGGACAGGGTCTACCCTCGACACTAATATCGCTATAGGGTCTCTGGGCGGTAGGTGCTCTCTATATGCCCAAAGTGGCGGATTCAACACTTGGTCCCACTACGCTGGGTTTAGGTGCCACTCATGCCCTGGCCCTATGTTTAGTTGTTCAAATATGTCATCAATATCCAGGGGGTATTGTTGTTGCATCTACCGCATGTGATTGAGATATGCCATCTCAGTTTCATCTTCATAATCACTGTCAGAGATCCAAAGGCCTTCATTGGTTCCAACAACTATTTGCGACATTAGAGGCTCATCTTGCTCGAGCAAATTGATCTGGCCCCATCGGGGTTGTTCCGCTCTCTATGAGGGGACCTGATTTTCTTGAGGTGGCACTTGCTCGATTGGAGCATCCAAAGGGAACATTGCCAAGAGGCTTTCTTGATAATCATCCATGGGGGTCACTTGTGAGTGATTGCTATCCGATTCGAAGGGGTCCCATGGTGCTACCTCATATTCTGACTCATCTTCTGAAGATCCTTCTTGACCTTGTCTATACCCCTCTTGTAGGTGAGTTCTCGAACTTTCTCCTTTCTCGATCAAAGGGAAGGGGTTGTTGAGGTCAACAAGGTTGGTTGTCGACAATGGGAGATAATCCCCCAATGTATATGTTGTGTTAGGATTGGCATATGGATCTAATGCCAACCCATCCTTGTTGCCTATCCCTAGGCCTTGCATGTTCTCTACCAAGATGTCCAGGGGTAGGGGGTGGTTGAACCCTACTCCTGACTTGTCGTATGGCATCTGATATCTTGGTTGGCAAAGAACTCGCACTCCTTGCTCATATCTGCCTAACCCATATCCATGCCAATTGCATTGGCCAAGATATCTCAAAGTGAAATTTGGGTTGGACAAATAGTTGACGTCTTCAACAAAGGGCTCTTCATCTTCGTCCTCTTGCATGTAAGGTTCAATACCATTATCAAGGCCCCCATACACAAAGTTTGTCTGATTCGGTGGGTAGCCTAGAGGAACAATAGTACCGATGGGGAGGCGAGGTCTCCCCATGTCCTGCATGGACTCCAGTGTGGGTGTTGCTACAATATTCCACACCAGATACTCCCCTAGGCCCGTATTGGCCATTTCAACGATGATTGTTGGTGATTGAGGGGGAGGGAACGGAAGTTCTTCCTGAGTCCACTCCATGTCGGGTGAACTAGGAGCCTCGAATTCCATTCTGCTAGGCATCTCCTCAGTAGATATGGTTGAGACTGATGGCGGTGCCTCTTCCAGGGGTTTCTTCCCTTTGTCCTTCGGTGTGGCCACCGTAGGTGGCATCGTTGGTGAAGGACCAGACGATGAAGATGGACCCGGCTGGGGATTTGATGGACTTGTCAATGGGGATGCCTACGGAATCGGACCCTGTTTAGATGGATTCAACTAAAAATCCAAATGCGTTGATGGAAGGGTCGATTGCGGCATTAGCTGCACCGTATTGCAATACTTGAAGGGCTCCAAGTCTGCCGGGACTACATGCACTTGCCCTTCAAATGTATACTTTAAGCACTGATGAGCTATCGAAGGGACACACTTCATGTCCCTGATCCATGGCCGACCCAACAAGATGTTATAGGCCATCTCACCCTCCAAGATGTGGCACAATGTAGGTATAGTCTTTTGTCCCACTTGGATGGGTAGGACAATTGTGCCAACTGTCGAGCATATTGCATCATTGAATGCTCGCAGTGTATAGGTGGAGGCCACTATGTGAGATGCGGGCAACTTTAGGTGCTTCAAGGCCATTGTTGTAATGATATTACTGGATGAGCCAGTGTCCACCAATACCCTCTTGTACGGAATCTCGTTGACCCGTGCGATGACGTGCAGGGGTGGATCCGCCATGTCACCAGCCACTGATTTCAATTCGTCCTCTCGAAAGGTGATGACTGGCTCAGTGCATCATTTGACATGTCCCACGAAGTTGTTGAAGGAGTTTGCTTCATGGGGCTGCAACTCGATGGCTTTTAGTATCTCCATTAGAGCCTCCCGATGGGGCGATGATTGTTGTATGAGCTCGTAGATGGAGAGCCTAGCCGATGTGGTCCTCAAACTCTGGGTGAGTTTGGTTCGAATCATGGCCACTGGTCTAGGTGGAGCAGGTTGTGTAAGGTGTTATTGTGGTTGTGACATTGTTGGCACCTCTCTTGTAGCTACCATGGGGGCAGTTGTGCTCGGGTACCTCTTGTTTCGAGTCACTATACTGATCATCCCTACATACCCCTGCATGGGGCAGTTATGTGTTACCTCATTGACTTGTAGGGTCTTTTCTTATGCATCATGGGCAGGCAAGGGGTCCTTAAAGACCTCCATTTGTTGGTTGCTTGGTGCCACGAGATTATCCATCGCTAATGTCTTGTTATCTATTAGGTCTTGCACCAAGCCTTTAAACTTCCAACATGCATTAAGGTCATGTCCCTTCCATCTATGGAACCTACAGTACAAGTCTTCCCTATAGCCCTTAGGTTTTGGTGCATTGGGGTCTATGGGTTGACTCTCGGGCAGGTTGATCAAGTTTGCCACTGACAAGCGGTCAAACAAGGAGTCTCTGGACTCCGTGTAAGGTGTGAATTGTCGCCTAGGGTGACGCTGCTGATTTTGTTCTTGCCTCTAATTTTCTCTATCATAACTGTTAAGAGGCACCGCCTGATAGTTAGCCTTTTGGGGCTGTGTTGCTTGTGCGAGGCTTAGGGACGTTTATAGCAACCTGATTGACCGCAATGGGTTTCTGTTGCATGGTCCCTATTTTGGTGTTCTTAGACCATTCTTTCTTCTTTGGCTTGGCTATCTCGCCATCCTGAATCTTGATCTCCTCAATGATTCTGGCTTGCGCTAGAGCTTCCTCTAAAGTGGCATATTGTTGCAGCTACAATAGCATGGAGATCGATCTCAAACAGCTCTTTGAGAACATTTGGGTGAGGTCGGACATAGGAGGGAGGTAGGGCAGCTTTGAAAGCAAAGTCCTCCACCGGTTCCCATAGGCCGCCATGGTTTCTTCCTCATACTGCCTGAGGCTGGCTAGGTCGCTTAGTGATGCCTTCTTCTTGGTGTTGAAGGTGAAGCGTTCGAGGAACGCATCCACTAGCTGATCTAAGTTACTGATGTTGTGCTTTGGCAATTGAGTGAACCAATCCGAGGTAGGGCCCACGAACGTGGTTATAAATGTTCTTAGCAACAAAGCATCATTGTCTTGAATTCCAAAGCATTGGCTCAAGAATCTAGTCACATGTTCTTGGGCATCCTCCTCACCTCTAAATATTGCCAACTGGGGCAGCTTAAAGTGTTCAGGGTAAGGGGGTGCTGGCACTGACGGATGCACTAGGTGACTATGGAGTTGGCATAAAGTGGGCTTTTGGGGCCCAGAAGTCTTGGTCTCCATAGACTCTAAGCGCTCTAGCAGCGCTTTATATGCATCGAAAGATTTGATCTCTTCCTCCTTGGTTAGTTCCCGTTGTGGGTTGTGGGAAACTTGAGGCCTATGGAGGGGTGGCCGGATAGCACCCCCTCTGCCTTGGTAGGGCATTTCGGCCCGCTCTTCTTCTTGCTCATACTCCTCATAGGCTTCTTGAGGAGTTTCTAGGTGAGACCTATAAACATGGGTGGGTCCCCGTGGAGGGTGCCCATCATTGTTCCTGGGAGTGGCCTCCCGCTCAGGTCTAGGAGGTCTCGGAGGCAACACTTGGTAAGGTCGTGGGGACCTATCTCGCACCAAGGGGTTGTGCCTCTCATATAGTTCTACTCTTTGGGTGTGAGGGGTTGGAACCCTCTCAGGCACAGTGTTATGGAGCAGCTCATCTGTTTGACGTCGAATGCGCTCTTTGCTAAGGCGATACAGGTGCTCCAACTATTGTTGGTCTTGCTCAAGCTGCGTGATTTGTGCTTGGTGGGTGGCATGTTTGGCAAATGCCAAGTCAATTTGTTCTATCGTCTTAGGTCTAGGGGGCCTAGATGCCTCTCCTACGTGTTTATCTCGGTCATGATGATCCGAGATCTCTATAGGTCGCTTTCCTCTATCGAGGTTGGTGGCATTTACCCGAGGTTCTGGCCTCAGTAGGTGATTCTGGTAGATAGCAGGTGCGGAGGTGCATTGCTCCCATGTTGTGTATTGCTCTTGAGGAATGTGATAGTCTTCCTCGTGCTCCCTTTCATATATGTGAAAGGGGCGGGCAGAGTTGGCTCGCCCTATCTGAAGAGCCTTGTGCTCTGGATTTGGCTTATTATTCCTAACAGTGATGGGGGGTAAAGGAGGGATGACATAATCATGTGGCCTCTCCTCATGGACCCTATGCTGTTCTAGCGCTTCATCGCACGGTGGCCACTCATACCGAGCTTCTAAGGGAGCCTTCCCATTTATATTGAGTGCCACATGTAGGGACTCCTCCTGAAAGGGTCTATGTTGGACGGGAGTGCCCCTCGAAGGGGTGCCTCTATAGTCCCATTCTGAAATGGCACGATGTGGACTATCTTGTGGGTCGGGCCACCAAGGTGGTATGACCAAGTCCTTGGGGCTATAGCGGAGGTGACTTGTGCCCCCTTGTACACTCTCCGTAGCTCCTGCCCATGATTGGGCTTGGCTACGGGTGTACACCATGGTGGTGTCTCTCTACAATCTACGTAGGGTTTTATCTCTTTTTTTTATTTTTATGCTACACTAAATAGAAAATATCACACACACACAAAGCAATGATTATCTCGTTTAAAGATTAAAGGTGTGCCCTAAACCTGGTTTAGTGTGTTTTGATTTTTGTTTTGATAGTTTTGTAAAGAACGTTTTGTAGCAAATGCAATATGATGGCTCTTATGACTCCCAAAAATGGTCGCCCCTTCGATATACCATTGCCAGGCCATTATACCAAACCTCTCTATATACCCGCCCTTACGTGAGGGAAACTATTGGTACGTGAGAGCAGAATGGTACGTGGAACATAGGCGGTACGAAAGGGGGATCACCCTATTTTTGACACCTACCATAGAAGACTTATCCTCATGCATTGGGAATCACCCCAGCTACACTTGGTCAGCTTTCATCGGGATTTACGTCTAGCAATAGTAGCGATCGGGGTTATGGATGCAAAAATTCAAGCCAAGGTGGTGATGAAATCCACCGTTGGTCTTGATCAAGGGCTGGGGTTTTACGACCAGCTCCTTGGTGTTTAAATTACCATGTGATGTGTGGGGTTCTTTTTATTTTGCATAAAAGAAAGCAAACATGCAGTAAAAACTTTCCCTAAGCAAGCAAATAACCAGAAAACAGAAAACAGAAAGCAGAAAATGATAGAAGGTGTTTAGGACCTCTACCTCTTCTCTGCCCAAATAGGATGCCTCTGAGTTTCTATTCTGAAACTGCATAGAGAGCTATTCATCCCTGGGTGGGATGAATAACAGAGTTGTATTCATCACAGGGTGGGATGAATGCCCATTCGCCCCAGGGTGGCACGAATTTTAGCTCTGTACTCGTCACAGACTGGAACGAACAACAGTCCAACGTTTGAAAACTTGGTACCTGCAAGCAAAAACAAACAAGTTTTGATCAGATTTCTGATCTCAAAAATAGAGGACAAGGTCCCACCGTGATCGCCACTGAAAGCATGAGGATACGAAAACAAAAAGGAAATGCCAAGATGCGATGTAAACGAAACTAAACTTAACGCTAAATCCTACGAACTGAAATGCATGAAAGGAGAGAAACATAAACGCATTGAAACAAGGTATAAAAGTGAATATGGAGTACAACCCTTTTTATTAATATGCTTTAGAACCTAGTTACAATCCGTCTCCTCCATTTTCAGGGGCTAGGAGCGTTAAATATGTTCTTGTCACATCAACAGATGGTATTCCTTCTTTCGCGTGCCCACATGTAGAATGGGCGGACCAAACATCGTCGCCACTTGCGTTGATGAGTCTTGACTCCTTGATGCTCCTCTAATGTCGAGATCCTACATTCAAGGAAACAGAAAATAGTCAGTAGCACCTGTAGATAAAATGAAACATGCAATCCCCAAGCCTACGATTAGTGCATGCAAAAAATAAATAAAATGATAACTAAATAGCATCAGAATGATCTAAAAATTTAATAGAAGCATGAGGACATTACCAGGAGGGCACTGCAAATGGAACAGTCAAAAAATTCACCACGGATTTCTAATCGCCCTGGGGTGGGACGATTAGACCTGCAACAAAATGTCAGAAAGCATAGTCCCAAATGTCACATCCGGGAAGCTCCAAATCACCTACAAAGTTGGGGGTTAGGTAAAATGGGGTATTTTGGAAAGACCCAGAAGGTCATATTTTTCCAATTTGGCCTCTATCACCGGGAATTTGATGATGCTACCTGCATGTTAGCAAAAGCGAGAAATGACAAAAACATGATCAAAACAACTCAAAATGATGTGAAATTTGAATGACAACCTATCTAAGAAACATAGAATCAGATGCAAAAATAATAGAAAGGAAATCTACTACAGATTTCTAATCACTCCGAGGTGGGGCGATTAGGACTGCAGTAGTGTGGGGGCGCCCGAGGGCAGGACGCCCACCGTTTGGGGCCCGATTTTGGCACCAATCCACTTGGGATGGGTCCAAAACCTCTTGTGGGGTGTTTTCAGCAAATTTGGTAGGATGTTATGGCCAAATGTCAGGTTTTGGTTTCGGATTTGCGCTTCCAATAATCACCCAATGACCTCCCTTCCAAAAGAGATCAAGGATGTGAAAGGCACAAATCAAAAGGTGTGAGGATGTAAAATGGTAGCACTTCATTGCTCAAAATGCTCCTTCTCTATATTTTTTGGGGTGAGAAGACTCACCATTTTATAGACCTGACGGTCTCTTTGGATGAGCATGCAGAGGCGCCACTTGGCAATCATGCCTTCCCAGGGGGAGAAGATTCCTCCCTGATTAGGGGCTCCATGACTGCCCCTGTAACTGCCTCTAGCGCTCAAAAATGCTCACTCACACTCCCATGCAATGAAGGAAGAGTTAAGTGGTGGATCTGAGCTGCCATTTGTCAAGATTTGACTTTTTGCCCATCAAACCTGCTATTCGCCCCACCCTGGAGCGAATACTGCTAATCGTCCCTGGGTGGAATGAATACCAGTTTGTAATCATCCCTGGGTGGAACGAGTAGAGAGCAGAGTGCCTGAAAGGTGCCAAATTGACCTCGACCTTCCAAAACTATTGTGTGAGTGGTTAGGACCACTGTTTAACCTCTGGGGGCTGCCCCGGGGGCTGTGTGTGTCAATGCGATCAGTGTTTGCAGTCACATAATCAGATTGGTGTTGTTTTGGTGTCTACAGTAACTATCGTTTTGTTTGACGTCTTTGCTTGCCCATTTGCCTACGGATAATAAGGTGTCAAAAAATTGTGCTGAATTTTGTACTTTGTTGTCAAAGCACGCACAAATTTGTTCTTAGATGACATCTCATTATCCGAGATGATCTTGGATGTAATACCAAAATTACATATGATGTTATGTAAAATAAACTCCGCAATGCGGGTCCCAGTCGTAGAGGTAAGCAAAATTGCTTCCACCCACTTGGTGAAGTACTCTATGGCCATTATGATGAACGTGTGACCGCCTGACAACATAGGGGAGATCTTTTTGATTATATCTAAGCCCCACTATGAGAATAGCCAAGCCGATTGGATCGGCTGCAAGGCCTAAGAAGGTGCGTGTGTCAAATTAGCATGGTGTTGACACTTCCTGCACTTTCGCACATACATGCAACATTCTCGCTCTAAAGATGGCCAATAATAGCCCATGCGAAGAATATGTTTGGCAATGGCCATATCGCTAAAGTGGCCACCACATGTACCATCGTGCGCTTGGGTGATCGCCCAAGTGGACTCCTACTGGTCCAAGCAATGGAGGAGGATTTCTTCGTAGTTTTGACGGTACAAAATGTCTCCTAGAAAGACATGTTTTACCACTTTCTATTTGAATAATTTTTTCATGGTGTGTGCCAATCCAAGAGGAAGGCTACCCAACTTGATGTAGTCTCTTATGGGTGTGTACCAATCTTGTTGATCAGAAACCTCGATGGTATGAACGACCAATCCCTCTTGAAGTTCGTCCCTAGCAAAAGCTGAGCAAGAAAGACCTTGTAAGAATAGCGTTGTGTTGCTATTAAGAGGGGTCGAGGAGAACAAGGACCCCTAGTTGGCATGATTCAGACTATCGTTGATTCGAGAGAACCTATCCTGAGATGGTTCAATCTGGATCAGGTGGATTCTTGGTGTTAGGTCAGAGCTTGCACGCTCCATCATATATTGCGATAATGTTTTGACTTGAATGGTTATCATATCACCAGAAATGTCTTGCGGGATTAGTGACCCCAAGGAGGTCATAGTATCCGCAAAATGATTCGATGATTGAGGGAGTGCCTTGATGTTGTACCATTCAAGCTTTTCCAATAATTTATCCACAAGGGATTTGTAGGCCTGTAGAACTAGGCATTTGCATTGGAATAACCCTTTCACTTGGTTGATAATTAATAGTGAATCACCAAAGATATTCAAGCGTTTGATGTTCATGGTGATGGTTGTATGAAGACCTATGAGCAAGGCTTCGTATTTCGCATTATTATTAGTGCACGGGAAATCAAGTTTAAATGATAAAGGCATTGGAGCCCCTTACGGTGTGAAGAATATGATTCTCATGCCACCCCCTTGCTCACATTTAGAACCATCAAAAAATAGGGTTATGTCAGCCTGTGACTCAAGCTCATCAGAATATGGCGACTCTGAGACATGGAAGACCCCATCATCGGGTAGCTCTACAGTTAGAGGTTGATCATCTTCGAGAGGAGCCTCTGCTAGTTGATCGATGATGAATTGAACTTTGATGGACTTTTGTCCAATGAATTCGATGTCAAACTCCATCAACAACATGATCAATTTTGTCGTGCAGTTATTGTGATAAGTACGACTCATCATGTACCGCAATGGATTCTCCTTAGACACAACATACGCCGTATTTCTCAGTATGTAATGGCGTAGCTTTTTGGTGGCAAATACCACTGCTAAGCATAGCTTCTCGACGTATGCATAGTTAAGTTCATAACTGACCAGGGTGTGGCTAAGATAATAATTAGCCTATTATTTATGTAGCTGAGATGTATAAATAGAACGACACTCCTAGTCTAGGCTAGCATGGCGCCCAATGCCACCTCAGTAGCTGAGATGTATAAATAGAACGACACTCCTAGTCTAGGTGGTGCCAATACTGGCGGTGAAGCCAAGTATTCTCTAATGTCGTCGAAGGCAGACTAACACTGGTCATCCCAATGAAATGCTACCCCCTTGTGTAATAATTTATTAATGGGTCAGCACTTGTTAGATAGCTGCGCTATGAAGCGCTTGATTGACGCGACCTTACCCTGAAAGCATCTGAGTTGCTTGATGGTGGTTGGGGGAAGCATTTCAAGGATTGCCTTGACTTTATTTGGATCCACCTCGATGCCTTGTTTTGAGACTATGAAACCCAAGAGTTTTCTAGATGTGACGCCAAATACGCACTTCTTGGGGTTTAGCCTAACTTTGTGTTCGATGAGGCGATCAAGGATCTTGCATAAGTCATCGAGATGATCTGGGCACAAAAGAGATTTGGCCAAAAAATCATCCAAAGTTTTATGCATGTGATCGTGGAAGATGTATGTCATAGCGCGTTGGTAGGTGGTGCCAACATTTTTAAGGCCAAAGGGCATGACCTTATAACAAAATGTCCCCCAAGGCATTGTGAACGTCGTCTTTAGTTGATCATCGGGATTAATACGAATCTGGTTGTATCCCTAGAAATAATCAATGAGGGAAAGCATTTTGTGGCTTAATGTAGCATCTACCAATGCGTCGATGCTAGGCAAGGGGAAATCATCCTTGGGACTTGCTTTGTTTAGATCTCAAAAATCAATGCATATGCAAATCCTCCTGTCAAGATTTTTGATGGGTACCATGTTGGAAAACCACGGTGGGTAATCTGTGCAGATGACAAACTATGCATCCAATAGATTTTGTAGCTCGTCTTTGACCATTAAGGCCACTGTTGGGTGCATCTTACGTAGCTTTTTCTTGATTGGCTTGACTATCGGATCAAGCATTAGATTATGCATGACTAGCTGCGGGTCTAGCCCCGACATGTCTTTGTAGGACCATGCAAAAACCTCCTCCTTCTATTTGAGAAGGGCAATGTAATCGGCTTGCTCTTCGGGGGATATACTTACCCCCAGCTTGATGATCTGTGGATTCATTGGATCAGATCCGATGTCTACATCAGTCATCTCTTTGACTAACATGTGGGACCTGTCCTCCAAATGGTGTGGAGTTGGGATTTAAATTCAAAAATTAATATCCACCTAATCCCAACTCCACACCAGTTGGAGTATAGGTCCCACATGTCAGTCAAAGAGACGACTGATGTAGACATCGGATCTGATCCAATGAATCCATAGATCATCAAGCTGGGGGTAAGTCTATCCCCCGAAGAGCAAGCCGATACATTGCCCTTCTCAAATAGAAGAAGGAGGTTTTTGCATTGTCCTACAAAGACATGTCGGGGCTAGACCCGCAGCTAGTCACGAATAATCTAACGCTTGATCCGACAGTCAAGCCAGTCAAGCAAAAGCTACATAAGATGCACCCAATAGTGGCCTTAATGGTCAAAGACGAGCTAGAAAATTTGTTGGATGCACAGTTTATCATCCGCATAGATTACCCACCATGGTTGTCCAACATGGTACCCATCAAAAATCCTGACGAGAGGATTCACATATGCACTAAATTTTGAGATCTAAACAAAGCAAGTCCCAAGGACGATTCCCCCTTGCCTAGCATCGACGCATTGGTAGACACTATAGTAGGCCACAAAATGCTTTCCCTCATGGATGGTTTCTCGGGATACAACCAGATTCGTATCAATCTCGATGATCAACTAAAGACGGCGTTCACAACGCCTTGGGGGACATTTTGTTATAAGGTCATGCCCTTTGGCACCACCTACCAACGCACTATGACATACATCTTCCATGATCACATGCATAAAAATTTGGAAGATTATATGGATGATTTGTTGGCTAAATCTCTTTTGTGCCCAGATCATCTCGATGACTTATGCAAGATCCTTGATCGCCTCATCGAACACAAAGTTAGGCTAAACCCCAAGAAGTGCGTATTTGGTGTCACATCTGGAAAACTCTTAAGTTTCATATTCTCAAAATGAGGCATCGAGGTGGATCCAAATAAAGTCAAGGAAATCCTTGAAATGCTTCCCCCAACCACCATCAAGCATCTCAGAAGCTTGCAGGGTAAGGTCGTGTCAATCAAGCGCTTCATAGCACAGCTATTTAACAAGTGTCGACCCATGAATAAATTATTACACAAAAGCATTTCATTGGGATGATGAGTGCTAGTCCGCCTTCGAAGACATTAGACAATACTTGGCTTCACCGCCAGTATTGGCACCACCTAGACTAGGAGTGTCATTCTATTTATACATCTCAGCTACTAAGGTGGGACTAGGCGCCATGATAGCCCAAAAAAATGAACTACATAAAGAATAGGCTAATTATTATCTTAGTCGCACCTTGGTCAGTTATGAACTTAACTATGCATACGTCGAGAAGCTATGCTTAGCAGTGGTATTTGCCGCCAAAAAGCTATGCCATTACATGCTGAGCAATACAATGTATGTTGTGTCTAAGGAGAATCCATTACAGTACATGATGAGTCGTACTTATCATAGTAGCCACATGGTGAAATGGATCATGTTGTTGATGGAGTTTGACATCGAATTCATTGGATAGAAGTCCATTAAAGGTCAAGTCATCGTTGATCAACTAGCAAAGGCTCCTCTCAAAGATGATCAGCCTCTGATCGTAGAGCTGCCCTATGATGGGGTCTTCCATCTCTCAGAGTCGCTAGATTCTAATGAGCCTGAGTCACAGGTCGACATAACCCTATTTTTTGATGGTTCTAAATGTGAGCAAGGGGGTGGCGCGGGAATCGTATTCTTCACACCGCAAGGGGCTCCAATGCCTTTATCATTTAAACTTGATTTCTTGTGCACTAATAACAATGCAAAATACGAAGCCTTGCTCATAGGTATTCGAAAAACCATCACCATGAACATCAAACGCTTGAATATCTTTGGTGATTCGCTGTTAATTGTCAACCAAGTGAAAACGGTATTTCAATGCAAATGTCCAGTTTTGCAGGCCTACAAAGCCCTTATGGATAAATTCTTGGAAAATCTTGAATGGTACGACATCGAGGCACTCCCTCGATCATCGAATCATTTTGTGGATACTATGGCCTCCTTGGGGTCACTAATATTGCAAGACATTTATGGTGATATGACAACCATTCAAGTCAAAACATTATCACAATTTGTGATGGAGCGTGCAAGCTCTTACCTAACGCTAGGAATCCACCTGATCCAGATTGAACCGTCTCAGGATAGATTCTCTCGAATCCATGATAGTCTGAATCATGCCAACTGGAGGTCCTTGTTCTCCTTGACCCCTCTTAATAACAACACAACACTATTCTTGCAAGTTCTTTCCCGCTCAGCTTTTGTTAGGGACGAACTTCAAGAAGTATTGACCATTCATACCATTGAGGTTTCTGATCAGCAAGATTGCTACACACCCATAAGAGACTACCTCAATTTGGGTAGCCTCCCACTTGGATTGTCACATGCCATGAAAAGATCATTCAAACAAAAAGCGACAAAACATATCTTGCTAAGAGACATTTTGTACCATCGAAGCTACGAAGGAATCCTCCTTCGTTGCTTGGACCAGCAAGAGTCCACTTGGGCGATCACCCAAGCGCACGATGGTACATGCGGTGGCCACTTTAGCGGTATGGCCATCACCAAGCGCATTCTTTGCATGGGCTATTATTGGCAATATTTAGAGCGAGATTGTTGCATGTATGTGCAAAAGTGCGGGAAGTGTCAACACCATGCTAATTTGACACACATACCTTCTCAAGCCTTGCAACCGATACAATCAGCTTGGTTGTTCTCGTAGTGGGGCTTAGATCTAATCGAAAAGATCCCCCCTACATCGTCAGGCCGTCACACGTTCATCATAATGGCCACAGAGTACTTCACCAAGTGGGTGGAAGCAATTTCGCTTACCTCTATGACTGGGACCCACATTACGGAGTTTATTTTACGTAACATCATATGTAATTTTTTCTGGTGTATGGCTTCGAGGTAGTCATGCCTCTCGAGTTGAAAATACCTTCCCTGTGCATATCAATGCAAGAGTTCATCGATGATTACACTACGTGACAGGCCTAGTTAGACCAGCTTACGTTGCTCGACGAATGACGCATCAATGCTCTCAAGCATTTACGTATCTACCAAGAGTGACTTAAGAAAGCATACAACATGAAAGTTCACCTAAGGGATTTTTAGGTTGGTGACTTGGTCTTAAAAGAGAACCAACAAAATTCTAACTTTTCACCCCATTTAAGGGACAAGTTCATGGCAAACTGGTTAGGTCCGTATGTAATCAATAGTAAAATAGGACCTGGAACATACCGGCTCACCTCTCTTGATGGAATAAAGGAACTAGAACCCTTGAACATCAGTCATTTGAGGCCATTCCACATTTAAAAGAGCCATGGCCCACCCCAAATGCTCCAAGGATTCCCATAATTGCTTGGTCAACCCAAAATGCCCCAAAGGTATCTATAATCTCTTTGATCAAACCAAAAGCTCCAAGGATTCCCTCAATCGCTTGGTCAACCCCAAAACTCCCCAAAGGTATCCATAATCCCTTTGGTCAAACCAAAAGCTCCAAGGATTCCCACAATCGCTTGGTCAACCAAAACGCCCCAAAGGTATCTATAATCCCTTTGGTCAAAACCTCCAAGGATCCATAAGAATCACTTGGTCCGCACCCATTCGGGATAAACCAACCATAACGAATATTCAAAAACAACAAAATAATCAAAAATAACAAAAAAAATTGCATCTCACTTCCATGCATAGTCTTAAAAAATTAAAACACAAAAAAAAAAAAAATAAGCTGCATTAGGCATCGCATACATTGCATATTTGTTGACCATGCAGGTCAAATGCACCATAGACTGTAATTACTCGGCAATTCCATCATTTCCCGCATTTTTCCACTTTGTAAATGATCCAACAAGAATAACGCCATCCACATTTTTCACCATATCATAGTCAGTTGTCTTCTAATATATTTAGGGTTTTTCATCATTCAACTATCTTTAGATTTCTAGCCAAAAACTATACAAAGTCATATAGATTTTACAAATGTAGAGTTTTACTTGGATCACACCTTGTTACGTAGCATCCCAACACAAGTTAAAACACATAAAAATTCCCAAGTTGTGTGAATGAAAGATGAAACCTGCAAAGTAATCCAGGATACCATACAGTGAAAATGTTATCTCGCTCCTCCCCCTGTGCAAATGACCCCAAGAATGCTGAGAGTTGCCAAAAGGACAAGCATCTTCCCTACCCAATTCCCCAAAAAAAATAGTGGCTTTTACCACTGTCAAAAATCCCAAATTCTCAAGAAGTTGCAAAACACCAAAAAAAAAAAAATGCAAAAGTCAAAGTACAAACTCCAAAGTTTGACATCAAAATCCTCAAAGTGCACACATCAAAAAGCACAACAAATAGTGATTCTCATCACTCAAAATTCAAATTCCTTGCTCAAAAGAAAAATAAATAAATAAACAATGATTTTTATTACTACATACGAGAGCAAGTATCCCAATAAAATTGAATAAAAGAAGGAAATCGAACTTGAATCTCTGGAACTCTCAGAATTCGGAAGGTCATGAGGTGATCCTCAGTACCAGTTTGGTGGATAGTCTGCTGGTCACTGGTGGTAAAACCTACCGCATGACGATATATTTGTCACATTAAATTGTGTACAGATCAATGTTTGCATGTGGATGAGCTAGCTTATGGTATCTTATATTGCACCGCAGATTAATCTTACTAAATACAACAAAGGAGTTGGTGGAGCTAAGGGATTTTGAGTTTTTGATTTTTTTTGTGAGATCAAAGGACCGTTTTATTGTAGCCTAAGGGCATTTTTGACTTAATATATACATGACTCTCTTTTTGGATTATTTACTTGTTATGGTTTATTGCTCTTTTATGCACATTTATTTATGTTGATGTATGCATATGTTATTATGAATGCGGATGTTTCTGACTATATGGATGTATGCATATGGAATGGATGAAATGATTTGTTGATATATTGGCGGTGGCACCATAGACTGTACAAGATTTACTAGCTTTTTGTACTATGTGATTGCTTTGTGAGATGACTTTTCATGTGTAATTTTTTTTTTGTTTTGTATTTTCTAATGGTGATGTAAGTAATGAAATGTACCACAGTTGTTTTAGAATGTAGTTAATGTTTTTTTGAGACTCAGATGTTTTAACTAACTAGACAAGATTGTACGTTTATCATATAAGACTTTTGAACAATGTACGAATTAGACTTATGTTTGACCAAGTTATTTCACTTCCCTGTGTGTGCGATTGAATTCGTTTATGTGGTATTTGTCAGGATACCGCTAGTGCCAAATAGGCTATCAACCAAACCTATCAGTACAGGTTTGGTACGTAGCCAATGTGTCATCCCATTATGCCAACTAAGCCCGTAAGATATCCCTCTCGACTCGGTGCTCCTCATCCCGTCTTCGTAGTAGATCCTCCAATCACGCTATCTTAGCATGAAATCTAGCATCCATATCCCTTGGGACTACCTGAGGCATGGGCATCTTCGGGATGGCATGCTGCTCCGACACCCACTGCTCTAGGACATCCTATGTATCCGGCTGCTCTGGAACCCCTAAATCATCCCCAGTGAAGTCATATACCTCCACCATATTTGCATCATCGATCGAAGCCCCCCAACCCTCCATCGGTGCCTCCGCACCCCCACCGCCTTATTGCTACCACATCCGGACCTCCTAGAGGCCCCTCACCCCACCATCGCCGCATCGTCCACCACTAATCGTACTCTGTAGTAACCCCGATATTTTCCACATCGGGGACATTAATAACTGCATCAGACTCCTCGTCCAACAACTCAATAATCGACTAGGCTAGAGTCCTCTCATTGCCCCAATGTTGATAGATCAAGGGCTCACCAGGCAATCCCTGGCGTACCCCAAATTGTCGAGTCACCTGAACGTACGGGAAGTACTCCTGCTCTGTCCCATGTCGCCCAATCAACCTATGACTTACGTCACCTGCCCACCACCGACTCTGCCCATGCTCTTCCGACCTCTGCCATAGAGCAACATACCCAATCTCCCTGTCCACCATCTCACCCCGAGTGGTCCAAGGCAACCCCTGCGACCGCTCCACAGCTATGAGCTGCCACCCCCAGCACTGCAAAATATAGCTGCATCCGATCCCACAGCTATGTGCTGCCACAGTTATGTGAGACATTGCTTCTTTAAATCAAAGCTTTATGCACGTTCTTTTTTCATGAACAAGACAATAGCTCATTTTACCCTAGCTTCTTCAATGGCCAACAACAACCTTCGAATGTCTTGACTTGTTAGATTAGAAACCTGTGATTTTTTGGAGTATGTGTGATGTTCTTCTTCTTCACTAAGGTGGACCCGAATGACCTTCACCAATATCTATTGTGCTCTTCTCTTACCACGTTGTGAATCGAACATCAGAGATATGTCTCACCTCCAATCGTTGCCTTCCACACTTTACGCACAAATGACAATGTCTTCCTCGAATCCACCATGATTTTTGTCAGCAGAGTGTCTTTGTTCGCAAAACCACCAAATTTGCGCTCCTCTCCTCCTCTATCTTCTACTCGTTGCACTCTCTCACCCGAAGGATAATCCAATTGCATCCTACTTGCCAAAGTGAATTAATGGCCTTATTAATATGCATTTGTCTTTCGTGTCCAAGGAAGTCGGCCCATTATTTTGAATATTTGAATTTTCAAACTTTCTTTTGTATGGTGCGCTCAAGGAGGTCGGCCCATGCAGATTTAATTTTTAACCTTTTAAAAATATAAACCTTCCACTTTATTTAAACTTTTATATATTTAAATCCTTTGATTTAAATATAAACCTCCCTCTTTAATATTTAAATATTTTATTTAAATATTAAAGCATATAAAATCACCTTTGAAGATATCTGCCTTGAACATTAATGACAACACATTTCATCCTTGAAGATATTTCTGCCTTTGACATCAACATTTCATTCTTGAAGATATTTCTGCCTTTGACATCAATATTTCATTCTTGAAGATATTTCTGCCTTTGACATCAATGACAACTCAATATTTCTAACAATGCATGGCATGGTAAAAGTTTCAAGAAAGTTGCCTCGTGTATGAAAATTAAACAATCATGTTTTAAATCGGTTTACTTGTTATTTTTTAAAACTGTTATTTGTAATTCCCAACTTTTCTTGTCAAGCAATAATACTTGGTCAATTACAATCTTAAGATCGAGAAAATGCATGCACCCTTTTTGCCAGTCATTTTTGCAACCTTTTATTTTTAAGATGACTAGTTGTATTATGTTACATGTCATTTTACCAGGCATGTTTCTTTTTCCTAAACCCAATTTTTTTTACAATTATGATGTTATTTTAGGTTTTAGGTTGAACCTTTAGAGTTAAGGGCATTTACAAAATACCATGATTTTTCTTTTTATTTCATAGCTACCCATATTTTCATATCTACAGAGAAAAATAGTTTATTAAAATATTTGCATGTTGTTCTTTGAAATGATTGTTTTCCAAACCAACAAGCAAATCAGAGATGTTGAAGGCTGCTATGTTTAAGCTTTCTTTCACATGCCCAGGATTGGTCTTGGATTGTGCAAAACATTTCAACAAAGATATTGGAGAGAGAATAGATTTTGAGGGGAAGAAATTAGCCATTCTTTGGCCAACCAGATTACATCTCTTTTCAGAATACCTTCTTCATCAACCTTAGCAGTCTTCATTTGAGAGATGAGTATGGTTGAATGGGCAAGAAAGAGAGAATTGAGTTCATTGCTAAGAACTAGGTGATATTTGAAGATGATGTAAGTTATAAAGCACTCCTCACTCTCCATAAAAGTGATTTCAAGGATAAAATTGTAGCCTCGAGGGTTACCCAAAATGGATAAACCCTAACATGCTAAAAGTAATGATTAAGAGAGATCTAGGTTGAGGTACAACAAAGATAGAAAGGAATTCCATTGGATCCAAGCACCAACATTAATCTATGGTGGGATGTAAAGTAGAAGCACAGTTGTTGTCACTAGTTATTCGAAAAGGGTCAACACATGATCTAATGACTATGACTAAGAGGGTCTGGTTGGATAATCTTAGGAGGACATGGAGTCTGACCCCTCAATACTCTTCTAGCATCCATGGTTGTGGAACCAGGAGAATAGCACAAGAAACTAGTAAGCAAGGAACTATGTACAACTCCTTGGTATGGGAGGGGTGGCTGAAACATGATGTCAAGTAAGTATAGTCTTGTCCTTTCGCAAGCAAGGACAAATAATTGAAGTGCTAGTAGCCACTCTTATATGCAGACAAGGGTACGTAGATTTGTCATTAACATTTTGGATAGTTGTAGCTTATAATGGGTGCTTATTACTCTTGATTGCATAGATAGGGTGAAATATCGAGGTGATTAGTCTAGTAGTAGTTTGTTTCTATTGTAATAATTGATGTCGAAGAGTGATAGATTCCTTGAGGTAAAGAGCCAAGCATGTTTGGTTAGGATAGCTTAGTCACTCTTGTATGCAAACAAGGGCACATAGATCTATCATTAATATTTTGGATAGTTGTAGCTTGTAATGTGTGCTTATTACTCTTGACTACAAAGATAGGGTGAAAGAATGAGGTGATTAGTCAAGTAGTAGTCTATCGAGAACAGACAAGAAAGAGAAAAATTTGAGTTCATTACCGAGAACTAGGTGATATTTGAAAATGATGTAAGTTATAAAACTCTCTTCACCCTCCATAAGTGCCACAGTTGTGTGCTTATCAGACATGGATGCAAAAATGTTTTATGTAAATTTCAACCTTGGATGTTTGGATTCTTCTACCTGATGCTTGTTAAGAAAATGAAGATAGATTGGTCACACCTAATCAGTGAGTAAATTTGCAATCAACTCACTAAGGTAAGGAGAAAAAAATTCTACTTTCAAATATTTTCCTAGTTTCTATGCAAAAGAATGGTTCAAAAACTACATTGATGTGAAGCAACAATTTCATCAAGCCATTAATGTACAGGCTGACAAGAAAATCATATTATAGGATTTGAAAGAAACCTGTGAAGGCTATCCTCTCCAAGGTTGACTAGTACATTGACTAGTCATTTCATGCATATATCAAAACCTTCATTGAAGACTCAAGGCTACATATTTTTTATTGATGGAATTCATGAGATTTATTGGCAAGTGTGCAGGAAAGCATGTAATGCAACCCATTAGTTTCTCTTTTAATACTGGAAATTATATATGTAAATTCAAAAGACATATATTTTGGTTGCAAAAGTTTAGAGAGATGAGTTCAAGCTAGCTTGGAGAAGTTACAATTATGATCAGAGGCAAGTCCTCCAAAGCATGTATAGATACAAGGTGGATACTGGATATTGCATTTGGCCATATCTTACCCACAATGATGCATGGACAAATTGTGAAGATGAGGAAGGAGTTATTATGATTAATTTAGGATTTGTTGTGTTCCCTGATTGGGTCCATTAAGATGATCAAAAACCTCTAGTGTTTGAGGAAATAGGAGAAGGAAAAGAAGAGATTGAGTTTGGAAAAATAGAAGAGAGAAAGGGTGGCAACAGAAGAACGAGAAGCTAAGGATGAAAGGGAATTAAGTGGATATCAACCAATAACAGAAGGCTTCTTAGGACTCATATATTTTGTTACTTTTTCAAACTATTATAGTGAAGGTTTTCAAACCCTCACCTTTATCACAAAAACCTTTATACATTGTAGGGAAAGGCACTAGGCAATCTGAAAGTAGAAATCTTCTCCTTTCTTGTCTTGCCAAGAAAAATCTTGGTGCTTTGCTTCCAAGGAAGCAGGAAAGGACAAGCCACCATCTAACTAGTAGGTGATAGGTGCACTAGAACCACCTTATAGACGAGATGATGATAATGGAAAGAAAATAAAGCCTTCAACTTTACCCATCCTTCTAGAGAAAAAAGTTAAGAAATATGAGCAGGCAATGGAGACCACCAAAGATAAGAACAAGCAGCAAGGCGTTCCTTATAAAAAGGTACTCTCAACTCAACAAAAGATACCTCAACTGAAAGAGGTACCTTCACATTAGCAGGACACACCAAGAATTGAAGAAATACAATTAACTCAGTAGAAGAAGGTTAACAAATTAAGGCTTTTGTTGAGAAGCCTATGGGTTCGAACATAGACAATTTCTTAGCATAGATCATGGCTTTGAAACAACTCTCTCATATGAAAAGGGAGAGAAAAATGAGAGAAAAAAGAAAGACAAATTGTTGATGTTGTTGTCCTATTTACCGATGAGACTGCATAGAAAAAGATGAAAAGTGTGAGATCTGATGTCAAGCATGACTCTTTTCACAAGAGAGTCATCATCAGAAGTGGTGAACCTAAAGAAGGAACTCCCAAAGGAAAGAAGCTAAAAAGGGAAGAGTACCAAAATCACAACCACTATGCTTCCTCCCATGGAGTGACATGGAGTTGTTGGGATCCTTCAAGCCAACTTTGACATTACAGAGGATACCATCCAAGAACTTGAGCAAAGAAACTTGATATTGGAAAAATAACTTAAGTATCTAAGTGCTTTTGTTAGAAACTTTTTCTCTGCCCAAAGAACTGGAGAAGCTTCCAAGGAAGGGGAAGCACAACAATGAACATTAGACAAAAGTGAAGCACAAGCTAGGAATTGGAGGAAAAGTAGAGGTTGTTACCACTGAGACCTCACAAGCTACAAAATCAGCAACAAAGTCAAAAGCAAGATCTATGCTCACTTTGATAAAAGAAGATATTGATTATGTATAAGTTGGAAACATTGCTATTTTAGGGAAGTCCTTAATGGAATTTGTGAAAGGTCTAAAGAAAAATAGTTTTGAATATGGAAAAGAGGCATTAGGATGTTTGCAGCAAATAGTCCAACTTAAGTTGGACATAGAAACATCAGAAAGTGGGTATTCTCAAAAGAAAGGACAATACAAAGATGAGATAAAAGAACTTAGGAAAATGTCATTGATTAGTTGAGAAGAAGGGGAAAAAGAGGACTAGATTATAATGGAACAGTGAGCAAACTAGTCCGGTTAAGATTAGTAGTTGAAAACAGAAGATAAGTGCTAACAAAAAACTTCAAATTTTGAGAACAAGTCTATTCACAATTGTAACTACAAGGAAAGCACTAGAATGTTTCTTAACCACTTGTGGAATGGATGTGTCAGAGCTTTAGGAAAAAATCAAGGAAATAGAGCAATATTTGGAACAAGAACTCCTTAGCTTTCAGAGTTATGAGTTGGATCATACGAATACAATTGTGAAAAGCGTCAATAATGTCAATACAGTGCCTCAAGATGTAAAATCTACAATTCAGTTTGTTGAACCAACATGGAAGATGATGGAAATACCCAAACCTAAGGTTCAAAATATCTATGCGCCCAACATACATGAGATCAACAACCAAACTGGCTACCCGAGAATGTACCTGGAGAGAGAAGGTTTGAAGCTAAAAAAGCCAAGACAAAAGCAATAGCTGAGAAACCATAGAAATCCACCATTCATTTTGATGAATTGTGAGCTTTGATTTTATCTTTGAGATTTGAAAACATTTGTAATATTATTCAAAGATTTTAGGTTATGACTTTTTTTGAAAAGTCTAATGATGGTATGAATTTTGTTGATTACCTAATAGGTTTCATTTTGAAAAGGCTATTTTTGGCTTGTTGAATAAATCATGAGATTTTCAAATTTTAGAAATTTGAGCTGTAAATATCGAAGACCTCTAAAAGAATTGAATGCAATATATTGTGAGACATTTTTTGTGTTTCTCATTTTGAAAGTTGCTGGAACTATTCAACCACGGGTTCCTTTAATGGAAGTACTTTATTATCTTTCAGTTATAATGAAATCTTCGCATACACAAATTAATCACTTACTCCAAAAAAAATCTTGTAAAAGTTGCGATCGTAGAGTTTGTCCTTAAATCTACCAAATTTTTCTCTCCAAGGTAGTGATTTTATTTTGAAGTGCTGAAAAATCCTGTGGAAATTTGTATTTTTATGAGTTTACGGTAAAGCCTAGTTTTAAGAACATTTCTTATATTAAATTGTTTCCATTTTTTCTGCAAGTCTGAAATATTTTTACGGTTAGTAAAATTTGGCCTAGAAGCCTTGCATGTAGCACTTTTGCTTTTGTCCAGTCATAATTGTTTTTGTTGGGGAACCCTTTTTAAATATGGTTATGTTTATTTCATTTTCTAGAGTTTTTAACTATCAACTTTGTCATTTCCCTTAAACCCTAGGTTATATCTTGAAGCTCTGAGCTCAAAATTGTGGTAAATGTTTCTTTATTCAAACTGTACATTTTAGGGCTGAACTCTTTTGAGTTCTGAATTACAAAATATAAAATTATTAAATTTGGAAAAATTCAAAGTGAATTGCAAGGAGCTACCCCTCTGCATACTAACGGAGAAAAACATTTTGTTTTCTACATATGGTTTTTGGAAAATGAATTTTACGAACCAACAGGTTGATGCATTGCAAGTATTCAAAAAGGTTCCTGCAAAATATGCAGTTTTCACCTTGAACATGTGGATGACCTTTCCCTTCTTTGTGTCCTTGTTCATACAATTTGTACATAAGATATTAATTGTACCTTTCCCTTCTTTGTGTCCTTGTTCATACAATTTGTACATAATATATTAATTGTAAATAGAATAGGAAAGGTGAGTAAGATGTTTTTTTAATTGGTTATATGGGATTGAAATGAGCCTCACCCTTATTACATCATGATGGCATTATCATAGTACTTTTACAAACCACATAGTGGCATTGCGACAAACCCTATTGGCTATTATGCATATACTTCGGGGTAAGATTTGAACCTGGCTCTCCACTTTGGTGGCCCAAGTTTTTAACCACTTGATTTCATGCCATTTTATTTAAATGTCAAGGTTCACCCATGATATTAGAACCAAGGCTTATGGTGTGATTCTCCATACTTTTCTCTCCCCATTGATTGCCCCAATCCCTTTGGGTTGTGAGTAGGATGCTTTTTGCTATCAACGTTGTTAACAATGGAAACTCGAAGTATTCATAGGCAGTAGATTACTTTTGAATATGAAATAGCAATTTTTTGTGCTTTATTACATCATTAGTTTTTTGTTTCATTTGTAATAAGTTGGCCTCTGTTTCCTAACCTGCATATATCTTGATATCATGTACATATTGTGCTTTTTACTAATCACAAGATTTCTAATCATTTATCTTTCTTTATTCATCTTTCAGCTAACTTTGAGTTCAAGTGAAGAAAGCTCTGAATCAGGTGAAGACTATGAAGCCACAGGAGAATTATCAAGTTCTACAGTTCATGCGGGTCCTGTTGAAGCTCTTGAAAATATTTTTGAACCTCTAAATGAATTGAAAATTGATGATGGTAAGCATGATAACGAGAAAATGCCAAATCAATCTGTGTTTGTTTTAAAGATTGTAACAAATCGGCTACATCATATTTTAATATTTTTCTTGTTATTTTACTTTATAATGGTCATGGTTTTACTTGTAGGTTAGTAATATGTCGACTGCACATAACATTACTAACATTTTAAGTAGGTGGAAGGCATGGCAAATTGTTGTCATGGTGGTTCAAACATAAAAGTCCTCCACAAAGTATACGATAGATAAAATTGCTTCCGCATCGTTTGTTTGCTGGGAGATCATACACGGATACGAAATCACTAAAATTTTATTTGTTAGTTAGTGATTAATAAATTAAATACTCTTAATTAATTAATTACTTCAATTATCTTGTGCCTTGTTGTATAAAACAAGTTTGTTTTTCCATTAAATAACCCATTGTTTATAAAATTGGACTTAGTATATAATTTTTCAAGCCTCCTCTTTCTAATATACAAGAACTTTTTCTTGTAATTCCTTGGAAATTGCACAACCTTAAAAACCCATCATTTTAACCTTTTAAAAAATTGTTTGATTCCATATAACTATCACTCGCGAGTCCTGACGACTATATATATATGCTTTAGCATTAACCAAAACTCCATAGTCGTGGCCCGAAAGTGAATGGGGTCCAAGAATTCTTGGGCTATCCATGAATCGGGGCTAATTTTATTTTTATTTTTTAATTTTAAAAAATCTTTGCATCGTGTCAAGATATTTGTTGAAGCTATGTGAGATTTGAACCAACGCTACCGGTGTCGTAATCCCAAACCCTTGGTGGACAGTTGGACTCGACAGGTTTAAAAAATATATGTTGAGGCTAAGTGAGATTCGAACTCAAATATATTTTAAAAAAATTAAAACATTATTTTCGTCACCAAACGACTTCTCTAATCTCAATTCCCTCCACTACGTTGAGTTGCATTTTCTTGAAAATTTATCATCACAGCTAATTAGTTTTGGGAATTTGAGAATCGTGAGGCATTAGATTTGAAATATTACCACAGAATAAATATATTACCCGTTTCTTTTAGCAACTGATAAATCTGCTAACCTGAGCTTGTCTAGGTATTCAGAGCTCACCTTTAATTCAGAGAACTCAAGTATTTTAGAAAACATGACAAAGCTGGAGTATGTTGACTTTTCAAATTGCACACTGGCAAGTTTGCCTCATCATATTGCAAATCAGCCTTCTCTGACAACGTTCCATCTCGATAACAATGGACACTTCGGGAATCTGTCGGATAACATTGGTCAACTGAAGAAATTGGAGGAGTTGGACATGGGAAGTCCCTTTTTGACAAGTTTGCCGGACTCTTTTGGTAATTTGTTCTCCTTAAAGAAACTTGGTATTTTGTTTTGTCCGAATTTAAAATATTTACCGCCCTTTGTCGGGCATCTAAAGGCTTTAGAGGACTTACGAATAGAGTACTCGGGAGTGGGAGTTTTTACCAGAAATATTTGGGCAACTCGCTAATCTGGTAAAATATTTGGGCAACTCGCTAATCTCCATCAATTGTTCATTGAGAAGTGCCCAATCAGAGAATTGGCTTTTGGCTTAGGCTCGAGAGCATCATTGAACAGGGAGATTACCCTATGGAAGACACAACTGTCAACAATATCAATTTGTGAAGACTGTTGTCCCAGCCTTGAAACTCTTCTGTCTGGAAGAATAAGTATTTAAAGGGGATAGAAACTCTGCCAAAAACAGTGAAGTGGCTGGAATTTATTTAATGTGCTACCTACGCGGACCCCAACATCAAATACACAACCAATGAGAGATGCAAACACAAACATCAAATTCATACTATCCCTTGATGCACCTGCATCACTATGGCTTGTTGCAGGAGAATCATGTTTACATGTTGCTGCTGTATATAATATTATGAGTTGTCAATCTTGAAAAGAGCATCAACACCACAGATATTCAAGTCTAAACTGGTTGCTTTCTATATAGACTGCTTATCTTCCAGCATATGCTTCAAAGTTTTAAGAGAACTTTGAAGAGAATACACCCTTTGATTGCATATGTTTTGCTGCATTGAGTTCATTTTTAAGGATGCTACTTTCTTGCAGCCATAATTTGTTTCAACATGGTTCTAATTGTTCCTACTAAAAAGGTTGCTTCATGGCTGATATGTTCCTTTAATTGTCCAGTTTTCCTTCTCTTCCAAAAGAATGTTGCACACCAATCAGGAAGTCACTGCAAAGCTCATTCAGCTTTCCTTGTGATTTTTCTTTGGATTTGATTGTTTGAAATTGATCCTCCTCGTAAGGGTCTTCAATTTGATTATCCTGAACAACATTGTTGCTCCAATGCATTGGACATTATTCCAATCACTTAGATGCAGCTCACCGATAGATGTATTGTACAACTGCTGCTTGTTCTATGGCTTGTTGGATGCTTTGGATGGAAGTTAAACTCTAATCCAACGCTGAACAAAATCTGGTAATATCCACAACTTGATATTCCATATTCATTTCTTCTAGATTCTCTTCTATTTCTTGTACTTATATGATGTAAAACTGAAATGATCCACAAGTGAAATAATTTATCTATTTTTTAAAGAGATGGCTCAAATGGTTATTCCTGTTATGCAGGAAAATGGATATTGTATATGATAAGACTGGATACAACATTTATAAAAGGCATATATAAACCATAAAAAGAAGCCCACTTTTTCTAATCTAATTCACTAGATACAACAAATGCATGTGGGCCAATACCCACACATATTTAGATATGCCCAGATACAGTATCTGGGCCATATTGTATTAGGCAGGTGCACATATCCAGGAAAGGGGCATGATACATAAACTCTGGAATATTTATTTTATCTGGGCCATATATTCATGTCTGCATGAGATATCCAGATACACATCTCAAGGAAGGGGAAATGTCACTGCAAGTTAGTCAACTATTCACATGATTTCTTCTCCAAATTTATCTGGAATAGAAATGTTAGTCTAATTTATAGCTTGGCTCAATGGATCTTTGATCATCTGCTTATTTCTCTGTATAGACTTATTAATTGTTCAATTTCATCTTGAGTTGCAACAGAAAAATTCATGTGTAATAACTATATTTGGTAGTGGATTTCTAAATAAATGTTATCATATTTTAAAATAGTTAGCTATTGTTTTGTCTCTAGTGAATCAGATACACGATAAACTTTTCAAGATTATTTTTATTATTTAGTGTCATGCTCTTCTAGAATTCTGTATGCAGAGCAACGTTACCAGGTATAAGGAGGGAAAGTTCAGAGTTTTGGTGAAAAATACAAGCAACTGAGATTATACACACATATTTAGGTACCAACGTTAATGATTAATAATTTCATTAATGTTTGTTAATCATTAATTTTTGTTAAGTTCTTTTCAGTTAAAAATGCAACCATAATTTAAGAACAAGGACTAAGACAAACCGAACTGTTGCAGTCCACCCAAACAGTTTGGTTCCAATGAACTGGCCCAAGTTTACCAAAACCTGGCAACTATGATTTCTCCTTCCATGTTCGTGAACCAGAGTCCATGAAAGATTGCCAAGGAAACAATGACTTAAAATAATCCCATGGTCCATCAATTATTCTCTTCCTCTCCTTCCATGTTCGTGAACCAGAGTCCATGAAAGATTGCCAAGGAAACAATGACTTAAAATAATCCCATGGTCCATCAATTAGTTCTCTTCCTCTTCTCATCATGTGCCTGTCATTCACTATCCACTCTCTTATCTCTTTGGGTAAAGGGTATGAACTAATAAATTTTAAAATAAGTCTCCATTTTTTAAAGGTTCAAACGTGTCTAATTTGTCTGTCATAGGAATGTCTATCACTGTAACTTCACGGTATTTTGGTTGGAGCCACTGCAGCTTCTTGTATCTCACTTTCTATCACTGTTGTTTGCTATGTATTCTGCTATAAATACATTCAGAATTCAAACCCTTCCTTTGTTGGTAAACCAATATCTCCTATCAAATTTTTGGTATTTATTTAAATTTTAAATTATAATTTGTAAGTGAAGGTTATTAGTAATTAAAAGTAAGGTGTTAAAGTAGAACTAAAACTGGAATTACCTTTACAATAATTTGAATTTTTATAAAAACATTTTTATAAAAATTTATAATTATATCAACTTTACATAATTATCCCTATAAAAACAAAGACATAACCCTTATTTTCATGCATTATCAAGTTTCTAATAATTATATAATTTCTTATATAATTGTATATAATATTTAATTCAAAATATTTTTTTCGGCACAAAAATAGTCTCCCATTTGTATTAGATAAAAAGCTTCATCCCTTGAAATCTTGTAACTTCATGGTGGAGAGGGAGTTTTTCTAAAAAATTTTTTAAATTTTTATTAAGTCGAGTTTTTTTGTCCAGTCCCAAATTCACGAGTCAACCTTTTCGAATCTGAGTTTTGCTATCTTGATTAGGTTCTAACTATTAACATCTACATATGTCATCATTACAATTAAATAAGATGTTAGGAGAAAGGCTCTAATGTATAATAGCCAAGTTATTGATTATAAAATAATACAATTGAAATCATATCAATAGTACATAACAAAATTTAAAAAATAATGAATACTATAATATAATAAAATAATATTATAAATAAATAAATAAAAAGTAAAAAAAAATCTAAGGTACTCCTCACAATAAGTTTTAGGGCAAGTATTGGCCCAAGCACTTCCCTCATCTGTTTACCAAAAATATATATTAAAACTTTTTAATTAAAATAATATATTATAATTATTATATTTATAAAAGGTCTTTGGCTCTTCTTTGGAGGTCCAAGGTTCAAACCGTGGCGTGGGTGAGTGTGTGAGGGGGTGGGTGTGTGTCTCCCTGGTGGAGTTGTTGTAACAGGTTGGGGAATTCCTGATCAAAACCCTCATATCTTAATATTACCAAAAAAAAAATTATTATAGTTATAAAACCCACCATATTGCATTTATCATGTATCACATGTGACTTTTTATTGATCTCTTATTCTATATTTAGACTTTTTATTGATCTCTTATTCTCTTATTCACAATCATATTAAAAATAGTTTCCGCTTAATGGTAAGCCTATTTACAAAGAAGGGTAATTAGAAGAAGATAGGTTTAAATGATATGATAGTTGTTGACGAGTTATCTTAAAATAAAGTTTATAAAAACAATATTTATCAAAATAATAAACTAACCTAAAGTAATTAGCTAAAATTGCATACCGTAATAAAGTAGAGTAGTGAGCCTGAGCCTGAGCCTGAGCCTGAGCCTGAGCCTGCAAGCATCCCTGAGGAAATCTCGTTGTCTTGAGAACTTGCTTCACAATAGGTACCTGAGACGGCCAAGGAGGTCTGTACCTTCTTATCTTAATGGATTCCCTCTTGTTGTAGCATTTGTGCCCATTTGCTTCGTTCCACTCGCTCGGACTGCATTTCACCTCAAAGTAATCAATAACCATTATTTTTGAGGTGGTCGTGAAATCATTGAAACTTGAGATTACGAGAAAATACTATCACTTAAACCCTTAAACCAGAGATTAAGGAAAAAAACACTATCACTCAAACCCTTAAACCAGAGATTAAAGAAAAAAACACTATTACTCAAACCCTTAAACCAAAGATTAAAGAAAAACACTATCACTCAAACCCTTAAACCAGAGATTACGAAAAAAAAAAAAAAATCATTCAAACCCTTAAACCAAAGTATTACCTCTTGTTGTAGCATTTGTGCCCATTTGCTTCCCCTCACTCGGACTGCATTGCACCTCAAAGTAATCAACAACCATTATTTTTGAGGTGGCCGTGAGATCATTGAAACTTGAGATTACGAGAAAATACTATTAAACCCTTAAACTAGAGATTACAAAAAAAACACTATCACTCAAACCCTTAAACCAGAGAATTCCCTCTCGTTGTAGTATTTGTGCCCATTTGCTTCGTTCCACTCGCTCGGACTGCATTTCACCTCAAAGTAATCAACAACCATTATTTTTGAGGTGGCCGTGAGATCATTGAAACTTGAGATTACAAGAAAATACTAATCACTTAAATCCTTAAACCAGAGATTACGAAAAAACACTCACTCAAACCCTTAAACTAGAGATTACAAAAAAATACTATCACTCAAACCCTTAAACCTGAGATTATGAAAAAAAAAAAAATTTATCACTCAAACCCTTAAACCAAATAATTCCCTCATTGTAGCATTTGTGCCCATTTGCTTCGTTCCACTTGCTCAACTGCATTTCACCTCATAGTAATCAACAACCATTATTTTTGAGGTGGCCATGAGATCATTGAAACTTGAGATTACGAGAAAATACTATCACTCAAATCTTTAAACCAGAGATTACATATTTTGCTTTTTACTAATCACAAGATTTTTAATTATTTATCTTTCTTTATTCGTCTTTCAATTAACTTTGAGTTCAAGTAAAGAAAGCTCTGAATCAGGTGAAGACTATGAAGCCACAGGAGAATTATCAAGTTCTACAGTTCATGCGGGTTCTATTGAAGCTCTCGAAAACATTTTTGAACCTCTTGAATCGGGGTTAGTTTTATTTTTATTTTTTATTAAACCAACTCTACCGCCTACCACCATCGTAATCCCAAACCCTTGGTGGACAATTGGACTCGAACGGTTTAAAAAATATATGTTAAGGCTAAGTGAGATTCGAACTCAAATATATGTTTAAAAAATTAAAACATTATTTTTGTCACCAAATGAGTTCTGTAATCTCAATTCCCTCCGGTACCTTGAGTTGCATTTTCTTGAAAATTTATCATCACTACTGATCAGTTTTGGGAATTTGATAAACCTGAGGCATTTAGATTTGAAATACTGCCACAGAATAAATACATTACCTGTTTCTTTTAAGCAGCTAACAAACCTGTGAAAACCTGAGCTTGTCTGGATGTAGCTCACCTTTAATTTAGAGAACTCAAGTATTCTAGAAAACATGACAAAGCTGGAGTATGTCGACTTTTCAAATTGCAAACTGGAAATTTTGCTTTGTCATATTGCAAATCAGCCTTCTCTGACAATGCTCCATCTCGATAACAATGGACACTTCAGGAATCTGTCGGATAACATTGGTCAACTAAAGAAATTGGAGGAGTTGGAGGAGTTGGACATGGGAAGTCCTTTTTGACAAGTTTGTCGGACTCTTTTGGTAATTTGTTCTCCTTAAAGAAACTTAGTATTTTGTTTTGTCCGAATTTAAAATATTTATGGGCGTCTAAAGGCTTTAGAGGAGTTACGAATAGGGTACTCGGGAGTGGAGTCTTTACCAGAAACATTTGGGCAACTCGCTAATCTCCGCCAATTGTTCATTAAGAAGTGCCCAATCAGAGAATTGGCTTTTGGCTTAGGCTCGAGAGCATCATTAAACAGGGAGATAACCTTATGGAAGACACAACTGTCAACAATATCAATTTGTCCAGCCTTGAAACTCTCTACGTCTGGAAGAATAAGTATTTAAAGGGGATAGAAACTCTGCCAAAAACAGTGAAGCGGCTGGAATTTATTTAATGTGCTACCTACGTGGACCCCAACATCAAATACACAACCAACGAGAGATGCAAACACAAACATCAAATTCATACTATCCCTTGATGCACCTGCATCACTATGGCTTGTTGCAGGAGAATCATGTTTACATGCTGCTGTTGTATATAATATTATGAGTTGTCAATCTTGAAAAGAGCATCAACACCACAGATATTCAAGTCTAAACTGGTTGCTTTCTATATAGACTATTTATCTTCCAGCATATGCTTCAAAGTTTTAAGAGAACTTTGAAGAGAATACACCCTTTGATTGCATATGTTTTGCTGCATTGAGTTCATTTTTATGGATGCTACTTTCTTTCAGCCAGAATTTATTTCAGCATGGTTCTAACTGTTCCTACGGAAAAGGTTACTTCATGGCCAATGTTCCTTTAATTGTCCACTTTTCCTTTTCTTCCAAAAGAATGTTGCACACTAATCAAGAAGTCACTGCAAAGCTCATTCAACTTTCCTTGTGGTTTTTCTTTGGATTTCATTGTTTTGACATTGATCCTCCTCGTAAGGGTCTTCAATTTGATTATCCTGAACAACATTGTTGCTCCAATGCATTGGACATTAATCGAATCACTTAGATGCAGTTCACGGGTAGATGTATTGTACAACTGTTGCTTGTTCTATAGCTCGTTGGATGCTTTGGATGGAAGTTAAACTCTAATCCAACGGTGAACGATGCTGGTAATATCCACAACTTGATATTCCATATTCATTTCTTCTAGATTCTCTTCTATTTCTTGTACTTATATGATGTAAAACTGAAATAATCCACAAGTGAAATAATTTATCTATTTTTTAAAGAGATGGCTCAAATGGTTATTCCTGTTTTGCAGGGAAACGAATATTGTATCTGATAAGACTGGATACAACATTTATAAAAGGCATATATAAACCATAAAAAGAAGCTCACTTTTTCTAATCTAATTCACTAGATACAACAAATGCATGTGGGCCAATACCCACACATATTTAGATATGCCCAGATACAGTATCTGGGCCATATTGTATTAGGCAGTTGCACATATCCAGGCAAGGGGCATGATACATTAACTCTGGAATATTTATTTTATCTAGGCCATATATTCGTGTCTGCATGAGATATCTAGATACACATCTCAAGGAAGGGGAAATGTCACTGCAAGTTAGTCAGCTATTCACATGATTTCTTCTCCAAACCTTGATCAGGACTGGAAATGTTAGTCTGATTTGCAGCTTGGCTCAATGGATCTTTGGTCATATGCTTATTTCTCTGTATAGACTTATTAATAGTTCAAGTTCATCTTGAGTTGCAGCAAAACAATTTTTGTGTAATAACCATATTTGGTAGTGGATTTCTAAATAAATGTTATCATATTTTAAAATAGTTAGCTATTGTTTTATCTCTAGTGAATCAAATACACGATAAAGTTTTCAAGGTTATTTTTATTATTTAGAGTCATGCTCTTCTAGAATTTTGTATGCAGAGCAACGTTACCAGATATAAGGGGGAAAGTTCAGAGTTTTGGTAAAAAATACAAGCAACTGAGATTATACATAAATATTTGGGTGTCAACGTTAATGATTAATAATTTTCATTAATATTTGTTAACCATTAATTTTTGTTAAGTTCTTTTCAGTTAAAAATGCAATCATAATTTCAAAACAAGGACTAAGACAAACTGAACCGTTGCAGTCCACCCAAACAGTTTGGTTCCAATGAACTGACCCAAGGTTACCCAAACCTAGAAACTATGATTTATCCTTCCGTATTTGTGAACCAGAGTCCATGAAATATTGCCAAGGAAACAATGACTTAAACTAATCGCACGGTCCATCAATTAGTTCTCTTCCTCTTCTCATCATGTGCCTGTCATTCACTATCCACTCCCTTATCTCTTTGGGTAAAGGGTATGAACTAATAAATTTTAAAAATAAGTCTCCATTTTTTAAAGGTTCAAGCATGCCTAACTTCAAGGCATTTTGGTTGGAGCCACTGCAACTTCTTGTATCTCACTTTCTATTCCTGTTGTTTGCTATGTATTTTGCTATAAATACATTCAAAATTCAAACCCTTTGTTGGTAAATCAATATCTCCTATCAATTTTTTTTGGTATTTATTTAAATTTTAAATTATAATTTGTAAGTGAAGATTATTAATTAAAAGTAAGGTGTTAAATTAAAACTAAAACTAGAACTAAAACTGGAATTACCTTTATAATAATTTGAATTTAAGTATTTTTATAAAAACTTATAATTATATCAACTTTATGTAATTATCTCTATAAAAACAAAGACATAACCCTTATTTTCATGTATTATCAAGTTTCTAATAATTATATAATTTCTTATATAATTTTATATAATATTTAATTTAAAATATTTTTTTTCGGCAAAAAAAATAGTCTCCAATTTGTATTAGATAAAAAACTCCATCTCTTACCCAGGTGTTGTAGGTGAGTTGGAGAGGAGAGGGCAATCCTCCAAGGGAGGTCCCAGGTTCGAATCTCCACCCTACCAAAAAGCTGAATTGTGTATCCAAAATCCAATTGATAATGTTGGTGCGGACAGGGCTGGGTGCGACTCCCGGGTGATTTTGACAGTATAGAACCCCTTGTTCGTGGTCTCTCAGACCAAGGTGGCCCCGCAAGGGGTTTTTTGCTTTAAAAAAAAAAAAAAAACTTCATCTCTTGAAATCTTGTAACTTTGTGGTGGAGAGAGTTTTAAAAAAAAAAAAAAATTGAGTTTTTATTCAGTCGAGTTTGCAGGAGTCAATCCCAAATTCACAGTGAACCTTTTCGAATATGAGGTTTGCTATCTTGATTAGGTTCTAACTATTAACATCTACATATGTCATCATTATAAATAAATAAGATGTCAGGAGAAAGGCTCTAATGTGTAATAACCAAGTTATTGATTATAAAATAATACAATTGAAATCATATCAATAATATATAACAAAATTTAAAAAACAATGAATATTATAATATAATAAAATAATATTATATACACTATAAATAATTAAATAATATTATAAATAAATAAATGAAAATTAAAAAAAAAAAAAAAAGATTGAGGTACTCCTCACAATGAGTTTTAGGGCAAGTATTTAGCCCAAGCACTTCCCTCAGTTTACCGAAAATATATATTAAATTTTTTTAATTAAAATAATATATTATAATTATTATAGTTATAAAAAAACGTATATATATATATATATATATATATATATATATATATATATATATATATATAATTGAAAAAACCCCACCATATTGCATTTATCATAAAAATTTAATAGCACAATATTACATTATCATAAAAATTTAACAACACAAGATCTTGCATTATCATAAAAATAAATCAAAGAAACTATGGCTAACCATGTGGTTATAAAAATTTAAAAATTTAAGAGCTTAAGATATTGTATTATCATAAAAATAAATCAAATAAACTATGCCTAACCAGGTGGTCATAAAAATTTTATTAAGATATTGCATTATTATAAAAAATAAATGAAAGAAACTATGCCTAAGCAGGTGGTAAAAATTAAATTAAGATATTACATTATTATAAAAAATAAAAATAAAAAACTATACCTAAGCAATGGTAGAAATTTAATTAAGATATTGCATTATTATAAAAAAATAAATGAAAGAAACTATGTCTAACCAAGTGATTATAAAAAATTAACTATGAGGCACAAAATATTGCATTATTATAAAAAATAAATCAAAGAAACTATGCCTAACTAAATGATCAAAAAAAAGGTTTAACCTCCACAAAATATTACATCATCATAAAAATAAATTAAAAAACTATGCCTAATTACAAACTATGAAATATATGTCTGTGTATCCACTTTGAAATTTTTACAACAAAATTAGACATGAACGAAAACAAAATTAGGTATGAACGAAGGTCGAAACCAAAAACCAAAAACTAAAAACTAACAGAGACAACAGTTTAATCTGAAGTTTTATAATGAGATTGGAGGCAGACGGGTTAAACGTGTTAAAGGCTTTCTTATCTCTGTGTAATATCGATGCAAACACACTAATTCTTCTGATAATTAAAAAATTAAACCACATATCCCGAATCCCAAGCAGTTTACCAAATTACAGTCGGATCTTGCACACTACTTTTATGTCATCAGCGGGAAATACCTGATCAAGCAAAAGTAGCTGTGTGTCTCAATCTGGATTTGGTATTGGTGGTCTCCGTTTTTTTTTCTTTTTTAACTTGAAAATGAAGATGGAGTGTCGCATGATTCATCTACCAAACTCTATTGATTATGGAGAGAATAAACATGTGTTTACTTTTGTGTCGTTAGATTTAAATAATAAAACAGAAACATGTGAAGGCAAGACCAATATATATCACCGGTGAGGTGGATACTCAACTCAACGACTTCGACTTGTCCGTGCATGTGAAGGCGGATGTTTAATCTTTAGCTACTGCCTCCCCTGGCCGTTATATGGTTTTGAAATAGTTTATTCGTAACATATATGTTTAGTGATTTGAAAATTATAAATTTACATGTAATAAAAAATATTTTTATTAATTTAAAGATAATAAATTAATAAATATTTATTAACAAATTAAAAAATTAATGTTAATTTTTTTCAATTTCAATTCAAATCATATGTTAAAAAAATAGCTTGAACTGAATTCTAGTTTCTTAAAGATGTCTGAATACTGTGAAATCAGACGGTTTAATTTTCCATTACCTAATCATTAACCTTTATTTTAGACTTCGTAAAAATTTTGTATATTTTCATCACTATACAAAAAACTTCTAAGGTAAAAAAGAGTTTTAGATTAGGATATATAGAGTTGCTTGAAATTTCAAATATTATCTTTAATTATGTCAAATTTAAAATTTGAAATGTGTTAGATACGCAACAAACTAAGGTTTGTCGATGAAAAAGTTGGAGTTCGCCTACGCGAATCTTTTTAAACTTAATTGCTTTAGAACATGTCATTAAGAAGGGAAGTAGAGAAGCTGTCAATTTCCAAAGGCTGATAGTTATAGATCTAGATGTTTAGATACCAATTCCAGAACTCGTGTTTAAAATATAATATTGTTTTTAATCATGAAGGGCATGTCACACACTTGACTGCCCCATTTAGAAATTCATCCATTAAATAAATGAGTGGTTTCATGATGAGACCTACCTGCCTCGCTTGGACTTGAAGCCTCGCTTGGACTTGAATTTTATAATGTTAGGTCTTACACTGTCTCAACAATGCCTGACCGGTTGTCTTTTCTTTATTTTATTTTTAACTTGGTAAACCTGATTAGTTTTTTTTTAACCTGCTCTAGACTTTCTATTAATCTCTTATTCTGTTTTTATTTCATGTATCATATGTTGTGATCTTTACAATTATATTAAAAAATAGTATCTATTTAGTGATAAGTCTATTTAGAAAGAAATAAGTTGAAAGGTAATAACATGTGATTTTCAAAATCATATTAAAAAATAATGTTTGCTTAGTGGTAAGATTATTTAAAAAAAAAAGATAAGTTGGAGGGTAATAACATGTGATCTTCATAATCATATTAAAAAAATAGTGTTTGCTTAGTAGTATGCCTATTTAGAAAGAGATAAATTGAAAAGTAAAGTTATTTAGAAGGAGAAAGGTTTAAATGGTATAATAGTTGTTAATTAGTTATCTTAAAATAAAGTTTATAAAAACAACATTTATCAAAATAATTAACTAAAGCATACCGCTAAAGTAATTAGCTAAAGTCGCATACCGTAATAAACATAATAAAGAAGAGTAGTGAGGCTGAGGCTGAGCCTGCAAGCATCCCTGAGGAAATCTCGTCATCTTGAGAACTTGCTTCACAATAGGTACCTGAGATGGCCAAGGAGGTCTGTATCATCTTATCTTAATGGATTCCTTTTCGTTGTAGCATTTGTGCCCGTTTGCTTCGTTCCACTCCCTCTGACTACATTTCACCTCAGATTAATCAACAACCATTATTTTTGAGGTGGCCATCAAATCATTGAAAATTTGAAATTACCAGAAAATATTATCACTTAGACCCTTAAACTAAAGATTAAAAAAAAAAAAACATTATCACTCAAACCCTTAAACTAGAGATTAAAAAAAAAAAAAAAAAACAATATCACTCAAACCCTTAAACCATAGATTACGAAAAAAAACACTATCACTCAAACCTTTAAACCACAAACCCTTAAACCAGAGATTACCCCAAAAAAAAAAAAAAAAAAAAAACTATCACTTCAACTCTTAATCCAGAGATTAAAAAAAAAAAAATACTATCACTCAAACCCTTAAACCAGAGATTACTATAAAAAAAAACACTCAAACTCTTAAACTGCAAACCCTTAAACCAGGGAATTCCCTCTCATTGTAGCATTTGTGCCCATTTGCTTCATTCTGCTCGCTGGGACTGCATTTCACCTCAAAGTAATGAACAACCATTATTTTTTGAGGTGGCCATAAGATCATTGAAACTTGAGATTACCAGAAAATACTATCACTTAAACCTTTAAATCAGAGATTACAGAAAATATCACTCAAACCCTTACACCAGAGATCACGAAAAAATAAACACTATCACTCAAACCCTTAAACCAAAGATTAAAAAAAAAAAAAAAACACATTCTATCACTCAAACCATTAAACCAAAGATTATGAAAAAAAAAAAAACACTATCACTCAAACCCTTAAACCACACTTCAATTTGATTCATTGAAACTTGAGATTTGGAAAAATACTATCACTTAAACCAAAGATTAAAAAAAAAAAACACTTATCACTCAAACCCTTAAACCAATTTGATTTCACATTTTCAAAATATATGTACAACAGATTAAAAAATCTAGAATCTACAAGAGATAAATCTTCCTATTTTATCCGAAAGGATCCACATGATGCGTGCATAGTCTTGTCCGTTCTACTTGTACTTCACATTTTTTTTTTTTGTACTCCGCCTTAATCCAACGAAAGCCCGTGGAAGCTCTCTTTGATCTTTCTGGCCACTTTAGCCTTGTCTATGCCTGTACTCGCCGCGGATTTCACCTTGGACATCTTATTGTTGTGGCCATTCACCTCTCTCTCAGACCTGTCGTCGCATTTTCTGATTGAGCGGCGGGAGAAGGAGAAGAAACGGGTGGAATGTAGGCGTTTTAACCTTTCCCTTTGTCAAAACAATGAACGATCTGTGGAGTGTCGTGCTGCTATTGCAGAGCTCTGGTCTTTTGCAAATAGGAACCCACTTACAAAAGGAACTCGATCCGTCTCTTAAAAAGAGAAAACGAAAAAACAAAAAAATCTCAACCTTACCTTTATTATGTATAGAAGTGGAGGATTGCCTGCATATAGTGCAGAATAATATATATGGGACAAGACTTAAGGAGCAAGGAAAACAGCCGTTGAACCCCGGGTGGGGTGGGTCCCATGCGTGAAATACCAACGAGCGAGTTACCCATGCGTGAAGGACCATTGCTTGCCTCTCATATAGAAGAGTAGTCGGTGCATGGGATTCCCCTATAACTCATAGCAAAATTCAAAATTTAATTAGGTTTATGTAAATAAAATTCCTATGGGATATATAGAAAAATAAATAAATATTGATGTTATTTATATGGAAATGATGTTTTTTCATGAATGAATGTTAAAGAAGATAGGAAGAAGATGAAAGAAATTTTAACTTACCGAAATAAACACCACAGGTTAAAAAAAATGTGATAAAGAGAAGATAGATAGATAGGTATTAACAAGATGTGGTAAAGAGGAAATAGATAGATAGGTATTAACAAAATGTGGTAAAGAGGAGACAGATAGATAGGTATTAACCTAAAAAGAAATTCCAATCATGGAATATGCCACTAGACTTAATATGGAATGAAATTTCATGATAGTAATACGCCATTGAAAAAATAATAATATCGTTTTTTAATTATTATTACTATATTATTATTATGATCAAGTTATGTGTGATTTTTATTGGGCCACTTCCATTCAAATAATCAAAACATTATATTATTTTCATTATATTTCTATCACGTTCTTTAAATCATATTGAATTTGTTAATTTTATTAAATATATTCTTAATTTATTTTTTTATCAAAGATATTTTTCATGTTCCTCAAACTATTATGTTTTCACAATCAACTCCCTAATATTAAGAGATAAAATCTCACTCATCCAATTATTTTCTAAAATTTGAATTTTTTCAAGATGTAAATCAACACTGCAAATGATTAAAATATTTGCAGCTTGATTTCTATTTTTATAAATATGTTGTCTATGATAACATGTCAATTCCCTAATAATTTTTTTTTTTTTGATCTTATTCATACCCTTAATACTCCAAGATATCATTTTTTTATTTATCGTTTTGACCCCACTTCTTGCTAGCACTTATGATATTTGCTTTTGTTTTCTCATATCAATATCCCTCTGAGCTTCCTTTTCTTTTTGTTTTTGCTTCTTTGATTTTCCTATTCTTTTTTATTGCCACCAACACTTTCATCTTCATCAATCTCTTTAATTTTTTTACATAGCTCATAGTGAAACTTATCATCTATGGGTTTGTCTTGCTTTGAAGCATTTAAAATGCATGAAATAACCTAAAAAATAATTTCTTATTTATGTTTCCCTAGAAACCGTAAAATAAAAATACACTCCTTTGTCACAATTACCTTCTTATGCTACCCTAAAAATCTTAAATGGCTTTAGATTTATTCTTCCTCATTTTCTTGTTATGTTGCTCTTGAAACCCTAAAGTGCAAGGTATAACCTCTACACTACTTTCATTTCTACTAAGAAGAGAGGAATCTATGTTAGAGATATTACATTATTTGGTACAATAAAATACCTTTGAGTATTGTTGTAAATATTAGATTAGGAAGTATGTATCTAATGTATGTATCAAAGTGTGAAGAGTATGTGAAGAGTATTTTTTTATGTAATGAAGTGTGCAAATGTTAGTATGCAAGGTGTTAAGTATGCAAGTGAAGAGTCATAGATGATAGGTGTCAAGAGTGCAAGTGAAGAGTCATATATGATAGGTGTCAAGTATGAAAGTGAAGAATCGTATAAAATGTGTCAAAATATAAAGTGATAGGTTATGTAAAGTGATGGGGACTCAACTATGATGACGGGGACTCTGCTATATATATATCCAACTAGAACTAATTAAACGTGCTTTAGCATTAACCAAAACTCTATAGCTATGGCCCAGAAGTGAACTAGGGTCCAAATTCTTGGGGTCTAGCTTTTGTTTTCATGTGGTGTCTTTTCTTTTCTTTATATTAACCCTTTTGTAAAATTCAAAATTTATCGTAATAATTTACAAAGTGTTTCAAAGGGCTTGAGCCCCATTCCAAGTCGCTTCTTTTCCTCTATTTATATTACCTTTTCTTCAAATTCCAAATTTACTGTAAGGATTTGCAAGGTATTTCAATATGTATGATAGCCAATAAAATTGGTAATAATATATGATGAAGGATTGCTATCGATAACAACATAAGGATAACTTTAGATGATACAAATAATTCTCGAAGTGTTAAAACATCTCCATTTTTTTTGTAATTATTTATAATAAAAAATAAATTTTATCAAAAGTTATGCTCTGTTGTACTGGACAATGTTTATACCATAAAAAATTTATTAATTTGATTTTTTTTAATATCAAATAGAATTTTTTTTGTTGGATAATAAGGGGTTGTACTTGGGTCCCCCACCCTTGACAAATTACATCTCTCTTCTTTAGAGCTTGAGAGTTTACAAATAGATACACTTCTCATCTCAATTGAGATGCTATAGCTAGAAACCTACATCATTTTACATAAAATGTCTGAATTCTTGATTTTCATTTTTTGGATCTTTTCAATTTTTTGTATGAATCCAAAATATGGCATCCTTCTTGACATTTTCCTATAGCAGCCTTCACAATACCAAAACTTCACCTCTACTATCTATGCCTTGCATCTTAGTAGAGTAATATTTCCAAAACATCGCACTATCATAGTCCGCTTTACCAAATCTGGATTGCTAGTTTCCTTCCTGAAACACAAGTGCAACCACAAAAATTATAACAAATAGTCTATATGAAAACACATTATTGTTACAAAATAAAGCAGATATTACCAATGGAAAACATTAAAGTAAATCTTAATCATTAATTGATTTAGGCAATCAACATTTTCTTTTTAGCTTCAACTAAACTTTCTACTTCCTCTAACCATGGAAAGGAGAATTTAACTTCATGATCCTCAATCAAAACCCCTCTATTGGCTAGCTTATCTGCACATTTGTTTCCTTCCCTTAATATATGTGTAAACTAGATTTCTTCAAACTCTTTAGCAAGATCTTGAATTTCCATAATTATCTCTTGTATGTTCCATGGAGCCTTTGCTTTCCTCAAAATTGCATTTATTACTATGAGAGAATCACCTTCCATCCATACTCTATTCCATTTCATTTGTTTACATATTTTTAACCCTTCTAAAGCCTCCCAAGCTTCAACTTCATTATTTGTCTTAAATCCACTATTGAAAGCATAATGAGACAAAATATCTCCTCTATTATTTCTAATTATTCCTCCTCCTGCTGGTCCTGGATTTCCTTTAGATGCTCCATCAAAATTCAATTTAACCCACTCCACATCTGGTGGTTTCCACTTTATATTCTTTGCCTTCCTTTTGCTTCTCTTGTACCCAACATCATAATTCCATTTAATGACTTGACTCCATCTATCAAGGCTCTCTGCTTCCAAATTAGGGATTGGGTGAGTTGATAGGGTTGGTTTAGACTCCTCTATGGCTAAACATATATTCTTTTTCATTACCTCTAAACTACTTTCCTTTCCTTTAAATATTCTTCTATTCCTTTCTAGCCATATAGTCCAAAGTATTGTATCTTTTGATATATCCCATATTGTCTGTAAAGCCTCACTTTTATAAGTGCTATGCCATTGCTTTAACCAATCTTCAATTATGTTATTCATCACCATGCATTTACCAAACATATTAAGAATCCATTGCCATAGATTCCAGACTATTGAGCAATGTCCCAAGAGATGGTCTATACTCTCCTCCTTTTTACAAAAAAACACATTGAGAGGGGCCATGAAAACCCCTTTTCATAAGGTTATCCTAGGATAAAATTCTTCTATGACCTACTAGCCAAACAAACATTTTGATTTTTTTTTGTGGAAAACATCCCAGAAGGGATGCCACTTTCGGGTAAGACCCAAGGAGGCAGGGGTATCTCTTCCACAAAAATTGCCCAGGGCTCGCACCTAGCCTACCACCTTTGACATACTCAAGGAGCAAACCTGAAACAATAAAAAATAAGAACACACAAACACAAACACACAAGAAGATTAAAAAAAACTGCTCCTTGAGTGTGTCAAAAAGATAAAGCACAACCAAACACACACAATAAGATAAAAAAACACAATAAGAACCACACAAAAAAACACAAGAACAACATAAAAAAATAAACATGACAAAAACAATAGAAAGATACAAAGACAACCAACAAAAACATGAAAAACAAAAACAACCAAAACCTTAAAAAATAATAAAATAAAAAAAAACAAAAAAAAACCAACAATAGACAATAAACAAAAACATAGAAAACACTCACACACCAAAACAAAAAAACACCAATTAACACAAACATACAGAAACACAAGAACAAGAAAAATAAAAACACAAGAACAATAACAAAAAACACAAAACAATAAAAACACAATAACAACAAAAACAATACAAAAACACAAAAACAAAACAAAACAAAAAACACACACACCTCAAAAAACTAAACTACCCAGACCGAACCAAAGAGAAGCAAAAATAAAGCAAGAAGAAACTAGGTACCTCTAGAACTGGAGCCATCCAAAGAAATGATAGACAGAAGAGCTTCCCTAATTTGTGAAGCCCACCATCTAGGAGGGTGGCCATAGCAAGTAAGATCACCTTTGTCCAAAGCCCAATTAGCTAAAGCATCAACACTCTTGTTCTGATCTCTGACCACATGATTGTAATCAACTTTCAAAAATCCCATCTGGATTAACTGAATCTTCTCAATAATTCTTTTTATTCTCCAATCAACCTTATGATTCTTAGAAGGAGTCTTCAAAATATTAATCATGAGTTGAGAGTCAGACTCAACTAGCACCTTTTCCCATCCAACCTTAGTAGCCTCTTGAAGGCCTCTAAGGATACCATACCCCTCAGCAAGGTTATTGGAAAGAATACCCAAATTCTCAGCAAAAGTAAAAACCAGGGAGCCATCTGAAAGTCTACCAATTCCTCCCGCACTAGCTTTTCCAAGGTTCCCTCTAGAGGCTCCATCAATATTGAATTTTCCAAAATCCTTAGGAGGAGGTTGCCAATTCCTTGTTCTATCCATATTGCAATTGCTCACATTCCCTTTAAGATGGTTTCCCTTAGAGGAGTTAATCTTCAATATTTGCATCACTTGATCCCATATTTGGTGGGAGTTTTGGGGGTGATTAAGGAGTTGTTGGACTGATTCAACTAAGTTGGCAATGGTCTTTTGCCAAATATAGTGAATATCCTTCCTATCTTGATTAAAAATTTGATTGTTCCTTTCATTCTAGATATTCCAAAGAAGAATGGTAGAACCCATCCAAACTAACTGCCTAATAAAATGATCAACACCCTCTTGTTTAGGCCAATCCCTCCAAAGTTGTTCAAAAGTAAAAAAGTTGGACCACTATAAGCCAAGTAAAGTGGCCATTCTCCTCCATAGCTCAGAGGCTAAAGTACACTCAATAAAAATATGGTTGAGAGTTTCTACATTCTTTCCACACATTTCACATCTAAAAGGGCCATGAAAACCATGCTTCATAAGTTGCTCACCAGTAAGCACCCTACGATGCAATAAAAGCCAAGTAAAGAACCTCACCTTAGGCCAGAGCTTTTGAGCCCACAACTGAGAAAATATGTCAGATGATTGGTTGGGATTATTATGGCATAAGGTCAAATAACCTTGAGCAACTGAATACTCACCCTTAGTAGTGTTGTTCCATCCAAAACAATCTTTTTCATGGGACCAAGAGAGAGATCTCATATGAAGGATGCCTTGGATATCTTGTCTTTACCTTTCTAGGATTTGAATAGGCCAATCCTCAATAGGGATCCAATATCTACCAACATTTGAATTACCAGTATGGTACCGATAGTAATTAGCCACCTTTATCCAGTTAGCTCGGTGAAGCTCCTCCATCCAAGGCCTCCAATCGGGAAACTGAGTTATCAAAGGCTTGTGACCATCCCAAGAATCTATCCAAAAATTTACCTGTTGACCATTATGAATGATCCAAAATAAATTTTTCTTTATCAAATCCTCACCAGTCTTAAGAACTGCTAAAATGGGAGAACCTTTGGTAGGCAATTGATAGCGAACAAGGTCTTCAAGACTTTTGTTCTCAACATATTTAGCATGGAGATTATTGGCCCAAAGAGCATTGGGGTTATGCAACATCCTCCAATATAATTTAGCAGCTAAAGCTTTGTTGTTATTAATAGAAGACCAGAATCCTAACCCCCTTCATTCTTAGGAAGACATAAAGTGTCCCATTTCACCAAGGCCCATTTTCTTTTCTCCTTAGTACCACTCCAAAGGAACCGATGACTGATTTGATCCAGTTCTCGAAGAACAACCTTTGGGATATTCAACATGGAAGAAACATAAATAGGAATAGCTTGAAGGACTGATTTTACCAAGGTGATTCTACCCCTAGAAGAAAGCCACCTGTTGGTCCACTTTCCAATTTTCTTCTTGACTTTGTCCAACAACCAATTCCAATATTTTTTTTGCCTTTGAATATTGATGGGAATACCTAAATAAGTGATCGGAAGGGAGGTCTTCTTATATCTTAATTTATCCAAGACCATGGATTCCTATCTGGGAGAGCAGTGAAAGAAAATAACTTTAGATTTATCTTCATTGATCAATTGCCCAATAGCCTTAGAAAAATAGCTAATGATTTTCTTAATATTAGAAGCTTCCTTAACTATAGCTTTACCTAAAAGAGTAGAGTCATCAAAAAATTGAAGATGGGAGATAGGTCTAGCTCCATGAGCAATGGTAACTCCCTCAAGGGTTTTGTTTTCTCTCTTTTTGGTTATAGTCCTACCCAAGCATTCAACAAGAATGATGAATAAATAAGGGGATAGCGGGTCACCTTGCCTAATACCTCTGGAAGTTGGGAATGACTGAGAAGGCCTGCCATTGATAAGAACTAAGTAGGAAACTGAAGAGATACATCCCATAATCCAATCCATCCAATCCTGAGAGAAACCAAATTGCCTCAAAACTTTGATAAGGAAGTGCCAATCCACTCTATCATAAGCTTTGGATAAGTCTAACCGAATGAACATGGAAGGAGATTTTTGCATATCCATGGAATGGATGGCTTCCTGAGCAAGAACTATCTCATCTACTATTTGATGCCCTTCCACATAACCCCTTGTTCAGGGGAAATAATCTTATGCAAAAGAGGCTTCAACCTTTCTGCCATGATCTTAGTAATGATTTTGAGAAGAACATTACATAAAGCAATAGGTCTAAAAGCTGAGATATGATCAACCTCTTGAGCTTTTGGAACAAGAGTAATATAAGTTTTATTGATAACCTTCAAAATTTCTTTGGCTTTCCTGGCTTCTTCCACCACCTCTAATAAATCAGCATGAAGGATATCCCAGAACTCTTGGTAAAACTCAATGGGAAAACCATCAGGACCTAGGGTTTTCCCTTTTTGCATTTTAAAAACTACCTGTTGAAGCTCATTGATAGTAACAGGAGCAGTCAAAATAGAGTTCTCCTCAGAAGTGATAAGAGAAGGGATTGCTTGAAGAACATTTTGTTGAGAAGTTGAGTCAAGAGGAGTAGCAATAAAAATATTGGAAAAGTAATCAACAACAATAGAGTTCATGCCATCCCAAGTGTAGACAACATCTCCAGAATCTGATTTTAAGGAAGAAATAAAGTTGTGAGATCTTCGAGCTAGAAGAGATTTGTGGAAGAAATTTGTGTTTCGATCTCCTTCTTTGAGCCATTGAATTCTAGATTTTTGCTTCCATAAGAGTTCTTCTCTTTTTCCCATTCCTCTAACTGAGTTGTGAGTTTAATTTCATCTGCACTTCTACTCTCTGTGAGGCCATCTAAATGGATTTTCTTATTCAAATTTTCAAGTTGAGCAATAACTTCATATTTTTTTATGAACATCCCCAAACTCCTTCCAGTTCCAAGTCTTGATTTTGGATTTAATGTATTGCAGTATTTTGGCAAAATAGAACATCTTAGTCCCATACCTAGGCTTACCTTCCTTCCACCATTGTTGCACATGAGGTCTAAAGGAACTATCTCTGAGCCACATTAATTGAAAATGAAAAGGAGAGAAACTCACATTGGTTTTCCACATTTCCACCATGATTGGCCAGTGATCCGAACCAACATTGTTAAGAGTCTTCACTTTAGGAATGTGACCATGGATTAAGAAATTTTTAGAGAGCAAAAACCTATCCAATCTCTCCATTATACAAGCTAAGCCTTGCCTTCTGTTAGACCAAGTCATAAGGCCATTATCTAGTTGGATGTCCACAAGATGGAGGTTTGCAATATATTCGCTCATGAGGTCAGTGCTTCTATCCAAATTTCTATTTCCCCCATTTTCTCATCCAGAGAGAGGATGGTATTGAAATCTCCTTCGATCAAGATCCAAGCTTCAGGAAAATGAGAGATAATATAAGTTATATCCTTCCACTATCTTCTTTTTTCCTCCAAAGTAGTCGAAGCATAAACAATAATGTAGAGCATAATTTGGTTGGAATGTCTACTTTGAATAGCTATAGCCAAAAGACCCCAACTGCCAACCATATGGTGAATAACTACCTCTTTTGGGTCCCAAAGACAAGCAATGCCACCAGAAGTCCCCTAGGAACTGAGGGAAACCACTTTTCCAATTAGCCAAATTTTACTAGCAATTGAGTCCATATCCTCTATTGACATCTTCATTTCTTGAAGGAAAACAAGATGTGGATGATTTATCTGAATCATTCTTCTAATTTCATTTTGTTTTGAAAGACTCCCTTTGAGTCCTCTAATATTCCAAGTGATGATCTTCATTAATACCAGGGCTAAAAAAGTTGGGAAGGGCATTAATATTACCTTCCTCTACAAGCTTTTCACCTTCTTTTACCATATGATATTGATTGGTCTTGCGACCTACCTTTTGATTAGAATCCATCTTCAATTTTTTCCCCTATTTCTTGACTTACTCCAATTGAATCTGAGATGGCTTCTAACCTTGAAGAATGCTCGTACACAACCAAAGTGTTACTAGAGGGTTCAATAGAGTCTATATTGGGACATGTATTATTTGAAGTTTTGACATTTAAAAGATTGTTTTTCTTGTGTAAATTTTCTCCCTTTTTTCTGTTGAAAACCTTTGATTTGTTGGTTTGTCTCTGAGTTTTTCCCTTCATATTTAAATTGTGTTTCTAAGATTTTTGTTTCCATTATTTCCTCTTCCTCACTTGGGACATCATTCGTGGAAAGGATTTCAAACATATTAGCAGATGACTTTGATTGATCCTTCATAACTGGTTTTTTTTAGTGTTCTTCTTCTTAGGCATTTGGAAACCTGTTGAGTTTATATCTTCTTTCTTTTGATCAGGAATTTTATTTGGGCAAGCACTAGCCAAATGACCATATTCATGGCAAATTCTACAATGAAAAGGAATGTTCTCATAGTCCACTACTTGCTCCCAAGTGTCTTCCCCAAATTGTAATGTGATATTTTTAGGTAAGGGTTTGTCAAAATCCATTAAAACACAAATCCGAGCATAAATAATATGTTCAAAATTTTGAGTACAATCAACAGTCATCATAAAAGTTCCTAAAGAGTTTCCAATTGAAGAAAAAATAGTAGGATTCCAAAATTCAATAGGGAGGCCAAAGAGTCTAACCCACACGGGAGCTGTAGAAGGCATCTCTTCTTCGACTTTAAATTTAGTATGCCAGGGCTTCATGAAAAGCCCTGCCCTTCCAAAGAACCAAGGACCCCCTTGAAAAGTTTTCTCTCTATCTTCATTATTAGAAAATAAAACAAGAAAATAACCATTTGGATAAATAGAGATTTGTAACTCACCTTTAGTTTTCCAGATTTTTGCAGCCCAGAATTTGAAAGTAGATAGGCTCGGACGAAAACCCACGAACCAACAAATTAGTCCTCTTTTTTCCAGATCTTCAATGCCAATCTGAATGTTACCCATATCAAGCTTAACAATAGGAGTTCCATCAACTGCTTTAAGACATCCTGACTCCATTTTCCTAGGATCAATATTAGGCATTCTTAGAGGTTTATGGGAAGCCCTAAGATTAATATTAGCATTGGGCTGAGGCTGTCCACCATGGAGGGCATCCCTAAAATTCATTTTTGGGGCTGAGTCTTCAAAATTCTTACCCTTGACAAGGGTTTTCATAGTAGATTTATTTTGTGGGTGCACCTTAGCACCAGAATCACTTGAGATCTGAGCCATTTTTTGATCAACTACTTGAAACTTATTTTGTGATCTCTTTAATCCTTGCCCTAGACGTCATGGAAAGGTATGGTTTTCACTTTTATTTTGTGCAGCAAATTGGAAGTCGTTGTCACTCAAGTTCATAGCATGATCTATTGAAAGATAGATTTCTAACCCATATTGGATCCCCTACAACATATCCTACTAAAATCTTGAGTAGAAACCACAAAAATATTGGTCGCTAGGGCCCGAAGGCCCCAAAACCAACCTCTGGAGCTGCTTGCACTCAACCCAGATGAAACCCTCGCACAACCGCTTGCCAAAAATCTTGTTCACACATAGGGATGCGCTAGGATCTATGTTGCTCCAAATGATCTAAAAATTGGTGGAGATGTTCTAGGGTTTTTCAAGCATCTACCCTCAAAATTTTAGCTCAATCCAAGTCCGGATGAGTGAAATATGGCCGAAACAAGTTCGATAGTTTGGGCAGTCCTACAAAAAACGTCCCTCCTCAATAATTCATTTTCTAAATTTTATTTTAACTTTAGGAATGCTTGGACTATCCCAAATATCTCTCCATATTCTAGTGATATTATTATTTTGTTGGTGTTGTACATTATATCCACTTCTTGTTGTGTATTCTCTTGAGCTATTCAACTCCCAAATCAATTTATCCTTGGATCCCCTCAAAATAATCATAGTTGTTATCTTTCTACTCAATTGCCTCCTAGCATCAATGTCTTGTATACTTGTAAAAAATATTCTTTCCATTTGTATCTTCCTTCTCGATCCTTGTACAAAATGTTTGAAATCCTATCACCATATTTATCTTGAAGTAATCTCATCCAAGGTTTCAAAATTGGATCTAAATTGAGTGGTTTTTTATCACACCAAGTATCCATCCAAATAGAATTTTTTTCTCTAGTTCCCACCACCCATATTAAACCTTTAATCATAAGATCAATAGATTTTTTAAACCATTCCAAAGAGCAGAACCATTTGGTAGAGAGAATGCAGTAAATATTAAACTTGGGTCATTGGGATCAACATACTTAGAAGAATTCTTGCCCATTGTATTTGACTCTCTTAGTACAATCTCCAGATTACATTTTCCCTAAGAGCTAAGTTTTCATCTGTAAGAACTCTTAAACCAAGACCTCCCCTAGTTTTATCATCACACTAGTTTCCTGTTATCATGTAAACCTAACCATAAAAAGGGTCGTATAATATAGATTAAACTATTTTCAACTGATTTTGGCATAGAATACAAAGACATAATAATATGTTGGAATGGCTTGTAAGACTGACTTAATTAATTGCACTCTTCCTGCTAACGATAACCATCTACCTTTCCAAACTAGAAGTTTATTTTAAACTTTACTAATAACTGGATTCCATAAATCTATCCTCATTCTCCCCTCAAATAAAGGCATCCCTAGATAAGTTGTTGGTAAATTTACCTCCTCCATTTGAAGTAACCTATAAATTATTGCTTTGATATTAGTAGGAGTGTTAAGGAAGTAAATTTTGGATTTAGTCCTATTAACTTTTTTCCCTGAAGCTCTTTTGTACTCTTTTAAAAATTTATTCAAAGCTCTAGCCTCATTTATCTTTGCCCTTCCAAAAAGGGTTGTATCATCTACAAATTGTTGATGGGTGATGTTATCGATGTTATTACTAACCTTAAGTCCACTTATAAGCCCATATTTGTAAGCCTTCTTAAAGTTCCTACTCAAAACCTCTACCATAATAATGAAAAAATAAGGAGATAGAGGATCTCCTTGTCTAAGACCTCTCTTAGCTTTAAAATATTCTATCACTAACCCATTGACCAACATTGAATAAGAAACTATAGAGACACAAGCTTTAATCCATCTAACTCATTTCTTTCTAAAACCAAACTTTTCTAAAACTACAAAAAGAAAGTCCCATTTAACCCTATCATAGGCTTTACTCATATCAAGTTTTAAGATCATTACTTTCTCTTTTCTTGAAGCTGTTGAATGTATAACTTCATGAGCTACTATGATCCCATCCAAAATTTATCTCTCTTTCACAAATCCTCCTTGCTCTTCTGAAATAATTTTATCTAACAATGGTTTTAATCTATTTGCCATCACTTTGGAAATAATATTATATGTCATATTACATAGGCTTAAGGGTCTAAAAAAATCAAACAATTAAGCATCCTTCTTTTTGGAATTAGGGTAAGATATGTTGCATTTATTTTATAAGGTATGTATTGTTTTACCCTAGATTATTCCACTACCACCAATAAAGAATCCTTCACTATATCTCAATTATATTGGTAAAAAGCTATAGAGAGCCCATCTAGACTTGGGGATTTATCCTTATTAAAAGAGAAAAGAGCTAAATGAACTTCTTCTAGAGTAATAGGCTCCATCAATTTTCTATTGTCTTCATTCATTATAACTGAAGGAACATCTTGAAGAAGTTTATCATTAAGAACTTTGGTCTCCTCTGAACCAAGAATATTATGATAAAAAGACTTTACCTCTTTTCTAATTTCACTCTGATCTTCAATCCAAACCCCTTCTATTGATTTAATTCTACTAATTTTAGAAGTTGATCTCTATACTATAGCCATCCTATGAAAAAATTTGTATTTTTATCTCCTTATTTTAACCAAGTTTGTCTTGATTTTAATCTCCAAAATTTCTCTTCCTTACTCAAAATATTATGATATTCACTAAGCAACTCCCTTTCCTCTAAGCTTGGATTATTATGATCACCTTTTTAGAATTTTGAAAGTTTATCTTTTAGTTCTTCTTTCTTCCCAAATTTTTTTCCAAAGGTGTTCTTGTTCCATTATTTTAATCTAGATGTCATAGATTTAACTTGATTTGGAAGAGCATACAACCCACCATTACCTAAATAATTCCATGTTTGAGCTATCATATCAATAAATTGAGGATGGTCTTCCCACATCTACTCATATTTAAAATATGATCTTTTTTTGAATTCACTTACCACCACTTTAACTCTTATTGGCTAGTGATCTGAACCAATCCTTGTTAAGGTATTAATTTTAGCACAAGTTCTTTCATCTAGCCAATGATCGGAGAGAATGCATCTATCTAATTTTTTTTCTATTAGATTCTAGCCTCTCATGTTGTTGGTCTAAGTATAGTTGTCTTCTTCAAACTCAACTTCCCATAGATTATTATTTTGAATAAAAGCTGAGAAATATTTCATACTTTGGGTTAATTTTCTAATTCTCCCAAAAATTTTCATCCAGCTTGGTTGTGGCATTAAAATATCCAATGATCATGAATCAGGTTTCTTGGTCTTTACTTCTCATAAAGGCTTCAATCCCATTCTAAACTTCTAATCTACCTGACTGAGTTGTAGGTCCATAGACATTGATAAGGATGAAATAAATATCTGCAAAGTAGCAAGTGACTAAAGAGACTATCCAATACCTAGTTTTATGAATGGTTACACAAGAGGTTCTAAAAGGATTTCAACAAGTTAGAATTCCCCTTATCGCTCCTTCAGAATCCATAGCATCCCATTCACATCTTGCCCATACTACTTTCATAGTTTTTGAAACTTCTTCTTTTGTCATTTTAGTTTCTTGGATACAAATAATATTAGGTTTATTACTTAAACATAGGTCCCTAATACACCTCTACTTTGAGGGGGCATTAGCACCCCTTATATTCCATGAGATGATAATCATGTCTCATAAGGGGCTTTTGGCCTCACATGTGTATTACCAATATTATTGTGTTGTTTGGTAAAGAGAAGTTCAACCAACTTAGTTTGTGTTCCTTTCTCTATGTTTGCTCTTGCTTCCCTCGATCTTGCTTGATAATTTGAGGGTTTTCCTCTTTTTTTCTTGCCTATATCAAGAATAGGTCTTATTATTCTATTCCTCAATATTCTTTCACAATTTTATTTTTCATAATATTTATCCTAACCTGGCTCTATTATAGAAGCTTTTTACTTATTTTGTTCATTTTCTAGTATTTCCTTATTAATGGCAGAGGTATTAACTTCTAAAACTACATTTTCTTTACTAATTTTTTTCTCCTGAATGGTGCATGGTACTTCAAGAGAGTCTTCAAAATCTAATGAGACACATTCCTTAGGTTCATCAAGAATGTTCTTCCTTAAATCAAGATCATACTAAATAGACGGTTCCTTATTAATATGTTGAAATTGTTGTATTGTGTCCTCTAAGTTTTGATCTACTTTTTCTTCATAGGCTAAAGCCTCAAAAGAGTTGGTATTTCTTCCAATATCCTTTCTTACTGGTCTCCATTATTTATTTTCTTTTATTTTTTTAGATCTATTTTTTGGAAGTTGAAAACCATCTTCATCCATAACCATTTGTAAGTTTCTCTTGTAGTTTTCTACATATGATTATGCTGGCTCTTCTTAGGGCATGATCTCTCAGTATGCCCCACCTCATGACATCTTCTACATCTAAAAGATATGTTTTCATAATCTATAGTTTGGTTCCACATCTTATCCCTATACTTAAGAATGATTGATTTTGGTAAAACTTTACTTATATCAATCATGACCAAATTTGAGCATAAATAGCCAAGAATCCATATTTTATCTATTTGAAATCTCAAGGAATTCTCCTAGAGTGTTGTCTATTGCATTGAAGGTATCTATTTCCTAAAATTCAATGGGCAACCCAAACATTCTAACCTAGACTGGTACTAGGGATAGATTTAGATTTTTAGGTGAAAAGTCTTCATACCAGTGGGTAAGGAAGAGTCATGCTCTTCCCATAAACCAAGGACCCCCTTTTAGGATTTTTCTCTTTCTTCCCTAGAAAAAAAATGGCTAGGAAGAAACCTTTGGAAAGAAATGATAGAATCACTCCTAGAGACTTCCAACTCCTATCAATCCATTTTATCAAGGATAAAGCCCTTGGCCAATACCCATTAAATTTATCAAAAATTGCCCTATCTTGGAGCAATGAGGATCTCTCTGAGGTGCACTCACTAACCTCTACCACTAGAGATGATTCTAAAGATTTAACTATAAATCAATCAATGGCAAGGAAACTAAAACTTAAAATCTATTGAAATTTATCTGAATGTCCTATAGAAAATATAATATTTGATAAAAACTTTATAAACTTCTCATGCACAATTTCTAAGATAAAGAAAGGGAAAAAAACTTAGCTAAAAAATTCCTTGTCCAGATAGAATGTTTTGCCTCACTAGAGTCCTAGCCCTTCATTGCTCTTCCCATCATTCGAACCCTAGCTAAAAAATATTTGCAATTTTGTTTTTCGTGACTTGAAAAATCGCCACTACCCTTGTTATGAATGGTTGACTTCATAGGATCGTATCTCCCTCAATATTACTCAGATTTTTGCATATGACCACCCATTTTAAATCTATTCAAATTCTACACAAGTTGGTCCAAGAATCAACTAAATCGGATAACTCTTCGTGAAGATATGGCTCCTAAAAGATGAGATATTTTTAGGAAAAAATCCTAGTCCTTCACACTGTCCATGTGAGAAACAATTCATAACAATAATGGTTCCTTTGACTAGTGAAAATGCATGAAAATTTTATATCAAATAGTATTAATCAAGTGAAAAAAATTAAATTAAAAAATTTTGAAGTAAGTTTTTAATGAAAAGATATTAATTCAACTTTATCTAATTTATTAAAAAAATTGCTAAATAAAATAGTTTTCTAATTAAATGGTATTAATTCAACTTGTTAAATTTTTAGATTTTAAAAAAGAAGGTCCAAAGTCCTCTCAAATGACACATATATTTGTCAACCAATTCTAATACAATCATATATTTAATCTCTTTTAAGAGTTTCAAAGTTTCTTTTGTTAGGCACACTCAAGTTATAAAGACTTTTAATATTAGATCTCTTTAAGAGTTTCAAAGTCTCTTTCATTAGGCCCACTCAAGTAATAAAGAATTTTATTATATGTATTTTTCCAAACTTTAAAATATTGTGCACAACCTACTCTTCTAGTTTAATTTAAATATTGGACCTCCTATTTCAAATTAGGAATACAAGTTTAATTGTGCCCATTCAAACAAGCAATATAAGTTTTATTTAATTTTTTACTTTTTATTGAAATATTTTTTTCATATGATTTTTTTAATTGGTTATATGAAATTTGAATGAGTCTCATTCTTATTACATATGATCACATGGAAGTATTTTAATAATTTGATAATTATACATATATGACTTGCTTGAAAATATTTGAACCTAAGTTTATTCTATAAATATCAAAGAATTTGACCATTGAAAATTTTGAAGAAATTGATTGGTTGAGCTCTCTTTATATGAAATTATATAAAATATTTTCATTAAATAAAATAAATATTTTATTAAAATTATTATATTATAATATTACGTCTCATCGTAACAACTATGTAAACAAAATTATTTAACTCCTAAAAATATTTCTCTACTTATGATTTTCTTATCTTATTATGACACATGGACAAATAAAACTCTATAGACTCTTTTTTTTTTGATACATAGAGGAATCTGCAACTACCTTTCCTTTTTGAAAAATTGGTCATAGGGTCAAGTCGCATTGTCTTCAATCGTAGCATCAAATCATGGTGCTACCACTATAACCCCTACCTCATCTTGGTAAACATGGCCCGGAGTGAGGGAAACCCTCGGTGGCTCAGGGTTGGTACCATCGTCATCAAGTTGGCACAAACTCAATGGACTCTAGTTAGACTACTACCTTTACCCTAGATTGGGCATGCCCATGAGGTTTGAACCTAGGTCTCCTCCTGGTAAGTGCACAACTTCTTACCAATCCACCTAGCCCTTGCGGACATAGACTCTTTCCTTTTTAATAAGTTATATGTGACTTCTATTGGGTGTCATTCCCATAAAATTACTAAAATATTATATTTGTTGTTACATAGATTAAATTTTTATTCCAAATATTTTTAATTTTTTCTATCAAATATGTTCTTTAACTTGTTTGAAGTGCTATGTTCTTTAACTTGACATCATTTTGATTAAGAGATAAAATCTCACTTGACTGGTTGCCTTATAACATTTGAATTTCACCAAGATGAAGAATACCATGATTGGTTAAATTATCTGCTACCCAATTTTCTTCTCTATAAATATACCCACATTCCCAAGATGGTGGATATCAACAACAAAATTAATTTTTATCCAATCTCCACATCTTTTTTTGTTGATAGCATTAACAATAATTTATGAATCCCCTCAAATGAAATATCTTTCTATCCTTTTTCTATTGCAATTTTAATCCCTATAAGAAGTGTCCTAGCCTATGCATAGTTAATAATTAATGAATCCCCTCAAATAAAATATATTTCTATCCTTTTTCTATTGCAATTTTAATCCCTATAAGAAGTGTCCTAGCCTATGCATAGTTAATAGTTGACATTACAAATGATTATGAGTAAGTGGAGAGAATTTTGCCTTCATTATCTCAAAAAAATACCATTGTCTTGGATTTCTTTTAAAAGCACCATGAAAATTAATTTTGACAAACCTAATTTTTGGATATTTTTATTTTACACTAGATCAAAGTAGATCCTTTGTTTTAATGCCATTATAGCAAACGACTCTTCCATGTATGTTCAAATCCTATAACCAAGTTGTTACCACCTCTTTTTCTGCACTTGAAACTTCCCATGATGAGTAGCATATCTATAAGCATTCTACAATAAAGATAATAACACAGTTCCAAACTTGAGCATTGAGATTTATTTATAAAATTCTATTATTCCTTTGAAATAATGGAAGGCTAATTCTCCACAGAATACTTAATGCTTTACCTTTGAAATAATTAATATGACATTTCATCAACTCTTTTAATGTTGATAGAGCTATCTAATATATTTTTATATTTTAAAAAATTAATCCCAAATGGTGTGAGCAAAGATATAATGAATAAGTAAATGGTCTAATATTTCTAAATCCTTCTCATACAAGGCACATCTGAAAGGTCCATGATATCCTCTTCTTTGTAGACTCTCTCTTGTTAGAATCTTGTTTTAAACTATTAACCAAAGGAATTTTGAGGCCTTAGGGAGAGTTTCTAGTGACAAAATATTATTCCAAGAAAAATATTTGGGAGTAAGAAATTTTGATTGCTCTAACTCCTCATATCCCAACTTAGCATCCACCATATTTTGATAGATTCCAAGCCAACTCATCCTTTCTTGTAAAAATCAGTAGTAAAACTCTTAAAGCATACTTTGAAGTTCATCTATAATTTGTTTGATTTTCTCTTCTTCAACCAGATTACTAATAGAAATCCATGATTTGGAGTTGTTGCTCATATTAATATGGTCTTTAACCTTTGAATCTTTCCAAGCTAGGTATGCCCAAGCCAATGGTTACCATTTTGAGTCAAAGTTAAGAAGAGGCTTTAGCCAAAGCATCATATCAAATATTTGCATAATTCCCTATATATATATACTATATATATATATATTTTTAATCAATTGTAAACTATCTCATATGAAGTTTCATATTGATGATCCTTTAGGTAGGGTTCTTTTCCTAGATAATTTCATTGCATCAATAGGACCTATATCATTTTTAAGTAATATTTTTGCCCAATTATTTCCTTGATCTCTAAAGAATCTCCACCCAAGCTTTACCCCTAATACCAAACTCATAAGTATGCAATTCCACAAGCCCGCTCCTCCAACAATCTTTCCTTTACAGACCCTGTCCCACTTACAAAGAGGAAACCTAAATTTCTCTTTGCATCCTTTCCAAAGAAAGTCTCTTTAAATTTTATTAATTTTTTATGCTATACCTACTGGTAATCTTAAAAGTGACATCATATAAATAGGGATGGATTGTAATGTAGTCTTTATGAGTTGTAGCCTTGTCACCATGTCTAAGAACTTACTTTTCCAACCTACCAAATAAGCTTTCATTCTATCCAAACAAGAGACTTAAAGCTCATTTTTATTTCCTTTATGAGACAAAGAAATACCCAAGTAGGTTGATGGAATTTTTTCATTTTTAAATCCTAAAATAATTATAATACTCATTGTAAATATAAGGTAGTTTTAATGAAAAAATCTTAGATTTTATAGTACTAACCAATTTTCCAGTGGCCTTCTCATAGAATGATAATTTAAACTCCATGGCCTCATCAGTTTAGGGATGGCCTAAAATAAAAGTTTCATCAATTAATTGGAGATGAGATTCATAGGAACCATTTTTTGCAACATGAATATCTTTGATTTTTCCTTCTATTTTTGCCTTGGAGAAAGCTATCCTTAATGTCTCCACAAGAATAATGAATAGGCAAGGAGATAGTGGATCACCTTGGCGAAGTCCACAAGATGACTTGAAGTAACCAAGAGGATAATCATTTATCAAAATAGAATATTTTGCAATGCTATAACAATCTTGAATCTATTCATACCAACTATAATCAAAACCATTTTTTTTAGAATATCATGTACAAAACTTTAGGAAACTCTATCATGTGCTTTGTTCATATCTAATTTCATAAGCATGCTTGATTTTTTCATGGAATAAAGAGAATGTATGGCCTCCTATGCAATAATTATACCATAAAAAATTTATTTACCATGAACAAAACCACATTGTTCCTTTGAGATAATATAATCTGGAATTCCTTTCAACCTATTTGCCATCATTTTTGGAATGGTCTTATAAATCATATTATAAAGGCTTATTGGATGAAAATTATCAAAATATTTTATCTTACATTTCTTGGGAACTAATATAATAATAGTGACATATCATTTATTATAGCCTTCCTTTTCCAAGCCTCTTCAACTACAACATGTCAAATATTCAATAAATTCTAAAAATTTTGAAAGAAAATTGTAGGAAATCCATTAGGGCCAAGTGCCTTGTTAGGATGGATAGAGAAAACCACTTCAAGTGGCTCATCCATAGATATCTTCATCAAATTTTTATTTTATCCTTGTGTGATAATTGATGTAATATTTTGCAAAAGCTTATCCTTTGCATCCTTGTCTTACCTAGTATTTAAAAAAATATTTTTGAAATAATTTTTTGCTTCCTTTCTTATATCTTCTTCTTCCTCAATATTTCATGCATCTAGAGTTAAAATAATTTTTGATGTGATGAAAAGAAAATTTTATTTTTGTTATAGCATGATTTATTTTTGTATTTCTATCTCCTTCTTTGAGCCATTTCTCCTAGATTTTTAGAACCAATATGACTCCTTTTTCAATGCATTATGATAATAAAAAAGTAATTGTTTTCCTCTCACATAAGAATCCTAATCTATTCCATTAGTTTATACTGGGGGGAAAAAAAAAAAAAAAAAAAAAAAAAAAAAGGAGCCCCGGGGCCCCAAAACTGTATATTTTGTAAATTTTTGAGCTTGAATTCAATTTATTTTTTTCTTTAAAAATATTTCCAAAAAACTTGGCATTCCAAATCTTCATTTGCTCTAAATATTTCATCTTTTAACAAACTTGTACATGATCCTCCAAAATTTACATCATCCTACTATAACATAATCATCTAGAAAAAATTGGGGTCTTGGAGACACATAGACTAGAAAGAAAATGGTTTGTGATGACCATTATATGTGACTTCTATTGGGTGTCATTTCCATAAAATTACTAAAATATTATATTTGTTGTTAAATGGATTAACTTTTTATTCCAAATATTTTTAATTTTTTCTATCAAATTGTTAGAATTATTCACTATTGAGTTGTCATTGATGTCAAAGGCCGACTTGGTTGCTAGAAAATGGTGGTGTGCTTGGGTGAATTATTCAAGGCATATATATTTTCAAGGGTGATTTAATTATAGGTTTGCTTATGAGTTTGGGTGATCAAGTTTGGCATATTTAAATTAAATATTTAAATATTAATGTGATGTGTGTATGGGCCGACCCACCATAATATTTAAATATAAGATTTAAATATTATATTATATGCATTTATTATAAAGTGATGGAAGGAGTCGACCCCTTTATAAGTGAATAAAGATTGCATATAAATACAAGGTCGGAATTCATTTCTAATATGGTTTTTGAAAGAATGTCTTCGAGATACAAGAGCAGAGAGTCGAAATATTTAGGAGGACTTTGCATTTGAGGAAAATATAGTAAAAGGCAATAATTATCGAGGTAGATGATATTTTGGGAGCTAACGATAGTTTACAAGTGTAGTAAGTGAGAAGGTGAAGATATAGCAATGATTGGAGAGGACCTGCATAGATAAAGCCTATTTTTTGGATTGGAACCCTAAATCTACAATGCAGTAGATGCAACATCGATAACAGATGCAATCAGATTTGAGAAGTTGTTATAAAGGAGAGAGTCATTACACCTGCCTTGTTAGTGAGCACCAGATCACAAAAAAATTATGGTGGGTAAATAGGAGTAGCCGAGGAGAAATATCCTATCAAAACTCATTTTTGAAGAGGGAAATTTTGTAGTGAATGGAATCCAAGAACCATTGGTGCGCAGAAGAACTAGAAGTTTCTATCAGAGTTCGTAAGAAGATTGCAGTGATTAGGGTTTGTGTGGCACTCCAATGGCCATGTGGTGGTGACAAGCATAACAAGCACCACTAAAATACTTTGCAAAGGAAGGCAACATAGGTGTTTGTCATAGAAGAAACATCAGCACCATATGCGTGAAAAGAAGTCAAATACTGAAGTTAAATGTGTGCATGGAACAAATATTAGAAAACTTGAACGAAGCCAATAGTTGTGAGTACCATATTTTGAGAGAAACCAAAAAGCAAAGTAGAATTGTGAGTGCTTGATTTTGGAATCCAAAGAGCAAAGGATAAAGCCTTGTGGGCCTGGTAACAACACCTAGTTGAAGCATATTGAGCACCAGATAACAAAGTTGAGCACCTAGAACAAAGCAACAAGCATTGATTTTGAAGTCACCTTAGCATGATGTTGGAAAGATAGCACACCAACCAAACTCATCGAAAGAGAACACGACCAAGCACTACAATGAAAGCATTGAGTTAATTGGTAAGTCATAGTCATAAATTCCGATAAGAGCACAGTGGAGTTAAAGTTATCATGAACTCATTGAAGGAGAGCATTATGAGAAGATATGCCATGCAACATTAAGTGAGCCATTGGAGCACTACTTTAAAGAGAGAAAAAGCAAGGTATTAGCATCTCCAATTCAACACGCATGTAAGTTATCTAGTGCTAGACTAGGGCTACCTTTAAATTGTGATAAATGTGAGACATGTGGAAGCAACAAACTTAATGAATGTGAAGAACATATTGTCCATTTGAAGCTTTCAACACTAGTATATATCATCCTCTATATGTTCAGGAGGTTAAACAAATTTTGGGTAGAATATGTATGAATTGCTTTCAGTTGAAGAAAGCAAACTCAATAAAAGGGAAGAATTTAAAGAGTGAAAGCAAGGTACATCAAGGATTATCATATCTTGATGAACAAATATTAGAGTGTAGATCCAAGAAGACTTTGTGATAGAATTATGTGCAGTCTTGTATACCATTAAAGGCCAAAATTGTAAATAGTGTTGGATGCCATTAATGATCAGATTTTAAAGCAAACCTGAGCAAAGTTTTAGATCAAATTTTGGAGTAGACCTGAGCAAGTTTTATATCAGATGTGTGGAGCAATATTGTGGAGTATTTATCTAAGTTTTACATATATTTATTTGAAGGTTGGTGCCTTCAGATCTGAGGTTGATGCCTAAAGGAGATTGGTGTCTCCCATAGGTTGGTGCCTACACTTTTGTACAAGGATATTGGTGTCTCCCGTAGGTTGGTGCCTACACCTTGTGTAAGGGGATTGGTGTCTCCTGTAGGTTGGTGCCTATGCTTTTGTAAGGGGATTGGTGTCTCCTATGGGTTGGTGCCTACGAATCTTATTGAAGTGATAAAAGTAATATTTTATCATGGTTTTCTCCCGAAAGGGTGTTTCCATGTAAAATATTTGTCTCTCATGTGTGTGGAGTTTTGTGCATTGATTCATTATTGTATTCATATTATTGTAGTTATTGTTTTGGAAAGAAAAGTTTTATCTTATACTATTTAACCCCCTCTCAGTATAAGCGTGTGTTTCTTCAATATGTTCTTTAACTTGTTTGAAGTGCTATGTTCTTTAACTTGACATCATTTTGATTAAGAGATAAAATCTCACTTGATCGGTTGCATTCTAACATTTGAATTTCACCAAGATGAAGAATACCATGATTGGTTAAATTATCTGCTACCCAATTTTCTTCTCTCTATATATGCCCACATTCCCAAGAGATTGCTTGCAATAATAGATGGTGGATATCAACAATAAAATTATTTTTATCCAATCTCAACATCTATTTTTGTTGATAGCATTAAAGATAATTTATAAATCCCCTCAAATGAAATATCTTTCTATCATTTTTCTATTACAATTTTAATCCCTATAAGAAGTGTCCTAACCTATTCATAGTTAATAATTAATGAATCCCCTCAAATAAAATAAATTTCTATCCTTTTTCTATTGCAATTTTAATCCCTATAAGAAGTGTCCTAGCCTATGCATAGTTATTAGTTGAAGTTCCAAATGATTATGAGTAAGTGGAGAGAATTTTGTCTTTATTAACTCAAAAAACACTACCCTTTTCTTGGATTTTCTTTAAAAGCACCATTAAAATTAATTTTGACAAACCTAATTTTCAAACATTTTTATTTTACACTAGATCAAAGTAGATCCTTTGTTTTAATGCCATTATAGCAACTGACTCTTCCATGTATATTCAAATCCTATAACCAAGTTGTTACCACCTCTTTTTTCTGCACTTGAAACTTCCCATGATGAGTAGCATATCTATAAGCATTCTACAATAAAGATAATAACACAATTCCAAACTTGAGCATTGAGATTTATTTATAAAATTCTATTATTCCTTTCAAGCCATAAATTCCTACAGATAATGGAAGGCTACTTCTCCACATAATACTTAATGCTTTACCTTTGAAATAATTAATCTGTCATTTCATCAACTCTTTTAATGTTGATAGAGCTATCTAATATATTTTTATATTTTAAAAAATTAATCCCAAATGGTGTGAGCAAAGATATAATGAATAAGTAAATGGTCTAATATTTCTAAATCCTTCTCATACAAGGCACATCTGAAAGGTCCATGATATCCTCTTCTTTGTAGACTCTCTCTTGTTAGAATCTTGTTTTAAACTGTTAACCAAAGGAATGTTGAGGCCTTAGGGAGAGTTTCTAGTGACAAAATATTCTTCCAAGAAAAATATTTGGGAGTAAGAAATTTTGATTGCTCTAAATCCTCATATCCCAACTTAGCATCCACCATATTTTGATAGATTCCAAGTCAACTCATCCTTTCTTGTAAAAATCAGTAGTAAAACTCTTAAAGCATACTTTGAAGTTCATCTATAATTTGTTTGATTTTCTCTTCTTCAACTAGGTTACTAATAGAAATCCATGATTTGGAGTTGTTGCTCATATTAATATGGTCTTTAACCTTTGGATATTTACAAGCTAGGCATGCCTAAGCCAATGGTTACCATTTTGAGTCAAAGTTAAGAAGAGGCTTTAGCCAAGCATCAGACCAAATATTTGCATAATTCCCTTCATTGAATGACCATCTAATATATATATTTTTAATCAATTGTAAACTATCTCATATGAAGTTTCATATTGACGATCCTTTGGGTAGGGTTCTTTTCCTAGATAATTTCATTGCATCAATAGGACCTATATCATTTTTAAGTAATATTTTTGCCCAATTATTTCCTTGATCTCTAAATAATCACCCAAGCTTTGTCCCTAATACCAAACTCATAAGTATGCAATTCCACAAGCCCACTCCTCCAACATTCTTTCCTTTACAAACCCTGTCCCACTTACAAAGAGGAAACCTAAATTTCTCTTTGCATCCTTTCCAAAGAAAGTCTCTTTAAATTTTATTAATTTTTTATGCTATACCTACTGGTAATCTTAAAAGTGACATCATATAAATAGGGATGGATTGTAATGTAGTCTTTATGAGTTGTAGCCTTGTCACCATGTCTAAGAACTTACTTTTCCAACCTACCAAATAAGCTTTCATTCTATCCAAACAAGAGACTTAAAGCTCATTTTTATTTCCTTTATGAGACAAAGGAATACCCAAGTAGGTTGATGGAATTTTTTCATTTTTAAATCCTAAAATAATTATAATACTCATTGTAAATATAAGGTATTTTTAATGAAAAAATCTTAGATTTTATAGTACTAACCAATTTTCTAGTGGCCTTCTCATAGAATGATAATTTAAACTCCATGGCCTCATCAGTTTAGGGATGGCCTAAAAGAAAAGTTTCATCAATTAATTGGAGATGAGATTCATAGGAACCATTTTTTGCAACTTGAATATCTTTGATTTTTCCTTCTATTTTTACCTTGGAGAAAGCTATCCTTAATGCCTCCACAAGAATAATGAATAGGCAAGGAGATAGTGGATCACCTTGGTGAAGTCCACAAGATGACTTGAAGTAACCAAGAGGATAATCATTGATCAAAATATAATATTTTGCAATGCTATAACAATATTGAATCTATTCATACCAACTATAATCAAAACCAAGTTTTTTTAGAATATCATGTACAAAACTTTAGGAAACTCTATCATGTGCTTTGTTCATATCTAATTTCATAAGCATGCTTGATTTTTTCATGGAATAAAGAGAATGTATGGCCTCCTATGCAATAATTATACCATAAAAAATTTATTTACCATGAACAAAACCACATTGTTCCTTTGAGATAATATAATCTGGAATTCCTTTCAACCTATTTGCCATCATTTTTGGAATGGTCTTATAAATCATATTATAAAGGCTTATTGGATGAAAATTATCAAAATATTTTGTCTTGCATTTCTTGGGAACTAATATAATAATAGTGACATATCATTTATTATAGCCTTCCTTTTCCAAGCCTCTTCAACTACAACATGTCAATATTCAATAAATTCTAAAAATTTTGAAAGAAAATTGTAGGAAATCCATTAGGGCCAAGTGCCTTGTTAGGATGGATAGAGAAAACCACTTCAAGTGGCTCATCCATAGATATCTTCATCAAATTTTTATTTTATCCTTGTGTGATAATTGATGTAATATTTTGCAAAAGCTTATCCTTTGCATCCTTGTCTTGCCTAGTATTTAACAAAATATTTTTGAAATAATTATTTGCTTCCTTTATTATATCTTCTTCTTCCTCAATATTTCATCCATCTAGAGTTAAAATAATTTTTGATGTGATGAAAAGAATAATTTATTTTTGTTATAGCATGATTTATTTTTGTATTTCTATCTCCTTCCTTGAGCCATTTCTCCTAGATTTTTAGAACCAATATGACTCCTTCTTCAATGCATTATGATAATAAAAAAGCAATTGTCTTCCTCTCACATAAGAATCCTAATATATTCCATTAGTTTATACTATATTTGTAAATTTTTGAGCTTGAATTCAATTTTTTTTTTTTTTAAAAATATTTCCAAAAAACTTGGCATTCCAAATCTTCATTTGCTCTAAATATTTCATCTTTTAACAAACTTGTACATGATCCTCCAAAATTTACATCATCCTACTATAACATAATCATCTAGAAAAAATTGGGGTCTTGGAGACACATAGACTAGAAAGAAAATAGTTTGTGATGACCATTATTGGGTAAATCACAAGTCAAAAGAAAGGGTTTGTGATATGATTTTGCTTGTAATAAAAAATCTGAAAACATATTGTATAATTTATTTGCAACCATTTGTTCGATAACAAGAAGCTATCCAATATTTATACTATATGATTTTACCCAATGCATTTATTATCCCATGTATATTGAAAACTTGAAGGACTAACATCCCAAAGTCCATTTGAATTGACAAATGAAGTAAAATTTTATATTGATTTAGACCATGTTGGAATACCACCCTTCTTTTCCAAAGGAGATAGAATAGTGTTGAAATCACCCCCAAGAATTCATAGACTACAATGAATCATTCACTATATTTCACAAAAGTCTGCTAAGGTCCTTCTAACATTTTTTACAAGTAACTATAATTGGAGCATATGCAATTATAACCCTAACTTTGATGTTTTCCTCTTTCCTACAAAATAGTCTAGCAACCCAATTACTTTTTGCTTCTAACAATTGCCCATCCCATTTGTGTTTGTCCCATATTGTTGCAATACTATCTGAAGCTCCTATAGAAGAAACCACTAGACAATCACTCATATTCCAAATATTTTTAAAAGCATCTTTACATTCCTCACTACTTAATTTTATTTCTTTTATTAAAATAAGCTTATGACTATAAAAACCTATTAATTCCTTAATAAATATTTTTTAGGGGTCTTATTCATACCCCTAATATGCAATGGTATCATTTTCATCATCATCACTTTTTATTTTAGTGGGCTTAGCCCCACTTCTTGTTAACACCTATGATATTTTTTGACTTCCCAAATCAATATCCCTTTAAGTTTCTTTTTCTCTTTTTTTCATTCTTTTATGGTCTTCCTCTCCTTTTCCTATTCCCACTAACACTCTCATCTTCATCAATCTCTTCTATTTTTTCATATTGTCCATAATGAGTTTTATCTTCTAAATATTTATGTTGCCCTAAAGAATGTGAAATGCAAGGAATAGCCTCATAAACACTTTCTTCTTTGTGTACTTGTCCCCAAAACCTTAAAGTGCAAGGATGATCCTCCATAGTCATTACTTTCTTATGCTGCATTAGAAACCCTAAATTTCCTTAGATGTCCTCCATATGCTTTTCTTTATTGTGTTGCTCTTGAAACCCTAGATTAACCTTGACCTCATTCACTTTATTTGCTTTAAAAATTATCTCTCCATATTTCTTTGCTTTAAAATTTACCTTTCTATCTTCCTTCACACCTTTGAATCCTTTTATATTTAAACTTACATATTGTACTTCGTCATCCCTTGGGTCATTTTTTCTTCTAATGGTTGATTTGAGTGCACTATAATAACCTTTGCCATTTGATGACACATAGGGTTTTATTAGGAGTGGAAAATCCTTGCTTTGACCCCATTTCTCCTATGATATGAGCTCCTTGTTTCACATTAAAGTTTACATCAAGCCTAAAATTTTCCATCTCTTTCTCCATCATTTTTACTTTTCAATCTCTTGCCATGTGTTCGGTTTAATGATATTTGTGACATCAAAATGCAATATTTTTATAATCCTTGTCTTGATTCAGATTTAATCCTAATGTATTGTGGTAAAGGTTTTGAAATATTCATAACAACACTTATTCAAGTGTATACAACATGTCTGATATCCTTAGTAGTTGGTCTCTCTTGGATGAACTCACTTAGAGTATTAACAATATTTTTCAAAACCTCCTTATTGATGAGTTGATAAAGAAGTCCAAAAATCCTAATCCACACTAGAAGCCTTTTAATAGTCTTTGTCTCCATAGAAAAAATCTCACTCCATGGTATTAAATGTAGTGAATCTTTACCCCTATACCAAGAGCCTCCATCAATTATTTTATCCATTATTTTTGAACTAGAGAAGATAACGAGGAAAAATCCTTTCGAAAGAAAAGTCATGGAGTAATTTGAATTCAATCCCCACTTTCACTTGATCTAATTTTGAATCTCAAAAATACTTGACCAATATCCATGGAACTTACATAATAACCCTCTGGTTTTAAGAACCATTATATCATGCTTAATCATCTTATCCCTAATAATCACCTCTGATGTAGTATTTACTAGGATAGGATTTATCATAGAATCGATCTTCTTATTGTCACTAACTAGGGCATCCATACTTCCACCTAAGGCATTCATAATTCCACCTAAAGCATCCTTACTTCCAACTAGGGCATCCTTACTTTTAGTAGGGACTTTCAAAAATGACTTTCTTGTCAGGTTATCTAGATTTTCTTCATATGAATCCTTTAATTTTTGAATTTATTCTAAGATTTAGAACAAGAAGTTGCACTTGCTACTTGATAATACTTTACTTCCTACTTCCTACTCATGCTTCCTACTTCTTGCTAACACTTCCTCCTTGCTCCTAGCTTGCACTCACTCCCTCTACTTACTAAAAACTCATTTTCATATTCTTTATCATATTCGTACATTTATAAATTATTATTATTATGATTAAGTTATGTGTGACTTCTATTGGGGCCCACTCCCATTAAAATAACCAAAATATTATATTATTCTCATTATATTTCTATCAAGTTCATTAAACCAAATTGAACTTATCTTTTTATCAAAGATATTCTTAATTTGTCTTTCTATCAAAGATATTTTTCATCTTCCTCAAACTATTATTTTTCACAATCAACTCCCTAATATTAAGAGATAAAATCCCACTCATCCAATTATTTTCTAAAATTTGAATTTTGTCAAGATGTAAATCAACACTGCAAATGGCTAAAATATTTGTAGCTTGGTTTCTATTTCTATAAATATGTTGTCCATGATAACATGTTAATTCCCTAATAATTTATTTTTTTGGATCTTATTCATACCCCTAATATTCCAAGATATCATTTTTAATATCACGTTTTATTTATCATTTTGATCCCACTTCTTGCTAGCACTTATGATATTTGCTTTTATTTTCCCATATCAATATCCCTCTAAGCTTCCTTTTCTCTTTATTTTTGCTTCTTTGATTTTCCTATATTTTTTCTATTGCCACCAACACTTTCATCTTCATCAATCTCTTCAATTTTTATATATAGCTCATAGTGAGACTTATCATCTATGGGTTTGCCTTGCTTTGAAGCATTTAAAATGCATGAAATAACCTCAAAAACAATTTCTTATTTATGTTTCCCTAGAAAACCTAAAATGAAAATACACTCCTTTGTCACAATTACCTTCTTATGCTACCCTAAAAATCTTAAATGACTATGGATTTCTTCCTCCTCATTTCCTTGTTATGTTGCTCTTGAAACCTTAAAGTGCAAGGGATAACCTCTACACTACTTTCATTTCTACTAAGAAGAGAGGAATCTATGTTAGAGATATTACATTATTTGGTATAATAAAGTACCTTTGAGTATTGTTGTAAACATTAGATTAGGAAGTGTATGTATCTATTGTATGTGTCAAAGTGTGAAGAGTATTGTGTTATGTAATAAAGTGTGCAAATGTTAGTATGCAAGGTGTTAAGTATGCAAGTGAAGAGTCATAGATGATAGGTGTTAAGAGTGCAAGTGAAGAGTCATAGATGATAGGTATCAAGTATGAAAGTGAAGAGTCATATAAGATGTGTCAAGATGTAGAGTGAGAGGTTATATAATCATGAGAGTTTTAGCATAATATGAGGCAAGTGAAAGGTTGCATATCCCATGAGTTAGAGGAGAGAAAAAGTCATGTAAAGTTATAAAGGTCCATGTTATGTAATCAATCAAATCATTTTGGAATTTAATGAAGTTAGTATTTTAGTGTGAGTGATATTTATGTTATTTGTGGAGGTGATATTTTATGTGATTATTTTGATCCTAGAGAAATTTACCTATGATATTTTAAGGATTAATTGTCGATAGTGGTATCAAAGCAAGGTTGGCTAAAGTTTTGAAGTTGAAGAAGAGAGTGAAGGAGGATATTGTGAGGAAGAAAAATAGAAGTTGTTGAAGGATATTGAAGAGACTATTTCAAGAAGAGTTGATGGATTATGAAGGATTGTATTATTGGTACATAAGGAAAAGAGTGGAGAAAAAGAATGTGTTGGAGAAGAATAGTGGATGATTTTATGGAAGGGAGAGGAACATGAAGGAATTATTTTTTGGATATTTACAGAGAAAATATATCTAAACATTTACTACAATGAAGAAAATAATGTGATCTATGTGGAAACATTGAGTCTATGAAGAGTGAAGAACATAGCCTATGAGGAGACGTTGAGCCTATGAAGAGTGAAGAAAGCAACCTATGAAGGGACATTGAACCTATGAGGAGAAAGAACATAGATTGGTGATTTGATGAATTGAAACCATTGAAGTAGAAGCACTATGAGAAGCTATGACCTACTAGAGGAGAAGAGCCTATGAGAAGAGTTTTGGAAGAGTCGATGAGAAAGTGATAGAGACACTATGAGAAGCCATGAACAAAGGGTAAAGTAAATTCAAAGAAGGTAAAGTCACATTGAAAATATTTAGCAATAGACAAAGTGCATCAGTTGGGTAATACCTACTAACAAGCAGACAAAGTGCACAACATCATTCATTTGAATAACATGAAAAAATTCAAGGTAATGATTTAATATTTGGTTATAAGTTATTTTTGGGTGCCTCATTTATTAACTTGATTAAGTTTGGTGTTATAAGGTTTGGAGAACAAATTTAAAATTTGATTATTATAAGGTTAAACTTTGGGGTTAAAAGAAACTATTAAAGAATGAATTAATGAATGGGATATATAAGGAAATAAAACATTTGAAGTTTTATTTGAAGATTGAATCGATTAGAATTTGGGTGAACTTGAAATATAATTGTGAAATTGTGAAAGAGAATTGAATTTGGGAAATTAAAAATGAAGTGAAATTAAGATATGAAGATGGAATAAAATGAAGTGAAATTAAGTGATTTAAAATTTATTTAAATATTGTTTGATATTGAAAGGAATTTGTGAAATTGAAATTATAATTTGGGAGATAAAAGGAAAAGTTGAATTTGAGATTTGATGAATATTGATGAATGATTTGAATATTGATTAATTAATTTTGAAAATTTGAGTAATTAAAGAAGAGGGAAGAATTTGAAATTAAAATTTGGAAGTTATAAGAAGAGAATAAATAAATTGAAACTAATTATTTGATTGGATATTAAATATTTGAAATTGAAGATCAGAGAGACATTGAATTAAAATTGTTGAAGAATAATTGACTTGTTGAAAACCATTATGGAATAAAGTAATCATAATGCATTAGTAGAAGAAAGCAAGGAAATATTGAAAGTTCTAAAACTTCACACACAACATTTGATGGAAAATATTGATGAATAAAGGGACATATCAATGAAATTAAAGAAGCTTTTATACACAATCTGCAAAGAAGCCAAAGATGAAAACTTTGAAATATTTGTTAATTATCTAAGTTTAGAACTTATTGAAACATATAAAATTTTTGTAGATGCTATTATATTACCTATAGATATAGGTATGATAATGGATATGGCATTATTGACTCTTGAAACTCATAAATACAAGAACCAAAGGCAAGAAGAGTTGATTAAAATCCTAAGAGATAAACCAGTGATAAAAGATATTAGTTGTGATGCAAATGACTAATTCCATATGATAACAAATGATATTCTTCAAGAAATACATTTAACTACTGACAAGAATGTATAAACAATGATGAACAAAATGAGATATTGATGCTCTCAACATATGACAATAAGATTGATAATAACAAGTCACCAAATTCAGGTATTTATGAAATCTATTATTGTGATGACTTACTGATTCAATGTCCAAAGTCTACATCAGCAAAAACAAAGAATGAAGATAAAGACAAGAAGATAGAGGATTGAAGACTAAAAGTCTTCACACTAAATAATGTAATATAGGGGGTGTTGGAGATATTACACTATTTGGTATATTAAAGTACCTTTGAGTACTATTTTAAATATTAGATTAGGAAGTGCTTATATCTAATGTATGTATCAAAGTGTGGAGAGTATTATGTGTTATGTAATAAAGTGTGCAAGTGTGCAAGGTGGCAAGTATGCAAGTGAAGATTCATAGGTGATAGGTGTCAAGAGTGCAAGTAAAGAGTCATATATGATAGGTATCAAGTATGAAAGTGAAGAGTCATATGAGATGTATCAAGATGTAAAGTGAGAGGTCATGCAATCATGATATTTTTGTCATAACATAAGGCAAGTGAAAGGTTGCATCTACCATGAGTAAGAGGAGAGCAAAAGTCATGTATATTGTAACAACCCTCAAAAACAAGAAACAAGAAACACACAAAAAAGAAAGAGAATTTTTTTACTAAGGAGAGGGATTCATAAACTCCTAACCAACCTTAGGTTAACTTAATGTTTAAAAAAAACCCCTAAGTTCCTCAAAGAACTATATCTCATAATATTTCCTCATGCAAGTCCATTTGCATATGCATATCGTATGTCATGTAAATAAGTCCATAAATCTCATCATTCTCGATGAGCTAGACTTATCACCTTCAACCATTAGAAGGTATACACGCATATCCATACTCTACACAAGCCATTATGCATAGGTATAGTATGTGTATTGTGAGTTAAGCTATCAATCTTGTCTATCGACAATCTATCTTAACTCAGACGTAGTCTTTTCACAAACCTAGTTACCATTCTCCCTAAGGGGTCTTAATACCTTAGGTCCACTATGTTCACCCTAAGGGGGTCTCAATCCCTTAGGTTATCCTCTAAGTTTACCCTAGAAATTATTACTTATTATTATTATTAGCAAGGAAAACAAGGATAACACTAGATACTAAATCTAACAAAACATAGCTCATAAAACATGCAAAGATACTAGAAAGAAAGCCATATCCAAGAAGATAAACATGAACTAGAAAGGATTTAAATACAAAGTATAAATAATTCAAATAACAATTTAGAGGTACATCTTCCAACATTTGATCAATTATTACATATAAGCAAGTATGGTAAATCCTCCATACTATTAAAGAATAATATATTACATCAATTTCATCTGGGAAATCTCCTCATAAATCTAGTCTATTTGAGCATAAGTAAATAAATGGTAAGTAGAGAGCAAACTGGTGCATTGGTCCATCCATAACTTTGGTCCTCCCACTCTTCCATTGGTTATTTGAGGATATTAGGGGATAAAGGCACTCATAGTTCAGGATAGGCATGCCTCTAAATGCATTTACTTCCTTTACTTTGCCAAATTGTAACTAGACAATTTAATCAAGTCTTAACCATCTAATAGCATAGTTGATATCATAAAAGAATCATTACTTTTATTATCTCCTCTCAAATACCCCTAGAGAGAGATTTATTCAACATGCTCTATTTAGATCACGGTTATTACTTAAATCAATCCTAGTCTTGTCTTTATAGCATTAAAGTCCCATACCTTTAACCTCTAAAACAATCCTTTCATTTATTCACCAAATTAAAGATTTTCTCCTTAATTTTTAAAAATAAATCTTTTTCCATTCATTCCATAAACTAAAGTCCCATACCTTTGGTTTACAAATAAACTATACCATTTAGTTAATGAATAAAAAACACCTACTCTAATCCATCAATAAACCCTTTCTTTACTATCAACTAAAGCTCACGACTCTAATTAATAATAATAATGAAATAATTTCTTTTCACTAATCTAATAATTCCATATCTAATTAATCATAAATTCATATGTTCTTCTCTTTACATTAATCAAATAATTTCATATCTAATTAATCATAAAGTCATGTTCTTCTCTTTACATTAATCAAATAATTTCCATATCTAATTAATCATAAGGTCATATGTTCTTCTCTTTACATTAATAAAATAATTCCATATCTAATTAATCATAAAGTCATATGTTCTTCTCTTTACATTAATCAAATAATTCTATAAAATAATTCCATATATTTCCAAATAATTAAAACATCACTCTTTTCCATCTGTTTCCATCTGTACTCCTCCCTCATCCCTTTGAAGACCAAGGAGGACTCCATGTATGCTGAGTTCAAGCCAAAATCTAGGTTTATTAAGTGCTCCTCATCCAAGTTCCTCTAGAACCTTAGCTTATCCTTTGTTCGCATTTCATCACATTGAAAGAAGCTAAAGAAGGAGATGTCGTCCCTAGCAAAAACAATTGAGCCGACCAAGGAGGTCTACTGTGAGGCGGTCCATCCGAAGGAGCCAGTGAAGGAGGAGGATAGTGTCACATCCACTGCTGCACTTAGTAGAGCTGTGCTCACCCATATCACTAGCTTGGTGGCCACCCTATCCATGACTACCAATTCATCCAAGGTTGCTTGGATGATCTACAACCAAGTAGCAAAGGACCTTGATACAACACATGGTCATATCAACACCATTTTCAAGGAGATTGATGAGTCTCCAAGCACTAATAATGGAAATTGAGTTACTGGTTTCTACTGGGGGTGTCCCCTTGGGATGGCCCCATTTTTCATTTTTTATCTATATGAGATCATCCCCTATGGTTATCTACATTTGACAGTTTATTTTCATGTAAGGTCGGACCCCTCTTGTGGGATGCCCTCTATTTTGGCCTTTGGGTCTAAAATTTTGATGTGTCTCCTTTGGTTGTAATAAGGTTTTGGGGCTCCTTTCAAAACCCATTTTCAATGAAATTCTCTTTTATTGACCAAAAAAAAAACATCACTCTTTTAATTAATATGCCTAGCAACTAAAGCAATGCCCATCTCTACAAGCAAGAGGGTGGTCTCTCCAACAACTAGAGCTTGACTTCATAAGGAAACCCGAAAGGCCACACAATACAGGTGCACAAAAGAAGGGTACACGATGGAAGACAATCACCCTCAACATAGGTTGGAGATAGAGGAACTATCTCACTACTACCCATAGGGTGCACAATGAAACCCGCCAATTACGACCTGACTTGATGTCAACTAGCTATGAAGGGAAGGAGTCTCCCATGCAATGAGATTAGCATTAAGGAACCATATTCTTCTTTATAAGAATAATTCCCTAATAATTTTTTTGAAGTGCAATTGATTTATTAGGAAGTACCATTGTTATTTAAAATAAACAATTCTTTTATTTTTAAACAAAATAATACAACTAATAGTAAAATTTACTTTATCATCTAAAAATAATAGACAATTTCTATTTATAATGAAATTCATTTATCATTTAAATAGCCCACTATTGTTCATAAATGAAGTTATATTATCATTTAAATTAGAGCATCTACTAATTTCAAATGAAATCTATTATTATTTAAAGCATTCATAAATTTTAAATGAAACCTACTATCATTTAAAATAAAGCATTCATTAATTTTAAATGAAACCTACTATCATTTAAAATAAAGCATTCAATAATTTTAAATGAAACCTACTATCATTTAAAATAAAGCATTTACTAATCATTCTATTTTTTCGAGCAACACAAGGAGTTATGAAGACAACCAACCCATGCATTCTTTCCAAACCATTGAGGCAAATAGTGATGAAGTAAAAGATAATCAAACATGTGCAATAGACAAAGAGGGAAATATTTCCATCAACCTAGTCACCTGTCTCAGTTAGAGAATTTACGATAGCTACTAGACTATCAATCTTGAGGCTCAAGGTGGCTAGCTATTGATGATTATCCCTAATCAATTATGCATACCATATGAAGGTATCCATCCATGTTACCCCTGAGTTGCCTTATCATCACTTCCAATCTCAAGTACCCTCACCTTTGGTGGATGACTCAACTTCTTCCACCTATGAGCGTACCTGATCCTACACATTGGCAACTTGTTAGTAGTATCATGTTCTTCCATACCAACTAACATCACATAGTTGCTTAATTGCACATAATCAAGTATTAAAGCATCATAAAATTAATACATTGTTTTCCATGCCAAAAAGTCCATCAGGGAGGGTCATGACATCCTACCCCACTGGGACTAAACACCATCCCGATGTTTCTAGTTTTAAAATAATAACAAAAAAAATTAAACTATTACATTTAAAAATTTTCAAACAAGAAGGGAAAATATTTTTGCATATCCTCCACTTTCTTCCAAGTGGTATTTCTTTCAGATAAACGGTCCCACTAGACCTTACATTGCTCAAGAGTCCGATTCTGCATAGTCTTAGAATGAAACTCGAGAATATTTACTAGCATTGTTGGAAATTGGAGGTATTTTATATTGTCATTGATGTCACATGGATAATTGATGTCACATGGATCATTGATGTCACATGGATCACATTGAGTTTTGGTGGCCAAATTATTTCATAAATAAGCATTTATGATATTTTGGAAAGCCTGGATATATACAGGGTTTTTGTGAAAACCAAGGCAGGAAAAATAAAGGTTTTATTTAAAACCATGGATGGTAGATTTGAAATGGTTCTTTATTAAAACCCATGTTGGATTTTCATTTCGTCAAAAAAGGTGCCCCGGTGATGGATATATTTAATTTTAAATTTTAATTATTTAAAATTTAAATTTAAATTTTAAAATTAAAATTAGTCATCGTCGACGTCATAAAAACCATGCGCCATCAAAAGGAAATTAATAATTAAATGTGCCGAAGTATGTGAAATTAAAGGAAGGTTACACATATATATATGCAAAGGCTTTTGATTCAAAAGTCTAAGTATCGAACGAAGAGAACAAAAAGCGGAAGCCTCGAAATCCTTCGATGTGATAGCATGGTCCAATGGTGAGCTTGGGAAGCGTGGAGTTTTTGGTTGTGACAGGGCATGTGTTCGATTCCCACTGGGTTCTATTTTCATAGAGTGTGGAAGAAGAGCATTTGGAGCACGTTTTTGGCATGAGCAAGGGCAGTGAAATATAGGGAGCATTTTTGCTATCTGTCCTATGTGAGTAGATAGCTCATGTGGTATTTGGTGTCGCGGTTGTGGTGTTGAGTGGGCAATGATGAGGGTTCGATTCCCTTTACGAGGCAAGTAAACATTTTATTGAATATTTTTTATTATTGCCTAGATTTGGAGGAACAAGGTGATGCTAAGAGAATAATGTTTGATTAAATTTTTATTTACTTGGAAGGCAAGATATAAGGGTTGAAATGCACTTTTAGAAAAAGAGAAATTTTTGGTGTTTTACTCTTTTAGAAGTATACCATATTATATATCGTTGGAAATATTATTTCGAGGGTTATTTGATTAACTTGATTATATAGAGAAATAAGGTGTATGTAAAGAGATATTTATATTTTTGTAAAGAGATTCAAAGTGAAGGTTGTTTTGTTCTTTTTCAAAGTGTGTTGAGTGTGGCAGATTTCCAAAGGGGTCATCTTCATAAAAGGTATGGGCACATTCTCCTATTATTTGTTTATGGCGGTTGATTTTTGAAATATCATTAGAGAGAAAAATATTTATTGTGGTTTCCTTTTCGAAAGTGGTTGGTTGAATGCTTCAAGGTTTTTTGGTTTGTGAGTTGTGTTTAAACCTTGTTTTATAAGCATAGTTGTTGAAGCCCATTGGTTATGAAAAGAACTTGAGTTAGAAAATAACATGAGTATCATTGTTATGTGAGATTTGTGGTTGAGCATTGTTGGAAACATTTGAGTTGGTCGATACATGCTTGGACTAGGGTTTTGTGAGAAAGAGTTGTCCCTTATGGTGATTGGTTGAGAAGAGTTTTTTGAGCCTAGTCAAGTGATTCTGTGAAGTGATTGTTCAAGTTCTGTGAAACAAACTATTCTATATTATGGATTTAAGTTGAGATTGATATTTGAGGATAGAATATATTGACTCTCTAACAATTCTCTTTATGCTTCTATGAGATTGCCTTGAGTTGAGAAAGATATTGGATTTGAGTATAGAACATATTGGGTCTCTAACAATTCTCTTTATGCTTCTATGAGATTGATTTGAGTTGAGATCATTGTGGATCATAGTTGTCATCCTTTGAAGAGTGTATTACCATTCATTGTTGAGTTCATATTTGATCCTTGCCTTCATATATTTGTGGATGATATTTGAATGCTACTTGAGCATGATTGGTTGAGCCTTTGAGAAGGTCTTTAAGATAAATTTATGGACATATTTGTGGCAATACTTGAGCATGATTGATTGAGCCTTTGAGAAGGCCTTTGGGATAGATTTCTAGATAGATTTATGGACAGTTTTGGGACATATTTGTGAGCAATTTTGGACAAGTTTTGTGTGAGCTTGTTGATCAGATTTGAGCAAGTTTTGTGTGAGCTTGTTGAGTAGTTTTGAACAAGTTCTATGTGAGCTTGTTGAGCAGGTTTGGACATGTTCTGTGTGAGATTTTTGAACAAATTTGAGCAAGTTCTGTGTGATCTTGTTGAGCAGTTTTGAAAAAGTTCTATGTGAGCTTGTTGAGAAGGTTTGGACAAGTTCAGTGTGAGCTTGTTAAGCAGATTTGGAAAAGTTCTGTGTGAGCTTGTTGAGCATATTTGGACAAGTTTTGTGTGAGCTTGTCGAGTAGATTTAGATAAGTGCTATGTGAGATTGTTGAGTATATAAATGGAGTGCCTAGCTGAGTAGATCAGTGGATTGCCTACCTAAGCATATAATTGTGTTGCCTAGATGAGCAGATCAGTGGATTGCCTACCTAAGCAAATCAGTGTATTGCCTAGCTGAGAAGATCATTGGATTGTCTAGGTGAGTAGATCAGTGTGTTTTCTAGCTAAGCATATCAGTGGATTACCTACTTGAGAAGATCAGTGTATTGCCTAGCTTTGAGCAAATCAAAGTAATCATTGTATTAGATAAAGATCCTTATTTTTGTGTGAAATATTATAAGGAGATTATCTTGTGGAGTACCCCACATTGGAGGAACCACGTTAAATATTGTGTCTCAAATTGTGTATGGTGACTTGTGCTCTTGCTTACTATTGCTATCTAAGTTATTAATGCACATTGCTATATTTGGTTATTGTAATTAAGGACATTAATTGATATTGGTTTGGAAAGAAAGTAAAAAGTGGGTGCTATACTGTTCACCCCCCTCTCAGTATAAGCTTGTGTTCTTCAATTGGTATCAGAGCGGGTTTCTTCAGAAAGGCTAATAGCTTGAGGGTAGATTATACAACAAAACAAATGACTTCATAGAATGGATCATCTACAAATAAGGCACCATTGTTTGACAGTAATAATTATGCTTTCTAGAGCATGAGAATGAAGAAATACATGATATCACAAGGATATGAGGTATGGCAAATGGTTGAAAAATAGTATAATATTGAAGGTGATCTCGAGGCAGATAAGACTATTAGGAAATTGGTTGAGATCAATGCAAGGACAATAAATTGTATTTTGAGTTGGCTATGTGAGACAGATTTTTTAAAGGTTATGGTATGTAATTCAGTTAATGAAATGTGGACCAAGTTTTGGAATACTTATGAAGGAGATTCCAAGGTAAAGTTGTCAAAACTACAAACTCATAGAAAATGATTTGAAGAATTGAAAATGGAAGATTATGAAGATATTGCAAAGTTTTTACTTCAAGTTGATGATATTACTAATGCCGTGAGAGGCTTAGGATTTGAGATGAAAGAATCAGAAGTTACTCAAAAGGTTTTGAGATCACTTCCCATGAAGTATGATGCAAAGGTTTTAGTAATAGAAGAAATAATGGATATCAACAAGCTAACAATGGAAGAACTACAAGTAACTCTCACAAATTATGAGATGAGGGTGAGTAAGCATCAGGTTCCAATAAAAGAGATTGCATTCAAGGCTTTAGAGAAAGAAAAAGGGAAGGTTCTAGAGATAGATAGAAATCCAGTTAATGATGAGGAAGCTAACTTCATCAAAAGGAATAAGGACTCAAGGAATTTTAGGGATATGAGGAAATTCAGATGCTACAAGTGTGGTGATCTTGGTCACTATGGACACAAGTGTCCACATGAATAAAATAGTAATGATGGAAAATAGTAATGGTCACTATGTCACATTGTTGTTAGAAGGTTTGTGCCACATATGAAGATTGTTTATGATACACAAAAGATACAATACTTGCTTATTTCAGAGGATGAATTTGCAAGAACAGTCTTAGCAGGGACGTTGGGTCAATTGGAGCCTTGTATCACTCAACTTGGCACACTACATGCCTATGATGAGATTTTTTTATATAGGAATTATTGGATGGTTGTGTTGGAATTTGTTACATTACTTGGTGCAATTTGGGCTGCACATGTGAAGACAACTAAGGAGGCAGTATACAAGGAGTTTTGGGCAGCTTTGTAGAGGAAATTTGATGACCAGACAATGTTTTTTTGGACAAACACTTCACTAATTTTCAATATTGATTTTGGGACTATTGTGAGGGAGAATTTTAGTACCAATAGGACTGATTGTCTGCTGATTTCAAAAGTGGCATTTAGGAAGGCTATGAAGGAATGATGGAGAAATTGAGGTCTCATTTGGCAAAAAAAAGAGTTGCATCTTTAACACCTTGTGAGACAAAATTGGAGACAGTATGGGTTTCATGTAGACTGATCGGTAAGGCACCAATGATTGCACATCACATCAGGTCTGATTTACTTACATTCGCTGAGTTTTTAGTGACAAGAGGAATTGCTACACCACACGTGTTTTCAGTTTTGGGTGAGAATTGTATGAGGCCTGTGTTAGTCCATTTTGGGAGATATAATAAGGTGTCTTTCATAATGTTAAAGGCTATTCTTAGAGCTAAGTATGAGCATAAGTTAGTAGTTTACAGGTATGCTCACTTGCAAGACATGAAGAGGTAGCATTGTCAGTTTTTGAGGAAGTTGGATCAGTTGTTACACTTGGATTTGATGGCACATAATGGAGATAAAGTTGCATTTTCAATTTTGATACATTGGGGGGCAAGTTGTTTTGGATTTGGAAACATGGGAAAATTAGAGCTTCAACCATTGACATGCACTTTCAGTCCCATTTTGGAACAATAGTTAAGAAAAGCATGGAGTGAGGTATTTAGGAGTATTTTGGTCATAAAACTTGACATTTATGATGTTGATAATGTTTCTCAAGGTTGGGGAGTATTGGATTTCCCTTGGGGAAAGGAAGAGGTGATGTACTTGACCTATGCATATGGAGAGCCATAGTTTGTTGATTATAATTCCCTTTTCACTCTCTTTGGTGTTGACTAATTAATTACCTTTGCTAATTTTATCACACTCTTGCATAGTACAGCCATTATAAATACAGGAGAACCGAGTTTACACATCTTTGAAGAGATTAAATAGTTATTTACCATTGTTGTACATGACAAATCATAACTGCTATGCATCACTTCAGATCTAGTATGTGATATTTTGAGCCTATTTCCACTCAGTTTTTGCACAATTGTAGCATTTGGACAGTTTTGGAATAGCATGAAGACAATATTTGGTCATCTTGAAGCAGGTTTTGGAATAGTCTTGGATGAATTTTTGAGGCAACCTTGGGTCCACACATTGTTGATTTGCATCTTGGCCTCACACTCAGATTTTTATTTTTATTTTTATATAGAAGTGGCAGCTATAATAATTTTTTTGAGATTGGTTTGGGACCCTAGAATCACAGGTGGTTCTGATTAGGTGATTCTGATGATATTGATGTTATGTTAAGTATTGCTTGAGGACAAGCAATTTTGGGGAGGGAAGACTTTAATGTCCCCTTTCCTAACTAGCCACTAGGTACAGTACGAACTTGCCTATACAATGGTTTTCGTAGGCAATATTGTCGGTTTGGGAGCCTCTAGGTGTTGTGGAGTTACTGTTGGACGTTTAGTTTTTAGTGTGGACAACTTTTAGGACCGTTTCCACCTGGTTTCAGGGGACTTACTATTTTTAGTAAGTCGATTAGAGACAGTATCTTGGGAAGGAGATGTTACGGATGGATTGTTCAACGAAATGGGTGTCCGTTTCCAGTATTTTTTCTTGGTTTCAGCCTTAGGAGGATTATTATTTTAATGCCCAAAAGTTATTAATGTAATATTTAAATGTAATGTTTAAATATTCTAATGTTGGGCTTATATTTTATTATTAAGGGGTATAAGGGGGATTTTTGGGAGTCATAAGGTAAGTTATAAATTAAAATTAATATGTTATCTCCCTAGGAGTTTGGGACGACCCCTCATGGGGCTCTTTAAAAATAAATTTAAATGCAAATGATATTAAAGGAAAAAACAAACTTGGCCGACCCAATTGTGAGAGAGAAATAAAAGAATGAAGTTGAATTCATTTTCACATCTTTGGCTATTCCTTCTCTTGGAGCAATTTTGAGGAGTTCTTGCAGAGTTTCAAGGGTTTTGAATTCAGCTTGTTGTGTGACAAAAATCACCAATAGGGACAACATCCTCAGAGTTGAAAGATATTCTAAGGGTGTTCATGAGCAACTCTACTTCAGGGGTTGCATTGGAGATTTATATCTATAGATTTACTATGGTTTTCAAGGGTTTTGGAAGGGATTTCAAAGCATATTTTGCATACATTTTTGTAGCATTCATTCCTCAGCATAGTCGTACAAGTGGAGTCATTTATTTTATGTGATTCCATGATTTGAGTTGGGGTTTCAAGGTGACTTGGTTTTTTTGCTTCTACAGTTCCAGTTGTTCCATTTAGAGTGGATTTCTTATGGTTTCATGGCAGATTTCAAATATTTCTTATTCGCCATAATTTCCTCTAGCCTGGCCGTACCATATCTTTCCTGGCATTGAAGGTGGTTTTTAATATTCAGAGTTTGGCTACCAATTAATGATTGTGATTGAGGCATCTAAGGATTGAAAGCTTTCCTTTGCATTGATATTGTAAAAAGACATCTTTTATTTGTTACTGGGAAAGAAATACATATATTTTTGTGTTTTTTTTTTTTTTTAATTTGAAAAAACTTGTATTAAAACAAAGATCAATTACAATTTTGGAAGAGACACTTCCCAGCCAAAATCAGAGAGAACACATGATTACAAGAGTAAAAGAATATTTGCAATGGAGCCAAATCTCTTGAACCAATAACTAGCTAACAGAGGTATCGGTTTGGTCTGTTGATGCAACTTGTCACGATATCGCGACACTCTTTTCGTCTTCTCCTTTGGCCGTGAAAAAGCAACATGTCGCAATATCGCGACACTTTTCTCCTTTGGCCGCAAAAAATCAACATGTCACAAAATCGTGACATTTTTCTCCTTTGGCCGCGAAAAAGCAACATGTCGCGAAATCGCGACACTTTTCTCCTTTGGCCACGAAAATGCAACATGTCATGATATCGTGACACTTTTTCACCTTTGGCCATGACGAAGCAACATGTCACAAAATCGCGACACCTTTCCTCCCTTGGCCGCGACAATGCAACATGTCGCGAAATCATGATACTTTTTCTCCTTTGGTCGCGACGAAGCAACATGTCGCTATATCGCGACACTTTTTATCCTTTGGCCGCGATGAAGCAACATGTCGTGATATCGGGACACTTTTTCTCCTTTGTCCGTGACGATGCAACATGTCGCGATATCGTGACACTTTTTCTCCTTTGGCCACGACGATGCAACCTGTCGTGAAATAGCGACACTTTTCTCCATTGGCCGCGATGATGCAACATGTCGCAATATCGTGACACTTTTCCATTGACCACGATGATGCAACATGTCGCGATATCATGACACCTTTCCTCCCTTGGCCATGATGAAGCAACATGTCGTGAAATCGTGACAACTTTCCTCCCTTGGCCGCGACGAAGCAACATGTCATGAAATCATGACACCTTTCCTCCCTTGGCCGCGACGAAGCAACATGTCACGAAATCGTGACAACTTTCCTCCCTTGGCCGCGACGAAGCAACATGTCATGAAATCACAACAACTTTCCTCCCTTGGCCGCGACGAAGCAACATGTCATGAAATCGTAACACCTTTCCACCCTTGGCCGCGACGAAGCAACATGTCACAAAATCGTGACACTTTTTCTCCTTTGGTTGCGACGAAGCAACATGTCACAATATCGCAACACTTTTCCTCCTTTTGCCGCGACGAAGCAACATGTCGCGATATCGCAACACTTTTTCTCCTTTGGCCATGACAAAGCAACATGTCGTGATATCACGACACTTTCTCCTTTGGCCGCGACGACGCAACCTATCACAAAATCATGACACTTTTCTCCTTTTGTCGTGACGATGCAACATGTCACGATATCGCGACACTTTTCTCCATTGGCCGCGATGATGCAACATGTCGCGATATCGTGACACCTTTCCTCCCTTGGCCACGATGAAGCAACATGTCACAAAATCACGACACCTTTCCTCCCTTGGCCGCGATGAAGCAACATGTCATGAAATCACAACAACTTTCCTCCCTTGGCCATGACGAAGCAACATGTCATAAAATTGTGACACCTTTCCACCCTTGGCCACGACGAAGCAACATGTCACGAAATCATGACACCTTTCCTCCTTTGGCCGTGACAAAGCAACATGTCATGAAATCATGACACCTTTCCACCCTTGGCCGTGACAGAGCAACATGTTGCAAAATCGTGACACCTTTCCACCCTTGGCCGTGACGGAGCAACATGTCACAAAATCATGACAACTTTCCACCCTTGGCTGCGATGAAGCAACATGTCGCGAAATCGTGACAACTTTCCTCCCTTTGCCGTGATGAAGCAACATGTCACGAAATAATGACAACTTTCCTCCCTTGGCCGCTACGAAGCAACATGTCATGAAATCATGACAACTTTCCTCCCTTGGCTGCAATGAAGCAACATGTCGCGACAAATTTCCTCTAGTGACCATGATGGCGCAACATGTCACGATATCGCGACAACTTTCCTCCAGTGACCGTGATGGCGCAACATGTCACGATATCATGACAACTTTCCTCCAGTGACCATGACGGTGCAACATGTCATGATATCATGACAACTTTCCTCCAGTGACCACGATGGTGCAACATGTCGCGATATCACAACTTTCCTCCAATGACCGCGATAGCGCAACATGTCATGATATCACGACAACTTTCCTCCCTTTGCTTTTTCTTTGATCATTGGCTTAAGGCCTTGTCAAGACCTTGCCTAATCACCTCATCCTCAATAGCCATGTCACTATGCAGTTGCACCCCTACCTCCTTCTTAGCATCCATCTTAGCCAAGAAGTCGGTCGCTTTGTTTAAATCTCTACTCACATAAACTGGAATCACATCATCTAATTCCCCCCATAATTCCTTAATTTGAGTGACAAGAATCCTCAACCTCCAATATTTCAAAGCAAAGTTCCTCATGCAATCTAGAGCTCCAACCATTATTTGAGAATTAGATTCAAGAATTATCTTCTTATGGCCCTGTTTAACTGCCCAAATAGAAGGATATTTGATAGCTATGGGTTCTGCTTCATGTTTGTGGCTCTTCCCAAGCCTTGTAGTTCCTAATAGAGCACTGGTCCATCATGATTCTGACAAACCACTCCAATTTTGGCACTACCCGGATTACCCTTTGTAGCTCCATCAGTATTAATTTTAATCCAACCTTATGGGGGTGGTTTCCAACTAGCTCTGTCCTTCCCCTCTTACTCTTCAACTCCCTCTTCCATTGGCCCAGTAACAACCTAAGTTTCCTCTTTAGCAAAGAACGACAACAGTTTCTGTGACTTTGCTCCAGATGACCTGCCAAACTCCATATAACGAGGAAAAAATTTCTCTAAAAATTCTACCATTTCTCTCCAGCCACACTTGCCACCAGATGAAGTTTAATCCAAGCTCCCAACCAATTCAAAGAGCTTTATATTTAAATATACCCCTCTTCCATATTTCCCAGATATTAGTTCGATTCAAGTCACCAATAACTTGAATTTTATAATAAAAAATCCATCTCTTCCAAATCTGATGCGTGAAAGGGCACTCAAACATCAAGTGATCAGTTGTTTTCTTGTTCTTGTAGCATAAAACACATTGATATGGACCGATGATTCCTCTACATCTAAGATTGTCAAAAGTGAGAATTCCGTTGTGCATGAAATTCCAGGCAAAAAAAGTTTACTTTCGGCCAGCCCTTGGAGTGCCAAATTTTTCTCCAATCCTCTACCGGATATGAATGGGGGGGAGGCTCTGGAAGGATCTTGTCATATCCATCATTCACTGTATAGACACCAAGGCTCCCATAGCCCCAAGCTAATTCATCCTCCTCATCTCTACCTGTGAGAAATCTTTTTGTCAAGATTTTAGTCATGATGGGTGCCAACTCCGGAGGGATTGAAATTGGCCACTCCTCCAACTTCTTAAACTGCTTAAACTTATACTCCCCCAGCTGACTAGTAGTGAAATAACTTTCAATTTGGACCCATCCCTTGGTTTCTATGGCCATTTTTATTGGTTGCAATTCAAGAAATTCAACAATGATAGGTGGGTATTGATCCCATGAATCTGTCCAAAAACGTGCCTTCTCCCCTCTCCCCATTTTCCAAAACAATCGGTCTTTAACTACCTGAGATCCTAGCTTGAGAGCTTGCCACACTAAGAATCTAGTACCATCCAAAGGGAAACAGCCCACCTCATTTGGGTTAACATGTCCCAAATATTTACTAGTTAGGATTCTACGGAATAAGGAAGTTGGTTGGGAAATCCACCTCCAGTACAGCTTTCCAGCCAAAGCTTTATTATTTATCTTGGATATTCTCAGTCCCAGCCCTCCTTTCACCTTGGGCTGGGTGACTTTATCCCAACCAACTAAGGCCCATTTCCTCTCTCATTTTACTCCTTCCCATAAAAATCTTCTAGCCATCTTGTCCAACTCTTTCCATATAGTTTGTGGGGCAACCAGGATAGAGAATTTATAAATTGGCATGGCCTGAATGACTGACTATAAAAAATTTAATCTACCCCCATAGCTTAACCATTTGTGAGACCAATGATTCATTCTATCCTTGATACAATCCAAAAGATTCTTCCAAATATCTATTTTTAGTTTTTTAAAATGCAAAGGAACCCCAAAGTAAACCACTGGGAGAGAAGTCCTTGTGAATCCAAAGATCTCTAGAACTCTGTCCTAAAGATTTAGAAAGACCACTTTGGATTTTTTATCATTGATGACTTGGTTTGAAGCCCTAAGGTAGACATTAAGAGTATCTCTGATCACTCTTGCTTCCCTGAAGCTGGCCACTCCCACCAATCCTGTATCATCCACAAACTGTAGGTGATTCAAAACTTCCTCACCCACCTTGATACTTGTTAGCAAACCTTGTTGTCTTCTCCTCAAGAAAAGTCTACCTAATCCTTCATCCAAAATGAGAAAAAGATAGGGAGAGCAGGGGTCCCCTTGACGAAGGCCACGAGTGGCTCCAAAAGGTTGCGAGGGAAGACCCTTGATTAACACAGAGTAATACGGAGTAGAAACACAACTCATGACCCATTCTATCCAATCCTAAGAGAAACCAAAGGCTACCATCATCTTTGACAAGAAACTCCACTCCACCCTATCATAAGCCTTTGACATATCTAATTTTATGAACATTCCTTTATTACCAAATTTTTGCATTGCATGGGTTGCCTCCTGAGCAAGAACCACCCCATCCAAGATCTGCCTACCCTCTACAAAACCCCCTTGCTTTGAGGAGATAATGTTATGTAAAAGAGGTTTTAGCTGTTCAGCCATTACCTTTGTGATTATTTTATATATCACATTACATAATGCAACAGGTCTATAATCTGAAATATGAACCCCCTCCTCCCCTTTTGGAATTAAAGTGATGAAGGTATGATTTAAAGCTTTAAGCATTCTTTTATTACCTCTGGACTCCTCTATGACAGCCAAAACATCCTCCTCCAAAATATCCCAAAAGGCCTGAAAAAACTCAATTGGAAAGCCATATGGTCCTGGAGTTTTTTCGATGCTCATTCCAAAGACCACATTCTTTAGTTCTTCTCTATCAATGGATTTAAGAAGGGTATGATTTTCTTCTCCAGATATAATGGAGGGTATGACATCAATAATTTTGTTTTGATCCTCTTCATCTTGCACCATACTTTCCTTTAAAAGTTTAGAAAAATAATCCATTGAATGGGAATGCATACCAGGAAGAGTATTAAAGGAGTGTCCATTCTCATCTTGAAGAGCTTCCATGTTATTCATCTGTCTCCTAGCACAGGCTGTCCAATGGAAAAATTTAGAATTTCTATCACCTTCTAATAACCAAGTGGTTCTTGCTCTCTATTTCTAGTAGGTCTCCTCTTGGTTGTAAATGTCCTCAACCGCTTTACGCAGGGCATCATCCTCGGCTTTGAGCTGCTCTGTAATTGTTCCTTCCCTAAAGTGTATTTGAACCTCATCCAATCTGGCCACCAAAGGAGCTCTTTGGAGCTAGAAGTCTGTCTTGTTAGCTCATCGCCATTGTTTCAGTTGAGCTTTGACATAATGAAGCTATTTATGGAATCTAAAAATTTTTGTCCCATAAGGTAGATGACCTTCTTCCCACCACTGAGGAATTTTCTTTTGAAGTTCCTCTTTTTTTAACCAAAAATTCTCAAATTTAAAAGGTTTGTGATGTTGCCCTGTCTTAATCCCTCCCTCCAAAAAAATGGGAAAGTGATCAGAAATTGGACCCTCCAAAATATAAAATTTTGTATTCCATTTAACAAATGCCTCCTCTGAAACTAGAAAATGGTCGAACTTTACCTTCTTGCTATGTGGCTCCCTCCTCTTGTTAGTCCAAGTAAATTTGGTTCCAGGGCATTTAATATCCACTAAGTGAAAAGCCTAGACTTGGGCAATCATAAGTCGATCCCCTGGGTCCAAAATTGGAGTTCCCCCTTCCTGATATCTAGAAGATAATTTAGCATTAAAATCCTCAGCAATAATCCAGTCTAAATCTTCCCTTGAGATCCTCATGTTATGCACAGATTTCCATTGAAGCCTCTGACCATCAAGGTTTTGAGCCCCATAAAAATATGTGATTAAAACATGTTTAGTTGTGACATTATTCCTAAAATGAGATGTGAGAACACCCCTCCAAGCTATATGTTCTATTGCAGTCCATTCCAGAGAGTTCCAAAGAGTAACAATCCCCCCTGAGGCACCTTGGGCAGCCACTTCCATATGACCAACGCCCCTCCAAATTCTGTTAACTGTTTTACAGATAAGATCTAACGACATTTTTGTCTTCTGGATAAGCAAAAAGTTTGTTTTGCATTTTTCTAAGAGTCTTTGAATAGCAAATTGGTGGGTTCTACTGTTTAAACCCCTAACATTCCATGATTGTATAATCATTGGTAACCTTGAGAGCAGTAATAATCAATTGGCCTCACCGATCCTCCAGTGATAGTTTGTCTCCTTGAACTCCTAGCAGATCCTTATTTGATTTTCTATCCACTCCTTGAGAGTTGCTATTTTTTTATCTCTTTTCCACCTGAGTTATCCCTAGAGTTGGCCTTAATTATTGGCTGCTCTTGGGTATGCACTATCAATGCCCCTGCACTCTCTGACTGTAGTAACACAGTGTACTCAAATACCTGTTCTATGACGGTGGGAGATGAAGGAGAAGCTTGAGCATGGATGCTATTATTCTCACTATTTCCATCCACTCCTTCCATGAATTGATCCTCTTGGTCCACTAGTGTCTTAAATATTTCATACCTATTGGCTGGCTTGAGTTGTGTTTGCTCTTTATCATTTTTCTTTTGCTTTCTCCTTCTTTTGGGCTGTTCAAAGCCATCTCTCTGAGATTCCTTACTCTGAGGAGTATTGGTTGGTTCTTTGGTTAGAGTTGTCTTACCATCCCTAGGAATATTTGACATTCCTAGCGGGGCCTCCATTTTTGTGTTCAAATTGTTTGGGCAAAACTGGGCCAAATGCCCGTATTTGTGGCAAACTCTGCATCTGAAGGGCAAAGCCTCATAATCTAGCTATTGAATCCAAGATAGTCCTGCCAGTTCAAGTTCCACCTCTATCGGTAGAGGCTGGCTAATATCCATTTCCACACATATTCTTGCAAAAATAGTTGTGTTTCCTTCTATGGTGTCTTTGGAGACACCCAAATGTCTTCCAAGGGAGTTACCGATAATTTCCAAAACTTGCTCACCCCAAAAATCCATTGGAAGAGCATACAACCGGATCCAAACCGGGACAGCCATGGGTTCAATTCGAGGATCGAAACCCACTCTCCAGGGTTGAACAAATAACCCTGATAGACCATGGTTCCTCTTTTCTAATTCGAAAGCCCTATTTCTATCGGCCATAGAATAAAATCTAACAATGAAATACCCATTGCTAATAAACCATAAAGAGTACTCACCATGAGGCTCCTAGTTTTGCCTGACCCAAGAATGCAAGAAATTCAGGGTAGGGCAAATACCCATGAATTTATAGATCAGATCATGATTGGATTTGTATAAGACTGTATCTTCGACCATCCTTGGCTCGATGACAATCTTGGGCCTTGATTCGGACTACGGAAGGCATCCATTGACTCGTTGGGCTGTTGATCTCTTTCCAACATTCTTGAAGAGCATTTCTTTGTGCTTCGTCATTATTATATGGAGATTTATCTTTTATCAAATCTGCAAAAGAGCTATTTCTCCCTATGAGAGGAATCGAAGGAGTCCCGAGTGGATCCTCCTGGGGTAGCAAACTTGCCTTCAGATCCACAGTAACCAAAAAAACACTTCGGCAACCCATCTGATGCCCTAGATTTTCCTTAGCTCCAGAAACCCTAGTTCATCACTTCCTGCCTGCTCGTCGTGCCAAAAAACTAGAAATAATTTCATCCCCATATATTTTTGTGTTGTTGTTCAGCTATAAAGTCACCATTTTCATTCTTGTACAGCTTCCATGTATTTTGTTACTTTCCAAAGTCCTTTAAAGGGTTTATAGTTTTATATAAATAGTATCTAAATTCTAAGTTTCATTGATTCACACCAAGTAGTTTGCTAGATAGTATTTGTTCAAGTTGGTAGTTTAACTTTTTTCTACATATTCTGTATTTAAATAACTAAATACAAAAAAATTAGAATATTGCACAAAATTCGAAAACCTTGCAAATTTCCAAAATAACAAAACAAGGCAAAAATTTCATATCTCAGCTTGGGTGGGATATTACAGTGGTATCAGAGCTAGTTTCCTGCCAGCCTGTGATCAGATTTGAATTAGGGTTTCATGAGGAGGATTCAGCATCCCTGAGTAGATCAGCAATCAAAAATTTTCTAGGCACTTTTGAAGGTTTTTTGTTGGAATTTTGCTGAAATCAAACCTAGGGTTCTTGAACATTAAATTTTTAAGTGTGGATAATCGCACTATTGGGCAAAAATGAGTTGGTCGAAAGGCTTACTAATGCAGGAAGAAAACTTGGATTCGTATCTCAGCCAAAATATGTTCTCTACTGTGTCTTAGGGGAGGTAGAAGATTGTTTGTATATGATGGATTCATCACCTTCTTAGATATTACAAGAAGTTATGACTTCAATGGTGAAGTCTTTGGGCAAGCCTAGATGGTTGAAACACATGGATAAGGAGGTAAGACTCATGGTCACTTCTTGCTTGAGTGAAATTTTGAGAATTTCAACTCCTAAAGCTCCTTATAATGATGACACATTGAGAACAATATTTTAGTTGTTTGTTGATAGTTTTCAAAGTTTGTAGGATGTTACTTGTTCTCATTTCTCTAGGAGAGTTTCCATACTTGAATTATTTGCAAAAACTAGAATGGGCAACATCTTGTTAGATTTGGACATGGATGAGTTGGTTTATGAAATGTCTCATCATTTCATTGCTTCATCTAGAAAATAACATGTTAATAATGTTATTGCAGCTATGAGAGACATTATGATTTTGATTATAGATGAAAGTGATTATATTTACCAACCACTCTTATCAATGTTATTGGACATTTGGAGGCAATACTTGGTTGCTTCCACTACTGCACATGAATTGGTTAATAGTGTTGTTAAACAGTGCGAGAGGAAGCTGAAACCTTTCTTGGAAAATGAGGAGATTATGGGAGAAGAGCAGCCCATGGCAAAAATTTCACATGAGGAAGCTAGTAAAGAAGAGCTTGTGGATCTAAATAAGAATTCAGTGGAAAATTTTGAAGTTTTACTTACCCTGGACGAAGAAGAATTCAAATCATAAATGGTTAACCAAGAGATTGAATCACCACATGATATTGTTGTGAAAGAACATGATGCAGATGAATGTATTCAAGTTCCCAAATCAGTTTGTGATGATAATGGATATGGTCTAGATTCCCAAACTAAATCCTTGGATAGAAGTGTTCACACTAGTTCCAACTCCTTGGATTTGGAGAGTGATGTGTGGGAGAAATCAATCCCTCATGAGGATCATAATGAACATACCTTTTCAAATCAGCTCCTATTTCCTTGGGATCTAGGTGTTTTGTTACCAAGGTATGATGAAGGTATGGAGGCCATTGGAGGCTTCTCTTTCATAGTTTCAGCCTTTGAAGAAAAGCATTCAGATTTGGAGATCCTAGAAGAGAGCAATACACACCCAAATATGCCAAGTTTATTCATAATAAATGGTGGCAACTATTTTTCTAACCAACCTAGCTTAGATTCAGTCTTGGACAGAGTTGAGAGTACATCTTTAGTTTTGGTGTGTTTTGATGAGAACGGCTGCCACTTGGAGTCATCTCTACATCCATTGGAATCATGGATCAGCCATGATATTACTCCCATAAGGTATGAGCTTCATCCTGATTTTTATAGGAGCAGATTGAGATTTTTTTGCACTCATGAATTAGTGGCAACAATGTGTTTGATAATACTAATGATGTATGAGAAGTATGGGACTCTTGCACCACATTCTTCCATGTTTTTAAGAATCATATGGGCTACATGTTTTTGGATAGTTGGAGCACTTGATGGGACTGTGTTAACAAAGGAAGCACTCACAGTTGGTGATGATATGATGCTTGTGTATAAAACTGATTACATGAATGAGGAGACATAGTTTGTTGACTCAAAATTTAAACTCTTTCTCACTCATTTCTCCTCAATGTTTGATGGTTCTATTCATTTTTTGCATAGTACAGTCTTTGATAGAAGTAGTAAACCGAGTTCGGTTGACGCTAAGGACATTGAACAACTTTTACACATTGTTGTTCATGGGATTCACAATGAGCACACTTTGTCAGAAGGAAGGCATCAACCCTTAAATGCATGGAATCCAGGTGAAAAATTCAATTATGTGTTAATGGCAGCCATGTATATATATCAGTCTTCAGATTTGTTCATCACCATCATTGATTTTGTCAGATTTTTACATTTCAAAGCCATAGGAAATGATGATTAAAGATGTCACATTGTTGTTAAAAGGTTTGTGCCACATATGAAGACTGTTTATGATACACAAAAGATACAATATTTGCTTATTTTAGAAGATGCATTTGCAAGAATAGTCTTAGAAGGGACGTTGGGTCAATTGGAGCCTTGTATCACTCAACTTGGTGCACTACATGCCTATGATGAGACGTTTTTGTATAGGAGTTATTGGATGGTTGTGTTGGAATTTGTTACATTACTTGGTGCAATTTGGGTTGCACATGTGAAGACAACTGAGGAGGCAGTATACAAGGAGTTTTGGGCAGCTTTGTGGAGGAAATTTGATGACCAAACAATGTTGTTTTGGACAAACACTTCACTGATTTTCAAGATTGATTTTGGGACTGTTGTGAGGGAGAATTTTGGTACCAATAGGACTGATTGTCTGCTGATTTCAGAAGCGACATTTGGGAAGGCTATGAAGGAAGGAACGATGATGAAATTGAGGTCTCATTTGGAAAAAAAAAAGAGTTGCATCTTTAACACCTTGTGAGATAGAATTGGAGACAGTATGGGTTTCACGTAGACTGATCGGTAAGGCACCAACGACTACACATCACATCAGGTCTGATTTACTTACATTCGCTGAGTTTTTGGCGACAAGAGGAATTTCTACACCACATGTGTTTTTAGTTTTGGGCAAGAATTGTATGAGGCCTGTGTTAGTTCATTTTGGGAGATATAATAAGGTGTCTTTCATAATGTTAAAGGCTATTCTTAGCACTGAGTATGAGCATAAGTTAGTAGTTTACAGGTATGCTCACTTGCAATACATGAAGAGGTAGCATTATTAGTTTTTGAGGAAGTTGGAGCAGTTGTTACACTTGGATTTGATGGCACATAATGGAGATAAAGTTGCATTTTCAGTTTTGATACATTGGGGGGCAAGTTTTTTTGGAGTTGAAAACATGGGAAAAGTAGAGCTTCAGCCATTGACATGCACTTTCAGTCCCATTTTGGAACAGTAGTTAAGAAAAGCATGGAGTGAGCTATGTAGGAGTATTTTGGTCATAAAACTTGACATTTATGATGTTGATAATGTTTCTCAAGGTTGGGGAGTATTGGATTTCCCTTGGGGAAAGGAAGAAGTGATGTACTTGACCTATGCATATGGAAAGCCATAGTTTGTTGATTATAATTTCATTTTCACTCTCTTTGGTGTTGATTAATTAATTACCTTTGCTAATTTTATCACACTCTTACATAGTACAGCCATTATAAATACTAGAGAACCGATTTTACACATCTTTGAAGAGATTAAACAGTTATTTACCATTGTTGTACATGACAAATCAGAACTGCTATGCATCACTTCAGATCTGTTTTGTGAGAGTTTGAGCCTATTTCCACTCAGTTTTTGCACAATTGCAACCTTTGGACAGTTTTGGAATAGCATGAAGACAATATTTGGTCAGCTTGAAGCAGGTTTGGGAACAATCTTGGATGAATGTTTGAGGCAACCTTGGGTCCACACATTGTTGATTTGCATCTTGGCCTCACACTCAGATTTTTGTTTTTATTTTTATATAGAAGTGGCAGTTGTAATAATTTTTTTGAGATTAGTTTGGGACCCTGGAATCACAGGTGGTTTTGATTAGGTGATTCTGATGATATTGATATTATGTTAAGTATTGCTTGAGGACAAGCAATTTTGGGGAGGGAAGACTTTAATGTCCCCTTTCCTAACTAGCCACTAGGTACAGTATGGACTTGCCTATACAATGGTTCCCGTAGGCAATATCATGGGTTCGGGAGCCTCTAGGTGTTGTGGAGTTACTGTTGGACGTTCAGTTTTCAGTGTGGACAGCTTTCAAGACTTTTTCCAGTAGGTTTCAGGGGACTTACTATATTTAGTAAGTCGATTAGAGGTAGTATCTTGGTAAGTGGATGTTACGGATGGATTGTTCGATGAAATGGGTGTCCGTTTCCAGTAGTTTTTCTTGGATCTAGCCGTAGGAGGATTATTATTTTAATGCCCAAAAGTTATTAATGTAATATTTAAATCTAATGTTTAAATATTCTAATGTTGGGCTTATATTTTATTATTAAAGGGTATAAGGGGGATTTTTGGGAGTCATAAGGTAAGTTATAAATTAAAATTAAGATGTTATCTCCCTAGGAGTTTGGGATGACCCCTCATGGGGCTCTTTAAAAATAAATTTAAATGCAGTTGATATTAAAGGAAAAAAAAAAAACTTGGCCGACCCAATTATGAGAGGGAAATAAGAGAATGAATTTGAATTCATTTTCACATCTTTGGCTATTCCTTCTCTTGGAGCAATTTTGAGGAGTTCTTGCAAAGTTGCAAGGGTTTTGAATTCAGCTTGTTGTGTGACAAAAATCACCAACAGGGACAACATCCTCGGAGTTGAAAGACATTCTCAGGGTGTTCATGAGCAACTCTACTTCATGGGTTGCATTGTAGCTTTATATCTGTAGATTTACTATGGTTTTCAAGGGGTTTGGAAGGGATTTCGAAGCATATTTTACATACATTTTTGTAGCATTCATTCCTCGACATAGTCATACAAGTGGAGTCATTTATTGTATGTTATTCTATGATTTGAGTTAGGGTTTCAAGGTGACTTGGTATTTTTGCTTCTACAGTTCCAGCTGTTCCATTTAGAGTGGATTTCTTATGGTTTTAGGGCAAATTTCAAACATTTCTTGCTGGCCATAATTTCCTCTAGCCTAGTCATACCATTTCTTGCTTGGCATTGAAAGTGGTTTTTAATATTCAGAGTTTGGCTACCAATTAATGATTGTGATTGAGGTGTCTAAGGATTGGAAGCTTTCCTTTGCATTGATATTGTAAAAAGACATCTTTTATTTGTTGCTGGGAAAGAAATACATATATTTGTGTTGTTTTTCAGCTATAAAGTTGCCATTTTCAGTCTTGTATAGCTTTTGGGTATTTTGTTACTTTCCAAAGTCCTTTAAAGGGTTTATAGTTTTATATAAATAGTATCTAAATTCCAAGTTTCATTGATGCCCGCCAAGTAGTTTGCTAGATAGTATTTTTTCATGTTGGCAGTTTAACTTTTTTCTACATATTTTGTACTTAAATAACTAAATACAAAAAAAAAAGAATATTGCACAAATTTTGAAAACCTTGCAAATTTCCAAAATAACAAAACAAGGCAAAAATTTCATATCTTAGCTTGGGTGGGATATTACAAAGAAGCAAGTGATGGTTCAGTTCACAACAATGAAAACCATTCAGATGAAGAAAAATGTACATTATTTGGAATAAGTGAAGAAATGCAAGAACACCTATTCCTAGGTATTGAAGTTAAAGAAGATGATATATCTATTAAAGGAAGACATGAAGAGCTTTCCATAGCCATTGAGAAAGCAAATATATACAAGAAGTGTCTTAGGATACTAAAATGATTCATATGCAGATATTTTTGTCATATAGATGATGATTGCACATACTACAACAATTGCAACAAGGAAAGTTCATTTTTTGAAAAATAAAGTAGCAGTTCCAGTAATAGTTCTAGCAGCAGTTCTAGTGACGATTCCAACAGCAGTGATGATGACGAAGAGGAATCCACAAAACAAGAAAATAAAATCAAGAGATTTGAAAGGAAAATCAAGAGGCTTGAAAATAAGGTGCATGAAAATGAAAAGGTCAAAATGATGCTTAATCAACACATTCAATATTTGGAAAAAGAGCTTCAAGAAACAAAAGAGCTCGACATCACTATTTTTGAGCAATTGAAGGAGAAGAAAGAAATGTGTAAACAGTTAGAAGAAGAATATTAGAAAATTTTGGGGACCTACATAAATGAGTTAGCATGATTTTAAAGGAATTCAAAAACTACGGATAATTTTTTGGATTTACAACGAGATCCATTTATAAAGACAGGGCTTGGTTATGAAGAAGGGAAATAAAAAATAAGTACACAAGGACCTATATTTGTATCAGGAGGCTTTATTTCAGAAATCTATAAGGAAGAACTGATTCCCAAAGAAAAATAAGTAGCAAAAATGGATACTTGCATTTCAAAGGCTATAGAGATGTGTGCCAATTTACTACTTGACACAAATGAAGAGAAATAAGAGAAAGATTCCAAAGCACCAAAAGTCTCATATTTCAAGTTTGGGAAATCACACTCAAAAGGAAAGGAAGTTCTAAAAAATGAAAGCAAGGAAGCACATAAGTGTTATGAAGAAAGTTCCAAAGTTCCTATGGCTCCAAATATTCAGTTTGGATCTTGTTTTGAGATAGGTGAATCAAGTTCAAAAGGAAAAGAAATACTTAAAGAGGAAAGCAAGGAATAAATTAAGAAAAAGGATTTAGATACTACAAAGAAGGTTCAAGGATGCAATGCACAAATTGAAAATGATCATAGGGATAATGGTCAAGAAAGGTATGAGGAACCAAAGCATGAACAAAGGGCTTTTCAAGGACATTGTTTTTCTTGTAATGGATTTGGGCACAGGGCTATACACTGCAGGGTCCATGGATCAAAGAAGTTTGATTTTTCTAGAAGAAACTTCAAAGGAAGAAGGTATGGTTTTCAGGGACATTGTTTCTTATGCAACAGGATTGGTCATAGTGCTTTTCATTGCAAAGAAAATGAGCAAAGTGGTTTTGGTTTTAGAGCTACACAATTTAGAAGTCATGGCCATAATGGTCATGAAAACAGAGCTTCACAATATAGGGTTCAATAAAGGAATGGATATGAAAATTATTTCAAATAATTCAGGATTTGGGCACCATCCAAAGGCTACAATATCAAGTTTTTTAATTACAATAAATTTGGACATATTGCAAAATGGTGTAGGACTCAATTCCAAACAGGTTCTAGATAAGAAGATCAAGTAATTCATCAAGATAAGGATATCAAGAAAACATGGAAGGAAGTTGATAAAGGAAAGAAATAATGTAATATGGGAGTAAAATCACTCCTACCCCAAAATTAATCACCTCAAGAGAGAAGGTGGTGAGGGGGCTAACCTTAAGAGTCATATATTTTAGCCCCATATGTGTCCCTTTTGCCATTGATGTCAAAGAGGGAGAGATTTGAGTAAGCGGGAGAGCATTGAGTTATGGGGAGTAGCCTCTAAAGAGAGCATTGAGTTAGGGGGAGCAACATCCATAGAGAGTATTGAGTCAGGGGGAGCAGCTTTGATTCTCAAAGATGGTTTTTTGTAGTGATTGTGTTTTTTACATTAGAGGTGTTGCCATCAATGACAAAGGGGGAGATTGTTAGAAATTTGAGGTATTTTATGTTTTCATTGATGTCACATGGGTCATTGATGTCACATGGATCACATTGAGGTTTGGTGGCCAAAGTATTTCATAAATAAGCATTTATGATATTTTGGAAAACTTGGAGATATACAGGGTTTTTGTGAAATCCAAGGCAGGCAAAATAAAAGGTTTCATTTAAAACCATGGATGGCAGATTTGAAATGGGTTTTTATTAAAACCGAGGTTGGATTTTCATTTCATCAAAAAATGTGCCCCAGTGATGGAGATATTTAATTTTAAATATTTAGTTCAAATTTTAATTATTTAAAATTTAAATTAAAATTTTAAAATTAAAATTAAAGTCACCGTCGACGTCATAAAAACCATGCACCATCAAAAGGAAATTAATAATTAAAGGTGCCGACGTAAGTGAAATTAAAGGAAGGTTGCATATATATATGCAAAGGCTTTCGATTCAAAATTCTAAGTATCAAATGAAGAGAACAAAAAGTGGAAGCCCCAAAATCCTTTGATGTGACAGTGTGGTCCAACGGTGAGCTTAGGAAGCATGGAGTTTTTGGTTGCAACAGGGCATGCGTTCGATTCCCACCGAGTTTTATTTTAATAGAGTGTGGAAGAAGAGAATTTGGTGCACGTTTTTGGCATGAGCAAGGGCAACGAAATATAGGGAGCATTTGTGCTCTCTATCCTATGTGAGCAGATAGCTCATGTGGTCTTTGGCAACGTGGTTGTGGCGTTGAGTGGGCAGTGATGGTTTGATTCCCTCTAAGAGGTAAGTAAATGTTTTATTGAATATTTCTTTATTATTGCCTAATGTTGGAGGAATAATGTGATGCTAATGGAATACTGTTTGATTAAATTTGTATTTACTTGGAAGGCAAGATATAAGGGTTGAAATGCACTTTAAGAAAAAGAGATTTATGGTGTTTTCCCCTTTTAGAAGTATACCATATTATATATCATTGGAAATATTATTTCGAGGGCTATTTGATTAAATTTATTAGATGGAGAAATAAGGTGTATGGAAATAGATATTTCTATTTTTGTAAAGGGGTTCAAAGTGAAGGTTGTTTTGTTATTTTTCAAAGTGTGTTGAGTGTGGCAGATTTCCAAAGGGGTTTCTTCATCTTCATAAAATGTATGGGCACATTCTCCTATTGTTTGTTTATGGTGGTTGATTTCTGAAATATCATTGGAGAGAAAAGGATTGATTGTGGTTTCCTTTTTAAAAGTGGTTGGTTGAATGCTTCAAGGTTTTCTGGTTTGTGAGTTGTGTTTAAACCTTGTTTTATAAGCATAGTTGTTGAAGCCCATTGGTTATGAAAATAACTTGAGTTAGAAAATAACATGAGTATCATTGTTATATGAGATTTGTGGTTGAGAATTGTTGGAAACATTTGAGTTGGTCGATACATGCTTGGACTAGAGTTTTGTGAGAAAGAGTTGTCCCTTATGGTGATTGGTTGAGAAGAGTTTTTTGAGCCTAGTCAAGTGATTATGTGAAGTGGTTGTTCAAGTTTCATGAAACAAACTATTCTATATTCTAGATTTAAGTTGATATGAGATTTGAGGATAGAATATATTGAGTCTCTAAAAATTCTCTTTATGATTCTATGAGATTGCCTTGAGTTGAGAAAGATATTGGATTTGAGTATAGAACATATTGAGTCTCTAACAATTCTCTTTATGCTTCTATGAGATTGATTTGAGTTGATATCATTGTGGATCATAGTTGTCATCCTTTGAAGAGTGTATTACCATTCATTGTTGAGTTCATCTTTGAGCCTTGCCTTCATAGATTTGTGGATGAAATTTGAATGCTACTTGAGCATGATTGGTTGAGCCTTTGAGAAGGTCTTTAAGATAGATTTCAAGACAGATTTGTGGTAGTACTTGAGAATGATTGATTGAGCCTTTGAGAAGGTATTTGCGATATATTTATGGATAGATTTGTGGACAGTTTTGGGACAGATTTTTGAGCAGTTTTGGACAAGTTCTATGTGAGCTTGTTGAGAAGAAATTTGAGCAAGTTCTATGTGAGCTTGTTGAGCAGTTTTGAACAAGTTATATTTGAGCTTGTTGAGCAGGTTTGGACAAGTTCTGTGTGAGCTTGTTGAGCAGATTTGAGTAAGTTCTATGTGAGCTTGTTGAGCAGTTTTGAACAAGTTTTGTGTGAGCTTTTTGAGTAGGTTTGGACAAGTTTTGTGTGATATTTTTTAGCATATTTGGACAAGTTCTGTGTGAGCTTATTGAGCAGATTTGGATAAATCCTGTGTAAGCTTGTTGAGCAGATTTGGACAAGTTTTGTGTGAGCTTGTTGAGTAGATCAGTGGAGTGCCTAGCTGAGCATATTAGTGGATTGCCTACCTGAGCAGATCAATGTGTTGCCTAGCTGAGTAGATCAATGGATTGCCTACCTGAGTAGATCAGTGTGTTGCCTAGATGAGCAGATCAATGTATTGCCTAGATTTGACCAAATCAAAGTAATAATTATATTGGATAAGGATCCTTATTTTTGTATGAAATATTATAAGGATATTATCTTGTGGAGTACCCCATATTGGGGGAACCACATTAAATCTTGTGTCTCAAATTATGTGTGGTGACTTGTGCTCTTGCTTACTATTGCCATCTGAGTTATTAATGCACATTGCTATATTTGGTTATTGTAATTAAGGACATTAATTGATATTGGTTTGGAAAGAAAGTAAAATGTGGGTGCTATAATGTTCACCCCCCTCTCAGTATAAGCTTGTGTTCTTCAAGAATCACTTCAATTACCTCTAGATTTGCCATTTGTAAATTAGAAACATCCCACACATGTTCAAGGTCAGCAACATATTTCCTAAGCAAAGATATGTGGAAAGTATCATGGATTTTTGATATATTAGGAGGCAAGGCAAGTCGATATGCAACCGAATTGATCTTCCTAGTGATCTCAAAGGGTCCTACAAACCATGGATCCAACTTTATGGATTCAATCACACTTTTCATTGGTTTAACCCTTAGGTACACTTTATCTCCCACTGAGTACTCTCTCGAATTTCTCTTTAAAGCTGCATAACTCTTCTACCTATTAGCAACTTCTTTGAGTCTTTGCCTAATTACCTTCAATTGATCTTCCATTTCTTTGACCATTTCTGGACCAATCACAACTCTATATTCTAGGTTATCCCAAGACAATGGTGTCCTACAATTTCATCCATACAAGGCATCTAAAGGTGTCATTCCTAGAGATGACTGATGCCCATTGTTGTAGGTGAACTCTACCATATGTAGATAGTATTCCCAATGAGACTTGTGATCTATAAAGGACATGTGAAACATGTCCTCTAGTACTTGGTTTACCCATTCTATTTGACCATCTATCTCAGGGTGGTATGCCAAACTCATATTTAGTTTTGTACCTATTGAATGATGAAGGGATTTCCAAAATTCAAAAGTGAACTTGAAATCCATATCTGAGATAATTACCTCAAGAAACCCATGCAATCGAAACACTTCTTTGGAAAATTTGTTAGCCACCACTTGAGCATCATCCTTGGTACTTCCAGGTATAAAATGCATAACCTTAGTCAATTTGTCGACTACTACAAGGATTGCATCATGTTGGTACATAGTTTTAGGTAAACCTACTATAAAAAGATATGATAATTTAAGAGGTACATAGTGGAAAATGTAAAGATGTTCATTCTACCTTAAATTTCTAACATTTGAGGCATCGAGTGATAAAATTGGTGATATCCTTCTTCATCCCTACCCATAAGAAGGTTATTTTCATGTTCTCCCTCATTTTGGCTCCTCCAAGGTGAGCATAATAAGGAGATCTATGGGATTCTTGCATTAATAGTTTTCTTAAATCACCCACTTTTGGTATGATGATTCTACCTTTGTAGCACAAAAGGTTATCTATCATTCCAAACTCCTTATCACCCTTAGGGTCCCTATCCATTCTAGCTTGAATTTCTAAGCAATACTCATCCTAAGATTGCTCTTGTCTCACTTGGTCCATAAACTTCATGTGACTTCTAGTTATGGCTGCTATGTGTCTCCTGCTCAAGGCATCAACAACCTTATTATTTTTCTCTTTATGTACTCAATATTGAAAGTCATACTCAGTGAGAAACTTGATCCATATTCTCTATCTTGCATTGAGTATTGGTTGGATAAATATGTACCTTAGACTTTGGTGGTCAAATTTTAATTCAAAAGGTCTCCCCACAAAATAGTGGCTCCAGACCTTTAGAGCATGCACCATAGTAGCTAGCTCTAAATAGTGAGTAGCATAATTAACTTCATGATTTTTAAGCTTCCTTGAAGTATAAGCTACTATTGACTCTTCTTGCATGAGTACTCCTCCTAACCCTTCCAACGATGCATTAGTGCATACTAAAAAATATCCTTGTGGATCTAGAATTTTCAATATTGGTGTGGTAGTGAGTTTTTACTTTAGTAATGCGAAGGTAGCTTCACACTTTTTTGTCTATTTAAATTCCTTCCCTTTATTCTGAAGGTTAGTTATTACCACATCAATCTTGAAGAAATATTTTATATAACATCTATAGTAGCCCATTAACCCCATGAAGCTTCGTATCTCAATAATATTAGTAGGGGATGGTCAATTTAATATGGCTTCAATCTTCTTTGGATCCATAACAATTCCTTCTACTGATATAATATGTCCTAGATATCATATCTCTAAAACATAGAAATCACTCTTGGCTAGATTTCCATAGAGTTAGTTTTCCCTTAACAACTCTAACACAATCTTGAGATGTTTATCATGTTCTTCCTTGTTTCAAGAGTATATCAAGATATCATCTAGAAATAAAAGGATAAACTGGTCCAGGTGTCTTCTGAACATGTTGTGCATTAAATTCATGAAGGCAGCTAGGGTGTTAGTCAATCCAAATGGTAGGACTATAAACTCATAGTGCCCATACCTAGTCTTGAATGTCATCTTGTGAGTATCCTCCTCACGTATTCTTAACTGGTGATAACCTGATCTCAGATTGATCTTAGTAAACATCATGGCATATCTCAATTGATTGAATAAATATTTGATTCTAGGTAGGGGATACCAATTCTTGATTGTAGCTTTATTCAACATCCTGTAGTCAATACACAACCTTAAAGAGTCATCTTTATTTTTTATAAATAAAATTGGTGCACCCCAAGGTGACACACTTGGTTTTATCAACCCCTTTTCTAATAACCCTTGCAATTGTACCTTTAATTCTTGCATCTTGATAGGAGTCATCCTATATAGAGATCTATGAATTGGTTCTTCTCCTAGCATAAGATCAATAGTGAAATCAAATTCTCGCACAGGAGGGAGTCCAGGTAAATCCTCAAGAAATACATCCTTGAAATCCTACAAAATTGGGTGTGTTTCCAACACCTCTTTCTTTTGGTCTTCTCCAACTTTATTTAGCTTAATCACATAGACTATCCCTCCTTTCCTGAGAGCTTTCTTTAATTGCATAGCTAACAACATCTAGGGTTTGAATGCCCCTTGCTCACTATGAATTCTTAGTCTTTCCTTGCCTTCTTCAGAATACTCGATCCATCTATCTTGGAAATTGATTACAACTTTATGGGCCTATAACCAATCCATCCCTAGGATCACATCAAAGGCATGAAGTGGAGCTACATATAAGCAATCTTCTATGGTTTCACTAGCTAAAATAATTTCTATCATAGGAAAACACTGGTTTACTAAGTAGATTTATCCAGAACCATACTTGACCTTCCATCCATGAGCTAAATATCCTGGCCTTTCTAGCATATCCTTTGCTAACTTACAAGAAATGAAGCTATCAGTGGTCCCACTATCAATTAGAATATTCACTTTCTTATAAAAAATATTACCTTTTAAAATCAATGGGGTAGTTTGCCCCTCAAGCTCCACCCCCCCCTGCAAGGAAGAAAAGGGGGGGCGGGCCCCCCCCCCTTGCGGGGGGGCTCGGTCCCAATCGGTGTGGACATTGATTACCAAAATGTGGGCCTCTATAATGGTAACACCCATCCTTGGGTCCTTGCCACTTTTTTAACTTTTTCTCCTCTCCTTTGATTGTTGGAACTAAATTTTATGATTTTTGTAGTTGAGGTTTAGCATTATTGGGGTTGTTGCCTTTCTTATAAAAGTTCTTCTTGAACTTTTTTTATTTCCATTAGATTTATTCTTAGGATTTTGGGGGTTTTTAGCCTTCTAACCTTGTTCACCCTCCCATTTTACAAACCCATCGCTATTCCTCTTCCTTAGTGTCTGTTGATCTTGCTCAGATAAGGTGTCATATTTGTAATGGGAGTGTGACTCTACTTTCTTCTCCAGGTCGTACACCTTTTGTAATGACTTAGGCTCATGCATGTCTACATCATGCTTTATCCTAGATTCCAACCCATGAGTAAACTTATGAACCCATATTTTCTCATTATAGGTAGGTACATACTTCAACAATCTTACCAAATTTTTGTAGTATATCTCCACTATGTTGGTTCCTTGCCTTAAACTGGAAAACTCCTCAAATTTTAGAGCATAGAAATGCTCCGTAAGGAACCTCTTTTTGAAGATGACTATAAATCCCTTCCATGGGATATCTACTGGTTCAATCTTAGTTTCCTCATAATAATTTTCCCACCAATCTAGGGTGGCCCCTTCAAGGTAAATCATAGCCCAAATAGTCTAGGTTCCTAGAGAATATCCCTTTATCATGAAGTAAACTTCCAATTCTCTTAACCAAGCCTCAACTACATCTCCTTCTCCTTCTCCATAAAACTTGGAGATACAAATATTCTTTAGGTATCTTGTCATTTCCTTTTCTAAAAGGGCTCTAGCTTGTAACTATTCTGTAATCAGTCCCTCAGCTTGGTTAACCTCTGAGCCTCTAGCCTACAAATTTTGATTCGTAATGGTTTCTAACACCTGTCTCATCTGATCTTGCATGGCAACAACTATATTAGTGAGATATTCCATTCCCTTGTTGGAAGTTTTTGGATCCTCATTTTGGATCCTTTATTTGATATTACTTTGTCGAGTCTATCTAAGTGGAGGTGTAGGCCTCCCCTTTCTAGCCTTGGGTGGCATCTTGACCTAGTTACAACCAAGAAAAGGATTAGGTTACAACTTCACCTTAAATTGTATCATTAATTCAAGCTACAATACATAGTTATTCTTTCCAAAAGCATCAATAATCTAACTAGGATAACATTCCAATATTATGATGTATCATTAATACCAAAGCCCATACTTAGGTATATAACATTCATCCACTCTTGGGATTAATTCCCATTAGAATCTAGCAAGTAGAGATTCCAGGTCATCCCAACTTTAGCTTAAACTTAAGAAAGCCTTCATTGGATACATCCAAATATCTTTAACACATAAGAAGCTCTATACCCTTGTACCTAGAGCTCTGATACCAAATGTAACAACCCTAAAAAATAAGAAACAAGAAACACACAAAAAAGAAAGAGAATTTTTTTTACTAAGGAGAGGGATTCATAAACCCCTAACCAACATTAGGTTAACTTAATGTTTAATAAAATCCCCTAAGTTCCTCAAAGAACTATATCTCATAAGATTTCCTCATGCAAGTCCATCTGTGTAGGTGTATCGTATGTCATGCAAATAAGTCCATCAATCTCATCATTATCGATGAGCTAGACTTATCACCTTAAGCCATTAGAAGGTATACATGCATCTCCATACTCTACACAAGCCATTATGCATAGGTATGTTACGTGTATTGTGAGTTAAGCTATCAATCTCATCTTTCGACAAGCTATCTTAACTCAGATGTAGTCTTTCCACAAACCTAGTTACCATTCTCCCTAAGGGGTCTTAATCCCTTAGGTCCACTATGTTCACCCTAAGGGGGTCTCAATCCCTTAGGTTATCCTCTAAGTTCACCCTAGAACTTATTACTTATTATTATTAGCAAGGAAAATAAGGATAGCACTAGATACTAAATCTAACAAAACATAACTCATACAACATGCAAAGATACTAGAAAGAAAGCCATATCCAAGAAGATAAACATGAACTAGAAAGGATTTAAATACAAAGCATAAATAATTCAAATAACAATTTAGAGGTACATCTTCCAACATTTGATCAATTATTACATATAAGCAAGTATGGTAAATCCTCTATACTTTTAAAGAATAATATATTACATCAATTTCATCAAGGAAATCTCCCCATAAATCTAGTCTATTTGAGCATAAGTAAATAAATGGTAAGTAGAGAGAAAACTGGTGCATTGGTCCATTCATAACTTTGGTCCTCCCACTCTTCCATCGGTTATTTGAGGATAGTAGGGGATCAGGGCACTCATAGTTTAGGATAGACATACCTCTAAATGCATTTACTTTCTTTACTTTACCAAATTGTAACTAGATAATTTAATCAAGTCTTTAACCATCTAATAACATAGTTGATATTATAAAAGAATCATTACTTTTATTATCTCCTCTCAAATACCCCTAGAGAGAGAGTTATTCAACATGCTCTATTTAGATCATGGTTATTACTTAAATCAATCCTAGTCTTGTCTTTAAAGCATTAAAGTCCCATACCTTTAACCTCTAAAACAATCCTTTCATTTATTCACCAAATTAAAGCTTTTCTCCTTAATTTTTAAAAATAAATATTTTCTTGTTCATTCCATAAACTAAAGTCCCATACCTTTGGTTTACAAACAAACTATACCATTCAGTTAATGAATCAAAAGCACCTGCTCTAATCCATCAATAAACCCTTTCTTTACTATCAACTAAAGCTCATGACTCTAATTAATAATAATAATGAAATCATTTCTTTTCACTAATATAATAATTCCATATCTAATTAATCATAAATTCATATGTTCTTCTCTTTACATTAATCAAATAATTCCATATCTAATTAATCATAAAGTCATATGTTCTTCTCTTTACATTAATCAAATAATTCCATATCTAATTAATCATAAAGTCATGTTCTTCTCTTTACATTAATCAAATAATTCCATATCTAATTAATCATAAGGTCATATGTTCTTCTCTTTACATTAATCAAATAATTCCATATCTAATTAATCATAAAGTCATATGTTCTTCTCTTTACATTAATCAAATAATTCCATCTATTTCTAAATAATTAAAACATCACTCTTTTAATTAATATGCCCAACAACTAAAGTGATGCCCATCTCTATAAGCGAGAGGGTGGTCTCTCCAACAACTAGAGCTTGACTTCACAAGGAAACCAAGAAGGCCACACAACATGGGGGCATAAGAGAAGGGTACATGATGGATGACAATCACCCTCAACATAGGTTGGAGATAGAGGAACTAGCTCACTACTACCCACAGGGTGCACAACAAAATCCGCCAATCATGATCGTACTTGACATCAACTAGCTGCAAAGGGAAGGAGTGCTTTTTTCAAAATGAAGAGGGGGTTTTACCATGGCATAACTCATCGACCAATGTACCTCACAAAGATACTGGCCATGATTGATGATAGGTAATGGTTGTTATCCCACGTGACATCGTCATCGGTATGGCTAACCCAATTCATAGGGAACACGCTATCAATCACTATCAGTCTAACACTAGCAGAGATGACCTCCACCAACATAGTTGGCTTCACTCTACCAAAGGTAAACATAGCCGAACACTACGCCCTAACATACAGTTGGGAAATGTCAGTGAGCCACTTCTAACAAGGAGGGGATTAGGCATACCAACTCATGCACAACTAGACTTTATCCTCCTAGGGAAATGAACCAACATAAGGTGCATAGGCAAGTTATCTTGACTTGGTGTGGACAAACGTCCAACCAACACAACTCACAAGGTAAGAAGTTAATCCTAGCCAAACAACTAGTGGCTTACACATTTAAAAACCTATTAATGAGGCTAAGTTAACCAACCAACCTGAAGTCCTTCGAAATTGATGAATCTCTTCCTTTCTTAGGCACAACCTTCATCTAACACTGACTATGAATTCTAGTTCTTTCTTCCAAATTTGTTTGAAGATTTTCTCCTTCTCTCCTCCATGAGCTCAATCCAAAAAACCCAGTGGTATCCCTTTTTTTATTTTTTATTTTCATAAGGGACCATGTTCTCCCTTCAATGCTTCCATCGCCCTCATCAATACATTCATTTACCAATCTTAACTTTTGTATAATCCCCACCGGTCATAGGGAGATATTTTATTTTTCTTTAAACCATTCAATCCTTGTTTTGGTAGGCACAAAACTTCCTTTCTAACATCGATGCAAAGTTTCCATTTCCTTCGCTCAACTCTACCGACTAAAGAACTCTTCCTTAAAAATATTAAAATTAAGATCTTTTGGGTAGTCTCCCATGCAATGAGATTAGCATTAAGGAACCATATTCTTCTTTATAAGAATAATTCCCTAATAATTTTTTGAAGTGCAATTGATTTAGTAGGAAGTACCATTGTTATTTAAAATAAACAATTCTTTTATTTTTAAATGAAATAAAACAACTAATAGTAAAATTTACTTTATCATCTAAAAATAATAGACAATTTCTATTTATAATGAAATTCATTTATCATTTAAATAGCTCACTATTGTTCATAAATGAAGTTATATTATCATTTAAATTATAGCATCTACTAATTTCAAATAAAATCTATTATTATTTAAAGTATTCATAAATTTTAAATGAAACCTACTATCATTTAAAATAAAGCATTCATTAACTTTAAATGAAACCTACTATCATTTAAAATAAAGCATTCATTAATTTTAAATGAAACCTACTACCATTTAAAATAAAGTATTTACTAATCATTCTATTTGTGTGAGCAACACAAGGAGTTATGAAGACAACCAACCCATGCATTCTTTCCAAACCATTGAGGCAAATAGTGATGAAGTAAAAGATAATCAAACATGTGAAATAGACAAAGAGGGAAATATTTCCATCAACCTAGTCACCTGTCTCAGCCAAAGAATTTACGATAGCTACTAGACTATCAATATTGAGGCTCAAGGTGGCTAGCTATTGATGATTATCCTTATGCATACCTATATGAAGGTATCCATCCATGTTACCCCCGAGTTGCCTTATCATCACTTCCCCAACCTCAAGTACCCTCACCTTTGGTGAATGACTCAACTTCTTCCACCTACGAGCCTACTTGATCCTACACATTGGTAATTTGTTAGTAGTATCATGTTCTTCCATACCAACTAACATCACATAGCTACTTAATTGCACATAATCAAGTATTAAAGCATCATCAAATTAATACATTGTTTTCCATACCAAAAAGTCCATCAAGGAGGGTCATGATAGTATAGTTATATATTGGAAAAAAAGTTCCATGTTATGTAATCAATCAAATATTTTTAGAATGTAATGAAATTGGTATTGTATTGTGAGCAATATTTGTGTTATTTGTAGAGGTGATTTTATATGTGATTACTTTTAACTTGGATAAATTTACCTATGATATTTTAAGGATTAATTGTCAACAATGGTATCAAAGCATGATTAGATAAAGATTTGAAGTTGATGAAGAGAGTGGAGGATATTATGAGAAAGAAGAAAGAGAAGTTTCTGAAGAAGGGTATTGAAGAGACTGTCTTGAGAAGAGTTGTTGGATTATGAAGGATTGTGTAATTGGAACATGAAGGAAAGAGTGGAAGCAAAGAATACATTGAAGAAGAATAGTGGATGATTTGATGGAAGAGAGAGGAACATGAAGGAGTTATTTTTGTATGTCTACAAAGAAAAGACATCTAAACATTTGCTATGATGAAGAAAATAATGTGACCTATGTGGAAATATTGAGTCTATGAAGAGTGAAGAATGCAACCTATGAGGGGAAATTAAGCCTATGAAGAATGAAGAAAGTAACCTTTGAAGGGACATTGAGCTCGTTAGGACAAAGAACATAGACTAATGATTTGATAAAATGAAGCCATTGAAATAGAGCCACTATGAGAAGCTATGACCTACTAAAGGAGAATATCCTATAAAAAGAGTGTTGGAAGAGCCTATGAGAAAGTGATAGAAGCATTGTGAGAAGTCGTAACTAGAGGGTAGAGTAAATTTGAGGAAGGTGATACCTCATTAAAAAGATTTGATAATAGAGTTCATAAGTTGGGTAACACCTATTAACAAGTAGACAGAGTGCATAACATTGTTTATTCAAATAACATGGTAAAAATCAAGGTAAATATTTAATATTTGGTTATACATTATTTTTGGGCTCCTCATTTATTAACTTGATTAAGTTTGGAGTTATAAGGTTTGGAGAATAAATTTAAAATTTGATTATTATAAGGTTAAACTTTGGAGATAAAAGGAATTATTAAAGAATGAATTAATGAGTGGAAGATATAAGAAAACAAAATATTTGAAGTTTGATTTGAAGATTGAATTAATTGAAATTTGGATGAAGTTGAAATTTAATTGTGAAATTGTGAAAGAGAATTGAATTTGGGAAATTAAAGAATTGAATGAAATGAATATGGAATGGAATGAAGTGAAATTAAGTGATTTGAAATTTGATTTAAAGATTGTTTGATATTGAAATAAGGAATCTATGAAATTCAAGTTTGAGTTTAGGAGATAAAGGAAAAAAATGAATTTGAAATTTGATGAATGATTTGAATATTGATTAATTAATTTTGATTTTTTTTGTTTGTGGAAAACATCCTAGAAGGGATGCCACTTTTGGGTAAGACCCAAGGAGGCAGGGGTATCTATTCCACCAAAAATACCTAGGGCTCACACCTGGCCTACCACCTTTGACACATGCAAGGAGCATGCCTGAAACAACACACAACAAGAACAAACAAACACAAACACACAAAAAGCTAAAACAAATAAAGCATACTCCTTGAGTGTGTCAACAAGAAAAGGCACAAGAAAAAAAACACAAACCACATAGAACAAACACACAAACAACAGAGGAAAACACATTCAAAAATAAATAAATAAAATTAAAAAAATGACAAAAATAAACAACACCAAAACACGAAATACACAGAAAAAACCACCAACGCAACATAACAAACACTACCATAACAAAAACAACAAAAAGAAACAAAAAACCATAGAACACAAAACACACAAAAAAACCCCAAAAACAACATAACAAAACAAAACCAAAACATAAACAACAAAAAGAATAAAAAACACCACAAACGAAATCAGGAAAAACAAATACAACAAAAACTAAGCCAAAGGAGCAATTGACAAATCAAACAAAATATGGTAACACTAAGAAAAAAACCAAAGCTTAACAAATTACCAAAAATATCAAAAATTGCTTAGCAAAATAGCCAAAGCTTCCAACATTGCCATAAAGAGATTGACTATAAACCTTAGGATTATGGCATCCTTATCCTTTTATTCGTATCTTGCTTCATTCCAGTTGGGACTATAGGTTGGTTACTTGGTACCATGACACTACTATTGGAATTTGTATGGTTTTTTTGAGGATCCATTTTGTTTGTAGTTTGAACCTGCCCTTTTGTTTTGCACTTGGGTTGGTTTTCTACATTGTACTTTTTTTTCCTTTATTGTTATTTCTCAACATCAAGGCAAGCTCTTTTAATGATTTCTCATCATGCAATCCTTCCTATTCCCTCTCTTCATCAAACTGTATCTCCATAATAACTATTTCCATTTGACCATCCTCATCATCTGCTTGCTCATCCATGGAGAGAATTTCAAAGGTGTTAGGAGAAATAATTGTTTTCTCTTTTGTTGCTATTTTTTTTATGTTTTTTTGTTTAGGGATTTGAAACCCTGCCAAGTCCCCATCCTATTTCTCTTTGTTAGGGACCTTATGTGGACAATCCTTGGCTAGATGACCATATTCATGACAAATTCTGCATCTAAATGGAATATTTTCATAATCTACTACTTGGTCCCATATTTCTTCCCCATATTGTAAAGTAATCTTCTCTAGAAGTGGTTTGTCAAAATCAATCAAAACACAAATCCTTGCATAAATCATATGCTCTAAGTGTTGGGTACAATCAAAAGTCATCATGTAAACTCCTAAATAATTTCTAATTGTTTTGAATATCTTTGGATGCCAGTATTCTATCGGAAGACCAAATAAACGAACCCAAACAGGGGTAGTTGATGGCATCTCTTCCTCAACTTTGAACTTGGTATGCCAGGGCTTCATGAAGAGCCCTGCCCTACCAAAAAACCATGGCCCCCCTTGAAAAATGTTCTCCCTATCTTCTTAATTTTTTAAAAAATAAGAAAGTAGCCATTAGGGTATGTAAAAATTTGGAACTTACCTTTAGTGCTCCAATTATTGGTAGCCCATTGCTTGAAGGTAGCAAGAGTCGGTCGAAATCCCATGAATCAACAAATTAGGCTTTTCCTCTCAATCACATCTATTCCTTTCTGAACATCTATTATTTCCAACTTCACTACTAGGGATCCATTAGTTGCTTTCATGCAACCCATCTCTATTTTCCTTGGATCAACCTTTGGCATCCTCAATGGTTTCCTTGGCAATCATTGATTGTGTTCCCCTCCTATTTGAGGTGGTCCTCCATGGATTGCTTCTCTAAAATTCATTTTTGACTTAATGCATGCATCTCTATTGAAACCCTCCATCCCAATATCCAAAAGATGAAATTGCAAGAAACCCTAAATTTTCACTGTAAACCCTAATGCAGCCACTTTCACCCTCAAACCATTCTGCTATAAGAAGAATTATAAATCCATAATCTGCATCTTTGATTCCCTGGCCTTTAGAAAAATCCGTTGTCCACCATTTCATCATCGTCGGGTAGTATTCCCGACCGCACCATTTGTGTGTAGTTGTTCACCATAGTGAACAACACTCGGGAGCCGTTCAAATTTTTGTCATTAATTTTGAAAATTTGAGTAATTAAAGAAGAAGAAAGAATTTGAAATTAAATTTTGGGAGTTATAAGAAGAGAAACAATGAATTGAAAGTAATTATTTAATTAAATATTTAAAATTGAATATTGGAGAGACATTGAATTAAAATTATTGAAAGAAGAATTGACTTATTGAAAATCATTATGGAAGAAAGTAATTAGAATGCATTGGTAGAAGAAAGTAAGGAAAGTTTGAAAGTTCTAAAACTTCGTACATAACATTTGATGGAAAATATTGATAAACAAAGGGACACATCAATGAAATTAAAAAAGCATTTATACTCAATCTATAGAGAAGCCAAAGATGAAAACTTTGGAATATTTGGCAATTATCTAAGTTTAGAACTTATTGAAGCACATGAAATTTCTATAGATGCTATTATATTACCTATATATATAAGTATGATAATGTATATGGCATTACTTATTCTTGAAATTCATAAACAAAAGAACTAAAGGAAAGAAGATATGATTAAAATTCTAAGGGATAAACCAATGACAAAAGATATCAGTTATGATACAAATGACTAAGTTCATATGATAGCAAATGATATTCTTTAAGAAATACATTTGATTGCAAATAAAGAATGTAAAAATAATGATGAACGTAATGAGATGTTGATACCCTCAACATATGACAACAATATTGATAATAAAAAATCATCAAATTCAGGTATTTATGAAATCTATTATTGTGTTGACATTCTGATTCAATGTCCAAAGTCTGCATCAGCAAAAACAAAGAATAAATATAAAGACAAGAAGATAGAGGTTTTAGGACTAAAAGTATTCACACCAAATAATGTAATATAGGGGGTGTTGGAGATATTACATTATTTGGTATATTAAAGTACCTTTGAGTACTATTATAAATACTAGATTAGGAAGTGTGTGTATCTAATGTATGTATTAAAGTGTGGAGAGTATTATGTGTTATGTAATAAAGTTTGCAAGTGTGCAAATGTGAGTGTGCAAGGTGTCAAGTATGCAAGTGAAGAGTCATAAATGATAGGTGTCAAGAGTGCAAGTGAAGAGTCATAGATGATATGTGTCAAGTATGAAAGTGAAGAGTCATATGCGATGTGTCAATATGTAAAATGAGAGGTTATGTAATCATGAGAGTCTTGTCATAATATGAGGTAAGTGAAAGGTTGTATCTCCCATGAGTTAGAGAAGAGCAAAAATTACATAAAGTTATATATTGGTGACAAAGTTCCATATTATGTAATCAATCAAATATTTTTAGAATGTAATGAAATAAGTATTGTATTGTGAGTTATATTTGTGTTAATTGTGAAAGGTGATTTTATATGTGATTGTTTTGATCCTGGAGAAATTTACCTATGATATTTAAGAATTAATTGTCAACAATCTATACTACTTGATGAATATTAAGACAATTTACGTGGAATAAACTTGACCTCTTTTATCATATTTACTTAAAAATTTTCCTCTATATCTTCCTTTGAACCTTTAAATCCTTCTAAAGTTGAACTTGCATATTGTACTTTCTTACCTCTTTATATCTTTCATTGTTTCTTCTTTCTTTGCCTATTTATTTGGAGTGGAATATCCTTGAGTTCCTTTGGGTGTGAGTTTCTTGTTTTATCTTAAAATTTATCTCATGAATAGAATGTTTTGTCTCTCTTTATTATTTTCACTTTTCAATATCTTATCTTGTGTTCAATCTCATAGCAATTTGACATCAAAATGTAATATTTTTATAATCCACTTGATCCTATTCTCTTCATTCATATTTGATCTTACTGGTTACGAAAAAGGATTTAAAATATTCATAGCAACACATATTTGAATATATATAGCATGCTTTTGCTCCTTAGTAGTTGGCCCCTCCTTGATGAATTTCCCTAGGGTATTTCCAATATTCTTCAAAATATCCTTATTGTTAAACTAATATGAAAGTCCAAAAAGCCTAACCCACACTGGTATATTTTTAATAGGTTTTATCTTGGCAAAAAAATTCTCACTCAATGGTCTTGAATAAAGAGAATATATCCCCCTAAACCATGGTCCATCACCCATTATTTTATATTTAATTTCTAAATTTGGAAAAATTGATAAGGAAAAAAACCATTAGGAAGAAAAGTCAGCGTAATGTGAATACAATCCCCACTTCCACTTGATCCAATTTTAAATCTCCAAAAACCTGATGTCATGACCCTCCCTAGCAGGCTTTTGGTACAAAGAAATAATGTATTAATCTATGATGCTTTAATACCTAAATTGAGCAATTGAACCAACTATGTGATGTTTAGTTGATTTGAAAGGAGCATGGTACTGCTGACATATTGCCAAGATGTGCAGGATCAAGTATACTCGTAGGTGGAAGAAATAGAATCATCCACCAAAAGCGAGGGTACTTGAGGTTGGGGAAGTGATGATTAAAGCAAATCAAGGGTAACATGGATAGATACCTTCATATAGGCATGCATTATTGTTTAGGGATAATCATCAATAGCTAGCCATATTGAGCCTCAAGTTGATAGCTTGGTAGCTATCGTAAATTCTTGGGTTGAGATAGGTGACTAAGTTGACAAAAAGACTCCCTCTTTATCTGTGCATATGTTTGATTATCTTTTACTTCATCACTTGTTGCATCAATGGTTTGGTAATCATTCATGATCAGGTTGCTTTAAAAAAAGGAATAGCATGATGTTAGTACTTGATAGGAAAAGCTTTCTACTCTATGTTTTATACATATGTAATATATATATATATATATATATATATATATATATAGCGAGTCATTATTTTAAATGATAAAGGAAATTTTATTTATAAATAATAACTATTTTATTTTAAATGATAAAAGAAATTTTATTTATAAATAATATTTGTTTTATTTTAAATGATAAAGGAAATTTTATTTATAAATAATAATTGTTTAATATTAAATGATAAAGGAGATTTCATTCATAAATAATATTTGGATTGTTTTGGAGCTTCATTTATAATTATTAATTATATTAGATAGTAAGAGAGTATCTTTTATAATCAATAGTTGATTTAGTCAAATGATAAAATATTATTAAGGTAATAATCAAATTCCATGATAAATCAACAAAAGATATTTAACACTCAAATGAACTGCAAGTGGGACATTCGAGTTGGTGGGAGGAGCACATGCCAACGTTGAATGGAAGGGTTCCATTTATGATGGAGCTTATAAAAAATATTTAATAATATTATCTCTGTCAGCCATCACGTAGGATTAGTTGGGGAAGTTATGGTGGGTGGTGGGACGTTGAGAACTTAGGGAGTTGTGTAGATGAGAAGAGGGAGAATGATGACTGGGATGAAAGGAAGAGAGATGAGGCAAAGAGTAGTGACAAGGGGAGAGGAGAGATTCTGGAAAGCACCAAGCTAGGGCAACATGATTGAATCAACCTCAAAGGAAGTGGCCAACATACCAGGTTGGGTTATGAATGCTATCTCTCCTTGAAATGAAAGTTGCTTGTTCGTTCTTGCTTCATGGTTCTAGCTAGTTTATCTCCACCAGTTTGTTGGTTGTATGTTTATGAGATATTTTCTTATGTTAAAATCCTCCTCCATGCTCGCTTATGAGTTTTCCCTGCAATGCTACCATTGTGGTATTATTGCTTATGTTATCATGGTTGTGTGATATGGGGTCTTTCCTTTAATGTTGTTGTTAACATGCTACTCATTGAGGATTCCCAAAGGATGTTGGGAGTTGAGTGTGTGCCATTGTGGAAAAACCATGTAATCCAAGACCGTGTTGACTATGTTGCCTTGTGTAGACACCAAAACCTAGCCATTTATCATCCATCCTAGCTTTCCCATCATTTTTACCCATTATTCATATATATTTATTATATATATCTAAATAATAATATTTTATATATTATATTATATATATAAGTGAATTAATCCCAACCATCTGATTTCACTTAATAGCCATCCATCTACATGAATCCATGCCACACCCTAAATTTAATATATACCCTCTGATGTACTTTTATCTTAGCCACATGATTAGTGTCGTTGAAACCCTAGCATGCCCTAGGTTGGATTATAAATAGGAGCCATTTTGATGGCTCAACCCCTAAGTCCTAAGAAAATATTTGAGTTTTTGGAGTGCCTAAGTCTTTTGCCTAAGTTCTCAAATTCTTTGAGTGTCCTAAGTGCTCTAAGAGCTTCTGCCTCTATCTTCGCTCAACATAACTCCCATAACCATTGCCATTTGTTTTCCATGATTTTTCAGAACCCTCTCTCAACCATAGAATACCTTTGAGCACTTTCTATCATCATCGAGCACCTCTGAGCACTTCCCCTCCACTGTCAAGCATCTTTGGGCACCTCCCTACCAGTATCAAGCATACATGGGTGTTTTCTACAGCTACCAAGCACTCGTAGGCATTTTATGTAAGGATTATTAGGACCTCCTAGACTTTGGATGATGCTAGGGCATCACTATGCTGATTCACTATAATAAATCTCATAGATTAAAAGATAAGTACGTAAGGTAAATTTATTATTTATTATTTCATTTACGCACTTTTATTTATGTTCATTTCATTTGCAGTAGATAGTTAGGGTTTTACTATTTCTTATAGAGGGTCTCACATTGTGGAGCCCTCACAAGTATTACTAATTTGTTTATTGTGTCATTGTGTGTAGATTTGAAGGTGCTACATCAACATTGGATAACTATTTAAGCTAGAGTGGCCCAACATTAGATATCAAGAAGCCCACTCAATTCTATTGGGAGCAAGGATGCACCTGAAGACACCACCAACCTTGTTTTTTAGGGTTTCAAAGAACCCTAACCATTGTAAATTTGTATAAAAAAGGATTCAAAGATCCTCATTGTAACAATGGAGTTTTTAGGCTCCCCCCATTAATATAAGATCATTCATTGTGCAATTTTGTGTTCTTTGTGTTCAATTTATTTAGCATTGTTTGGTGTTGCATCTTTGTATCTACAAATGGTGATCATGGTGGGACCCCCTAAGGGTTTCTATTTATAATTTGCCTTACTAATTTACTTGTTGTTTTCTATCATCTTGCTAGATTCTTAGAAGAGTAGATTTTGCTAGATCTAGGGTTTTTGGAAGTGTGTAGAAGTTGCAGAAGGTGTGTGAAACACCCGATGGTGCTTGAGGGTAATCCAAAAATGCCCAAGTGCATTTTAAAAACATCCAAGGGTGTTTTATAAAGAGCTAGAGTAGATACATAGGCCATTTATAATTCTACTGACTAAACCCTGTCTTTTCTGTTTACATTTTTTGGTAGTTTTTTTGTCTTTTTTACATTTTTAAGATAAAAAGAATTTCATTAATTAATCTGGAAAACAACATTTATATTAGCATGCATTTTAGGATTTATATTAATGATATGCATCCTTTCACATCTTCTATTTTGAATTTTTTGATTCTTTGTGTGAAAAATATACTACATTTTGATTGCATGTAAATCAAAATTACATAATTAGTTTGCATTATTAGGGTTAGAGATTTCTATTTTTGGTAGTCTAAGTAGGAACATTATTCATATACCAAGTGTAGAGATAAAAACATGACACCAAACAATGCTAAATAAAATAGAATTCAAATAACCATATATTGCACAACAAATGAGATTTATATTAAATAGGGGGAGCCTAAAAAATCTATTGTTACAATAGTGGATTTAAGAATCTTTTTTTTTAAACAGATTACTAGGGTTCTCTAAAATCCTAGCTATAACAAATGGTGGTGTCTTCAGTTGTGTTCTACTCCTAACAGCTATGAGTGGGCTTTTGCGTATTTGATGTTGAGCCACTCCAACGTAAACATCTATCCAATGTTGATGAATCTCCAAATCTGCACACAAAATATGAAATAAGAGAGTTAGTAATAACTGAGAGGGCTCCACTATGTGAGACCCTAAGAAATTAATAAAACCCTAAATATCATGTAACACTACTACAAGCAAATAAGGAAATATTAAAATTAATAAAATAAAGAATGATTTACCTTACTCCTTATTGGTTATCTTTTGATAATTGGATTTGTTATAGGTCGATGGCGAAGGTGTTATCTAAAGACACCTGAATATCTTACTTCTCATAAAAATAGGGCTCTGAAATGTAGCAGGGCTCTCCAAAAGTGCACCACAACACCCAAGAATGCAGTAGAGATCAATAGGGCACTTGAGGAGAGTGGTAGGGCACTCAAAACTATGGTGGAGAGAAACAAGGCACTCACAAAAAGTAACAAAGTGCTCGAGACTATGGAAGAGAGTAGCAAGGCACTCACGAAGAGAGACAGGGAACTCGGGAGGTTAGATCATATCTACAGAAGCAGATCTAATGATGGTGAAGGATGCAATGATGGTAGCTTCAAGCAAGGGGACCAGAAATATGATGTATGGAGTGGGGCTAAGGCACAAATGTTGGGTTGGAACTCTAAGGCATTTTGAAAGCTCGAGGAACCTTAGGGAACACAGGGTATTAGGAAGATTATGTACTCAAGGAATCAAGGTATTCAAAAACTTAGGGGTTGAGCCATCAAAATGATCTCTATTTATAATCCAACCTAGGGCATGCTAGGGTTTCAACGACACTAATCGTGTGGCTAATATTAAAGCATATCTAAGGGTGGATATTAAATTTAGGACGTGGCATGGATTTATGTGGATGGACGGCTAAGATTAAGTGAAATAGGATGGTTGGGATTAATTTATTTATATAAATATATTTATTAAATATAAAATATTATTATTTAAATATATATTATAAATATATATAAATAATAGACAAAAATTATGGGAAAGCTAGGATGGAGGACAAGTGGCTAGATTTTGGTGTCTATAGATGCCCCTTTTTGTACCATGTTGCTTGAAATACAATATGGTGCAAAAATATGAGATACCTGATCGGGCTAGGCATAGAAGAAACTTCTCTCTCTTGCTAGAATGTGGAATGAAATTGAAGGTAAAAAATAAAGAATTCTTAAGTTATTGCGTAGCTTACCCCCTCAATTAGCGAATGAGTTGTTGATGAATCTCATGATCCAATTATAAAATAATAAATTGAAGATATGTTGTACAAAGAATAAAATGGGAATGATGGAATATGCGACCATTTTTTATCCCAACGATTGAAGGATGTTGGTGGAATGGGAAATATTAATCCATCTATTTTTGCCCCAATAGATGAAGGATTTGGGAGAATTGAGAATGATGATTACATCTATTTTTCCCCAATATATGAAGGATTTTGTGCTAAATATATATGTCATAATCATGTAATATGTATCCCTTTGTGGGAAAATCATAATCAAATTTAGCTGCCCCAATTTGGGGGGTGATACCATGATGTTGAGTAAATTTTACTGTATAGCCTCATTGATATGCAATATGAAGATGCAAAAAGTAAATAAAGAAGTCAACTTCAAAGGGCCTACTAGTGACTATAGAATAATTCCTCTCAATGGAACCAATCACCCTATCTAGAGCCAGTCATGAAGAAAATTGGGAATGATGTGATTTGATTTTGTTCATGTTTTAAGCCCCATGAACTAGGCCATCAATGATAGCTTTTTAGAAATATTAATCTTGTCAAAGGTTCACTTGAAATGTGAGGAACCAAATTTGATTGTGCTTTCGAACTAGGAGATATGGAATGATGATGATGACCAAGTGTTCTTATGGTGATTCATTCATCTTATCGAATTGCATGGCTGTAATCGTTAAGTATATAGAACAAACCACTATATACAATATTCACTTGAAATTTGGCACATGTGGAAATAAATGGATGATGGATGGTGATGTTGGTGAAATTTGAAATTTCAAGGAGGAAGTGTGATGATTATGTGAAATATAGAGTCGATTGACGAACATTGAATAGTATATTGGTTAATTTTACACCTTTTTGTACATAAAATTCAATTTATTGGGCCAAATCAACTCAAATTTTCATATAATTTTGTGGGGTTATGGGAATTATGATGCAGATGATGAAGATAGTTGTTTTGTAAAAAATTGGACCAGTTTGAGACATTTTTTAAGTGGAATTATGCTTTTTAAGACTTTTAGTTGCAAACAAAAATTATGCATCCAAACTTATTTCTATTTTCATAAAACCTAATTTTATGAGGGAATTGATGTGTGGGTGGAATTTGGTGAAATTTGGAGGAGGTAAGCTACCAATTTGATCAAATTTTCCTTTTCTTGATTTATGCATCAAATGCCTGCATGCGCTTCTGATATGCAGAAAGTGCTTGACTACTCTTTAGGGTGCCAAGAAACACGCTTGTACACATTAGCATTTTGTAAAGTGCTCATGTGTACTTAGAATTATCTAAAATTCCCCAAGGTGCTTGAATGCACATGTAATAGCTATAAATAGCCTACATATTGGAAAATGAAGCTCATTTGTGCGTTTGCGAGTTTGAGAAGCTGCGTTTGAGGGGTGAAGTGAAGTGAGGAGTGAAATGGGGTAGTGGAAATTTGGTTTGGAAGCTATTGCGATGGATGAAATGAGTGCTATAATTGGAGCTGAGGCAATATTTGCCAAGGTAATGCTTTTGAAGACATTTTGTGTTGTACAAAATTTTTGTTTTTTTTTTGCTTATGAAATGTGTTCATTGTTATCATTGCAGATTTTGGAGCCATGACATCGATTTTATCCTCTTTTTCTTAGGATGAGGAAATTTTTATCGTAGGAAGAGTGGAAAGTGGTATAGAGCGTGCAAATCAACTAGATGTGGTGAGGACAGATGAGGGATATCTTTCAGCTTTGGCTAAATATGGGATGTGTATGGGGGGACCTTCCAGTTGTCGACTAGGGAAGTTATGATTACCCTTGAGGATGTTTATCACATTCTCAAGGTGCCAGTGGAGGGTCTGAAGGTGGAGGCAAGTTATGCTAAGAAGGTGCAGATGAGCAGGATGATTGGGGATATATGGGAGGAAGTGAAGGTGGAGAGTGGGGGGATTCCATACTTGACCATGTATGTGGAGAAGAAGTTGGAGTCCCTTCCAACCTTGGTGATGCTCATGTTGGAAAACATAGTGGTCCCCAATAGTATTGGTTGTAGGTTCCCATGGAACCTATTAGGATTGGTGAGTGACTTGCTGACTACACCTCAGCCATATGCATGGGCTCCTACTTTATTGGTGTAGGTGTACCAAGAGTTGTATGAAGTGACACGACAATAGAGGAAGATCTTGGGATGTAGATTTCTTCAATTTTTGGGATGGGAGCACTTTAGAGTTGTGTGATCAAAGGGCCTACCTTGTAGTGAGTGGGATGGAGAGCAACCCTATGCTAGGATATGGGTAGTGGTAGAGGAGGTACAACTAAGTCATCCAATGCAATCGAGCCAATGGTATCAGGATATATGAGCTGGACTAACATCCACCCAAGTGATGTGGAGGCCTTGGCGGGGGACCACATGGATTGGGGATAGGGAGCAGTTGTGATGGATGATGTAGCTGATATGGATAGTTGGTAGGAGGTAGATTAAAGCAAATAACTTCTAGTTCTCATGGGCATTGCGATAGTTTAGTTTACTATAGGGAGTATCAAAGGATCTGGTGCTTTATAGGAGGTACTGAGAGGAGGTGGGGCTTCCATGTATGGAGCCATGAAGGAATGTGATTGAGTATGATGAGGAGTTAGAGGTCCTGGATGTGGATGATGCAGGGATGACCCTCGAGTATGTTGCATGGTTTGGTGCCCAACCAGTATGGGTACCTAGGCTGTTGGTTGATGGTGAGGATGATACTAAGGAGTCCAATGGGAATCCAAAGTGACCAAGACCTCTTTGAGTTAGCAGTCGAAGAAAGAAGTTGAGAGGTGTAGGGCAGAAGACTCCTATGGCTATCGAAGGGGAGGATGAGGAGGAGGATGATGCTATGGGGGATATATCAAAGGTGGCAAGTCTATGAGCTGATATAGAGAAATTGCAAGTGGAGTGGGAGGCTTTGGTGTAGTCTCATGATGAGGTTTTAGCACAACTACAAATGGAGCTTAGTGCATGAGATACGATTATAGCTCAGATGTAGGTGGAGTAGGCAATGAGAGGAGCTGGTAGAAAGGATTAGGAGATGATAATGGGGCTCTAGGTAGAGCTTCTAGGTAAGGAACATTAGCATAGGCTAGACTTGTAGTGAATACGGGTGAGTGAGGTATATGTGCGCTCATGGAGAGAGATAAGGCATTTGAGAGGTTAGATCAAATCTGTAGAAGCAGATCTGATGATGGTGAAGGATGCGATGATGGTGGCGGTGAGTGAGGGGATAGGGAATATGATGGATGGAGTGGGGCTAAGGCACAAATGTTAGGTTGGAACTCTAAGGCACTTTGAAAGCTTGAGAAACCTTAGGGAACTCAAGGTATTAGGAATATCACGCACTCAGGGAATTAGGGTATTCAAAAACTTAGGGTTTGAGCCATAAAAATGGCCTCTATTTATAATCCAACCTAGGGTATGCTAGGGTTTTAACAACACTAATCGTGTGGCTGATATTAAAGCATATCTAAGGATGGATATTAAATTTAGGGTGTGGCATGGATTTATGTGGATGGACGACTAAGATTAAGTGAAATCGAATGGCTAGGATTAATTTATTTATATAAATATATATTTATTAAATATATATAAAATATTATTATTTAAATATATTATAAATATATATAAATAATAGGAAAAAATGGTAGGAAAGCTAGGATGGAGGATAAGTGGCCATGTTTTGACGGTGAAAATTGTGGGAAAGCATGGATGGAGGAAAAGCGGCTAGATTTTGGTGTCTACTAATACCCCTTTTTGTACCATGTTTCATGAAGTACAATATGGTGAAAAATATGATACACATGATTGGGCTAGGCACATAAGCAACTTATCTCTCTTGTTGGAATGTGGAACGAAATTGAAGGTAAAAGAATAAAGAAGTCTGGAGTTATTGTGTATCCTACCCCCTTAATTGGCAAATGAGTTGTGGATGAATCTCATGAGCCAATTGAAAAATAATGAATGGAAGAGATGTTGTGCAAATAAGGAAATAATAATGATGGAATATGCAACCATTTTTGATACCAATAGTTGAAGGATGTTGGTGGAATGAAAAATATTAATGCATATATTTTTACCCCAACAAATTAAGGATTTGGGATAATTGATAATGATGATTACATCTATTTTTGACCCAATAGATGAAGGGTTTTGTGCTAAATGTAGATGTCATGATCATGTAATATGTATCCCTTTGTGGAAAAATCATAATCAAATCTAGCTACCCCAAATTGGGGGGTGATTCCATGATGTTGAGTAAATTTTACAGTATGGCCACATTGATATGCAATATGAAGATGCAAAAAGAAAATAAAGAAGTCAAATTCAAAGGGCCTACTAGTGACTGTAGAATAATTCCTCTCAATGGAACCAATCACCCTAGCTAGATCCAGTCGCTATGATGACTATCAAGAAAATTGGGAATGATGTGATTTGATTTTGTTCATGTTTTAAGCCCCATGAACTAGGCCATCAATGATAGCTTTTTAGCAAGATTAATCTTGTCAAAGGTTCACTTGAAATGTGAGGAACCAAATTTGATTGTGCTTTTGAAATAGGATATATGGAATGATGATGATGACCAAGTGTTCTTATGGTGATTCATTCATCTTACCAAATTGCATGGACACAAATCATTGCAATCACCAAGTATATAGAACAAACCACTATATACAAGATTCACTTGAAATTTGGCACATGTGGAAAGAAATGGATGATGGATGATGATGTTGGTAAAATTTGAAATTTTGAGGAGGAAGTGTGATGATTTTGTGAAAGATAGAGTTGATTGACGAACATTGAATAGCATATTGGTCAATTTTGTGTCTTTTTGGACACAAAATTTAATTTATTGGGCCAAATCAACTCATATTTTCATAGAATTTGGTGGGATGATGGGAATTATAATGAAAATTATGAAGGAAAGCATTTTGTAAAAATTTGGATCAATTTGATACATTTTGGAAGTGGAATTATGCTTTTTATGAATTTTGGTCATAAACAAAAATTATGCATCCAAACTAATTTTTGTTTTCATAAAACCTAATTTTATGATGGAATTGATGTGTGGGTGAAATTTGGAGGAGGTAAGCTACTGATTTTATTGATTTTGGCTTTTCTTTATTTATGCGTCAAACACCCGCATGTGATTTTGAGATGCAGGAAACACCCAACTGTGCTTCAGGGCACCAGGAAATACCCTTGCATGCTTCAAAATTATGGCAAGTACCCATGCATGCTTAGGCTTATCTGAAACATACCAAGGTACTTCGATGCACTTGCAATAGCTATAATAGCTTGCATATTAGAAAATGGAACTCATTTGTGCATTTGCAAGTTTGAGAAGTTGCATCTAAGGGGTGAAGTGAAGTGAGGAGTGAAGTGGAATAGTGGAAATTTAGGGAAAAATCTATGGAAGCAGATGGAACGAGTGCTATAACTAGAGTGGAGGCAAGATTTTCCAAGGTGATGCTTTTGAAGACTTTTTGTTTTGTATAAAATTTTTGTTGTTTTTTTTCTCATAAAATGTGTTTATTGCTGCAGTTGTAGATTTTTGAGCCATGACATCAATTTTCTCCTCTTATTCTTGGTATGAGGAAATTATTGTCAAAGGAAGAGTGCAAAGTGCTAAAGTTGGTGGGTATAGAGGGTACGACTTGACTGGATGTGGTGAGGGTGGATGCGGGATATCTTTTAGCTTTGGTTGAATTATGGGATGTGAATGGGGGGACCTTCCAACTATGAACTAGAGAAGTGATGATTACCCTTGAGGATGTATATTGCATTCTCAAGGTTCCAATGGAGGGTCTGAATGTGGAGGTAGGTTATGATAAGAAGGTGTAGATGAGCAGGATGTTTGGGGATATATGTGAGGAGGTGAAGTTGGAGAGTGGGGGGATTCCATACTTGACAATGTATGTGGATAAGAAGTTAGAGCCCCTTTCGACCTTGGTGATGTTCATGTCTATGAACATAGTGGTCCCCAATAGTACTGGCTATAGGTTCCCATGGAACCTATTAGGATTTGTGAGTGAATTTTTGACTACACCATAGTCATATGCATGGGCTCCTACTTTGTTGGTGTAGATGTATCGGGGGTTGTATGAAGTGACACAACGAAAGAGGAAGGGATTGGGATGTAACATTCTTCTTTATTTTTTGGGATGGGAGCACTTCAGAGTGGTGCAATAAGAGGACATACCTTATCATGAGTGGGATGGAGAGCAACCCTATGCTAGGATATGGGCAGTGGCAGAGAAGATAGAACTAAGTCATCTAGTGCGATTGATCCAATCGTATCGAGATATGTGGTTGAACTAATATCCACTCAAGTGATGTGGAGGCCTTAGTGGAGGACCACATGGATTGGGGATAGGAATCAGTTGTAGTGGGTGAGGTATTCGAGGTGGATAGTTGGTAGGAGGCAAAGCGAGGTAGAGTACTTCCAATTATCATGGGTGTTGCGATAGTTTGGTTTATCACAGGGAGTTTTGAAGGATTTGGTGCTTTATAGGAGATATCAAGAGGAGGTGGGGCTTCCATGTGCTAAGCCATGGAGGGAGGTGATTGAGTATGACAAGGAGCTGGAGGTCCTGGATATGGACAATGTGGGGATGATACTCGAGTATGCTATGTGGTTTGGTGTTCAACTAGTATGGGTACCTAGTGTGTTGGTTGATGGTGAGGATGATGTTGAGGAATCTGATGAGACTCTAAAGAAACTGAGATCCCTCTGAGCTAGTAGTCGAAGGAATAATTTGAGAGATGTAGGGTAGAGTATTCCTATGGCTGGTGGAGGGGAGGATGAGGAGGATGAGGATGATATGGTGGAGATATTAGAGGTGGTGAGGCTACAAGCTGAGATGAAGCAGCTACGATTGGAGCGACAGGTTTTGGTGTAGTCTCATGATGAGGCTATAGAATAGCTATGAGTGAATCTTAGTGCATGGGATGCGACTATAGCTTAGATGCAAGCAAAACAGGTGATGGGAGGAGCTAGTGTAGAGTATTGAGAGATGATTGTGAGGCTCTAGATAGAGCTTCTATGTAAGGAATGTCGACATGGACTGTACTTATATGACTACGAGTGAGTGAGGTATATGTGAACTTATTTGAGGATCTATATATGGTGAATCATATCATGTTGAGAGGGGTCCACAATGTGCGACCCTCAAAAATTAATAAAACCCTAAATATCATGTAACACTACTACAAGCAAATAAGGAAATATTAAAATTAACAAAACAAAGAATGATTTACCTTGCTCCTTGTTGGTTGTCTTTTTATAACTATATTTGTTGTAGGTCGATGGTGAGAGTGTGCCCTAAAAACACCTGAAGATCTCGCTTGTCATTATAATAAGGCTCTAAAATGCTACAAGGATCTCCAAAAGTGTAGCAGAGCACCCAATAATGTGGTAGAGAGTAGCAAGGTGCTCAGGGAGAGTGAAATAGTGCTTGAATCTATGGTGGGGAGTAGCAAGGCACTCACAAAGAGCAATAAATCACTCAAGACTATGGTGGAGAGCAGCAGGGCACTTATGAAGAGAGACAGGGCACTATGGAGGTCAGATCAGATTTGTAGAAGTAGATATAATTATGGTGAAGGATGCAATGATGGTAGTGATGAGCAAGATGATAAGGAATATGATGTATGGAGTGGGGATAAGGCACAAATGCTAGGTTGAACTCTAAGGAACTTCAAAAGCTGGGGGAACCTTAGGGGACTCAAGGTATTAAGAAGATTAGGCACTCAAGGAATTAGGGTATTCAAAAACTTAGGGGTTGAGCCATCAAAATGACCTCTATTTATAATCCAACCTAGGGCATGCTAGGGTTTCAATGACACTAATTATGTGGTTGAGATTAAAGCATATCTAAGGGTGGATATTAAATTTAGGGTGTGGCATGGATTGATGTGGATGGACAACTAAGATTAAGTGAAATCCAATGGTTGGGATTAATTTATTTATATAAATATATATTTATTAAATATATAAATTATAATATATAAAATATTATTATTTAAATATATATATATTATAAATATATATAAATAATAGGTGAAAATGGAAGGAAAGCTAGGATGGAGGACAAGTGGTTATGTTTTGGTGGTGGAAATGGTGAGAAAGCATGGATGGAGGACAAGTGGCTAGATTTTTATGGTGGAAATGGTGGGAAAGCATGTATGGAGGACAAGTGGCTAGATTTTGGTGTCTACACCAAGAGTATCCCTATACTTGGGTGATTCCATATGGAGGAGTAGACGAACCCCCAAGCTGTCTAGAGTAGGTCTAAAGCAGTGTACTCTACCTCATTTGGAGAAATTGGTATTGTGAATAGTGGCTTTTGATTTAGACCATTGAAAGTGGTTATATTTCTAATATTATTTGAACACAATAGAAAATCATAAACTTTAAAAATAACCACATACTACATGATTCACATTCAACAGTAGTGGATGGATTTCATCACCATCCATTGCTTGAGATTTGGTGATAGTGGATTTCATCTCCATCCACCAATATCTACCCTTAGAAACCCTAGGTCACCCCTGATCAAACTTTTTGGATTTCATCACCAGCAAGAATCATGTTGCCCTAGCCTAGCCAAAGTTTTTACCTTTATTTGATTAATTTAGATTAGCACATTTGAAACACACAAGATTGAAACTTAAGAAAATGAACTCACATTAAAATGAGATAATCAATGAATGAGGTAAGACACACATGTTAAACTTAGCATTGATTGTTTATTTTATTATGAAATTTAAATTGGGTGTTTCAGTTTATTGCATAATCTGTATTTTTATTTATTTGCTTTATGGTCTTAACATGAAAATAAATGAAAGTATTAAAATAAGATAATCAAATGGAACCTTCATTGATCTTTCCCACCACTTCTGTGGTAGAATTCCTGAATGTGACACAAGTAAATTTATTTGTAGGTCCCTCATATTTCTTGCCATCTACAACCTTTCATATGGCTATACCCCAAGAGGAGTCAACCTCCCCAACCATCGACCACCACATTACCCATATAGACATGGTAAGAGTAGAAGCTCTCATGAAGTCTTCTAACTATGTCTTAGATTCAGTCCCCAATTCACCTAGTCATGAGTATATTTTATAGTAGGAACCTATTTATTCCTAGCCACCATCCACCTTTACCTAGGTGTATAATAACCCTCTTTTTGAGGCATCAGTTGCACCTTCCTCCCATATGTGTCCTAGCACTTCATACACTTCCACTTACACCAAACCCTTGTGTGAAGCACATGTAAATATTGCTTCATAAGTTTTAGCCTCAAAAGTTGCCATACCTAGTGTAACTTATCCCAAAACCACATTTTACATGCCATCTACCTCCATACCCTTAGCTTATGATAAAGATATTAATTAGGCATGGTAAAACTTAAAAAAAATGCTTAGATAGTGTAAAAATGCTCAACAACAAGTTTAAGTGAAACCTAAGCCTTTGCAAAACTCTACTTAGACTATCCTTATCAACCAAGGTCCATATTGGACCCCATAGTCTTCCATGGTTTCCATACCTATCCCTCCATCAAGCCATACCATTACCCATCCTATTCCCATTGGCTAGCCTAGCCATAACCCTCATACATCAACCTCATTCTAAAATTCTCCATCCTTCCATCATCAATATCCCCTCCATCAAATTCCATAAAATTCACCTAGCCATCATTACCAATCTCATCATCACTTGGTCACCCCACATAATTTCTCTACTCCACCTCAGAATCATCAAGTAATTCAAGGCTTCAATATTCCTAAAGAAGACCCTTGAATTAAAGCCATGCAAAAATAGATAGACCAGTTGATACAACATACTCCTAGTATGACAAACCAGAAGTCAACTTTACATCAATTGATCAATCAACCCATTCATCCTTCAGTACCATCACTACCATATTTGAAATATTTCATTGTACCTAAGTTTGATAAATTCAAAGGAACTAAGGATTCCAAAGAGCACGTGTGCACGTTTTTACATGCATGTTTTAGAGTTCAAAATGTACAATGCTCTCATGCTTTGAATATTTCCTCAAACATTAGGATGAGATGTCATAGAATGGTATAATAAATTATACAGCCATAGTATTTATACTTTTGAGAAATTGATTAACCAATTATTCGATCATTTCATATTAAATGTTAAAAATAAAGTCTCATTATCTGATGTCTACGCTTTAATACAACATGATGATGAGTCTATCTACAATTTCAAAAACCATTGGAGGGTTGTCATTACCAAGTTGCCATTCACCCTACCAATGGATGAGCTATTCAATATTTTCATCAAGAGTTGTTTAAAAGCTATCTCTTGGATGCTTCAACTACAAACCTATTGTTCATTTGAAGAAGCTTTAGCTCAGGCTAGTGTCATTGAGGAGATCAAAATCCAAGAAGGCATACTTAAGCCTAAAAAATAAATAATGGAAAAATAAGGGCCAATATAAAAGCAACTATTTTGGCTAACAAAAATCAACACGGGTTACCCCAGCCACCCAGACCAATCAAGTTAATCAAGTGGTCATGAGCCAACCGACAATGGCTCAAAAACAATTCATGGAACAAAAACTACAAAAAATTGCTTATCATGCGGTACCATAAACAACTCAAGCCATGCAAAATACAATACTAGTTGTAGAAAACCATACCCAACAGTCTGTTTGATAAAATCACCAATACACCCCCTTAGCTGAGTCATATGCTTCATTTTTTAGAAGTTTGCATGAGACAAAAAAACTTTCTTTACCCTAAATTAGATCAGATGATCCCATCAAATATATCAAACATTATTGGAAACATCTATTTTGTTCTTATCATAGGTAAAACGGGCATGAAATTAACAATTGTTATTCATTTAAAAGATGTAGTGCAAGACATTATTGACTTGGGGGCAATCAATCTTGATAACCCCCTTGCTCAACAAAATCAAAACCTTGGTATATTTCAAACACCACTTCCTCATAATGATGAGGTGCAACCAAATGTAGGGGGGCTAACACCAAAACTCCTCCTAATCAAGTCAATCATGTCCAAAAATACTAAGGGTTTGTAGGGGCCATCCATGTGGTCACTAGAGGTCAAAAGAACAACCGACAAAGGCAATAACCTCAAGCAAGTGTATCACAACCTTCCAAATTTCTTCCCATTCAAGTTTCACCCAATACTTCACCACCCATCCATATCCTTAGCCAATTAAATCCTCAAAATCCACCCATCAATCATCCACCCCGACCAATCATCTCATTGAGTAGTCAATTAACTACAAGTCTAAATATGGCTTCTGCTAAATTATCAATCTACAAGTTAATCCAACAATATCCTTCACATCGTGAGGCATTAATGGATATCTTTAAATTCATTGAATTGTAATCTCAATATCCTAATGTCTTCAATAATTTTGTTGGGAACATCCAAACATGCATAGAGCCTTCTATCACATTCTATGGATTTGATATTAAGCCAATCTCATTAGAATCAATAGACCATCCATTGCATATTATGGATCTAATTGATAAGAATCCCTTTAAAAGAGTGTTAATTGACATTGGTTCCTCCATCGATATCATCACCACCTCTGCCCTTCATCATTTGAACCTTCCTCCATCTCATATAACCAAGTCATCATTCACCTTAAAAGAATTTAATGATGCTTTGTGTTCCATAGTTGGCACTATTATTTTACCCATTGAAGTAGGGGCTAAAATATTGCACACCATGTTTCACATCTTGGAAGGATCCATGGTGTACAATGTACTCCTTGGAAGACATTGTATGAGGGAAATGAGATGTGTCCCTTCAATACTACATCAATTATTGAATTATGTTCATGAGGGATAGGTACATTGCATACCGACAAACGTTAAGCCATTTAAGTATTGTAATTTCATTTCAAATACTTATGAGTCCATGCTTCCTTCCACTCATCTTTTCCTATCGCCATCATCCAATCCATCTACCATGTCACCAATTTCTTCATCAAAGACTCCCATTCCTGAGGAGCTCCCTATCACCAATCCTCATCAAGCTTCCACACCCCCATCATCTTCATCATTGAATACAAGCATATGTGGTCATAGTTAGTCCACATCATCAACATCATTTTCATCCTCATCATCAACTTCATCCATTAGCAAGCTTCTCAATCCAATCCATCTCCTTCACCCAATATTTCACAAGTTGAATTGATGGATTATGAGATACCTTAATCTCCATAATTCCTTGAGCCATCGTCTAGCCATGGTCCTCCCATATTTGTTGAGCTCCACCTTCATAATTATGGTATTAGTGAATATGTGGTCTAAAAAATCACCGTCATGCCACTCACCATCCCTAGTGCTAAGGATTTTGGTCATGCACATGAGCCACCTTTAGCAATAGGAGCAATATATGACATGGGTTCAACTCAAACATGCAAAAAAATTATATATGGGGGGATTGATTCATCATCTAATCTAGTTACCCTATAGGAACCCAAGGAATCAACACTTGCCAACATTCCAAACATATTGGGATTTCCATCCCACTATTTTGACATAGTTAATTGGCAATGCCATGGTCTAGGATCGCATAAGCATGAAATTCTTCAGCCCATTGATGTTCCATATCAAGAGGTGCACGACCATTTCGGTCTAGGTTACCATCCACTTTTTACCATAACTTCTTTTGAACAAGCATTTCAAAGGTTTAATCTAAATTCAGAAGAATAAACCCTCCATCCTGATAATTTTGATGATGAAATCTATGAAGAATTTGATTTTATGTCGATAATTTCAAATTAATCTGAAGAAGAATCGAAGCTCATTATTTCCCATACTAAACAATATGAGTTTTATCTCAACATGTTCCCAATTCATGATCCCATATTTCACTTTCTTCTTCCACAAGAATGAGTTGCTTCTACCGATGAACCACCACCTCCATTCCATTAAGCCATTTCATAAGCCAAATTTGTAACATATGTACATAACACAATGGTTTTCACCACTACAAAAATAAATCAAAAATCAAAAATCAAAAATCAACAAAAACATTTTTTCTTTGCATTGCATGTGTATATATCACTTAGATAAATGTATTTATTTGTGTTGCTTGTTGCTATCCAGGTTAACCAAGCTCCTAACATCGGTTCTTAGGTTCCATCCATTCTATCCAACCTTTTCCACTTTTTCCCATAATTCAACATGAATCATGTTGATTTATTCACCCCACTCCATAATCCATATGATCCGATTAAGCCAATTCCAATTGACATAAGTCTCATTGATATGGATCGTATTTCCTCACCTCCATCCTTCATAGAATTTGTCTTGTCTGAGAAATTTTTAAGGTATTTTTCCAACTACATTCATCTATCCCCTCTGCCTTTGCCTTCACCTTCACCTTTGGATCCTAAGGTTTTCCAGACAAAAATAGGTGAAAATAAGCCAAAAGAGTTTGATGATATCTTAGATGACATTCATTTGATTCCTATGCCAAATCAAATTGAGGAAGGTTCCCACATGTCCATTGAAGATACCATTGATGTGGACCTTAGTTCAGACAAAGACAATCCTCAAATTATCAATCTTGGCAAAATTTTATCACCCGATGAACAAGAGCAATTAATTGCTATCCTCAAGAGGAGTAAGGGCATATTTGCATGGTCCTATAAGAATATGCTTGATTTTGACCCTAGTTTGGTTGTCCATAATCTCACCTTATAGCCTGATGCTAATTTAGTCAAATAAAAACTTAGGAGAATGCATCCTACTGTGGCCCTCTTGGTCAAAATAGAGATTTAAAAACTTAGACATGAACTTCATATTTCCTATCGACTATATTGAGTGGCTCTCAAACATGGTACTCATTTAGAAATCTAATAGGGCAATACACGTCTGTACTGACTTTCAAGATCTTAACAAAGTGTATCCTAAGGATGACTTCCCTCTCCCAAACATCGATACTCTTGTCAACACCTGCACTAGCCATGAAATGCTTTCACTCATGGATAGTTTTTTAGGATACAACCAAATTCAAATAAATCCTGATGACCAACACAAAACAACATTCACCACACCTTGAGGAACTTTTTATTACAAGATGATGCCTTTTGGCCTTAAAAATGCAGGCGCTACCTATCAATGTGCCATGACATACATCTTCCACAACTACATGCATAATATTATTGAAGGCTATGTGGATGATCTCTTGGATAAATCTAAAAATAGACAAGAACATGTTGGTGTATTGGAGAAAGCTTTTTACCAACTCCTAGAGCATAATGTAAGGTTGAATCCTAAGAAATGTGTTTTTGGTGTTACCTCAAGAAAACTTATAGGATTCATTGTCTGTAAAAGAGGCATTGAGGTGGACCCTAATAATGTCAAGGCCATCATGGAGATGTCTCCCCCAACTAAATTAAAGGAATTACATAGTTTACAAGGAAAGATTCAATCAATCCATCATTTCATTGCATAAATTTTTGACAAATGTAGGTCATTCAATCACCTACTATAAAAGAGGGTGCCATTCTCTTGGATATATGAGTGTTAAAAATCCTTTGATGACATTAAGCAATATCTAGCTTCTCTGCCAATCTTAGCTTCTCCTCATCTACGGATCCCTTTCTATATTTATATCTCAGCAACATACTTTGCATTAGGGACAATGCTTGCACAAAATAATGAAAAAAATTAGGAGCAAGTTGTCTACTACATTAGTCAAACATTGGTAAGCTATGAAACAAGATACGCTTATGTAGAAAAATTGTGCTTAGTAATGGTTTTTTACACTAAGAAACTTCACCATTACATGCTTAGTTGTACAACATATGTCATAGCTATAGAAAATTCTTTGCATTGTATGATGTCTCGTACTAACAATAACACCCACACTGTTAAATGGATAATGCTCCTTATTGAATTTGATCTTGAATTCATTAGCCAAAAATCCATTAAGGGTCAGGTAATAGTTGATTAACTTGTGAAGGGTCAACTACCTAGTGATCATCCTTTGATTATTGAGCTCCTAGATGATTCGATATTTTTCATCACTAAATGAGAATAAGATGTCATTCCAGAGGAAGATATCAATATCACACCATTCTTTGATGGATCTAAGTGTACAAAATTTCAAGGTGTTGGAGTCATGTTTCATACACCACATGGGGTACCTATTCTCTTATCATTCAAACTCAACTTTCAATGCACAAACAATACTATAGAGTATGAAGCCCTTATATTAGATCTTCAACCAGCTATAGCTATGAGCATTAAGCATATTAGGATATTTGGTGATTCTCAACTTGTTAAGTAAATCAATGGAGAATACCAATGCAAAGAACCTACCATTAAGCTTTACCATGAAGCAGTAATGAAATTACTCTCTAAATTTTATTGGTATGAAATCAATAGCTTACCACATTTGACTAATAGATTTATAGATGCGATGGCCTCCCTTGGATCACTGATTTTAAAATATTCCTTTAGAGAGGTACAACCCCTTATTATTTCAATGATCTCTAAGCTTGTAATTGTCTGTACTGAATCTAAAGATAAAAAGGATGTTTTTTTTATCCATTTGGATCCATATAAGCTTTGGTCAAGCTAAATAGTAGTCTTTATCAAGTTTAGAACACTCCCATATGATATGTCTTGAACTGCCAAATGCATTTTAAAGCAAAAGATAAACCGTTTTGTTCTCTTAGGGGATATGTTGTATAAACATGGTTATGATGGAGTCCTCTTTCATTATCTCAAGGCTAGTGAGGCACAAAGAGCCATATTGGAAGCCCATGTTGATACTTGTGATGGTCATTTTAGTGGAATGGCCATTGCAAAGCATATTTTATGCATGGATTATTATTGACCCACAATGGAACGTGATTGTTGCACTTATGTAAAACATTGCAAAAAGTATCAAGAACATGCTAATTTAACTCATGTACCATCACAAGCTTTAAAACCTATTCAAATCCTTTGGCCATTTTCACAATGGGATCTAGATCTAATTGATAAAATTTCACCTCCTTCTTCGAGACAACACACATTCATCATCGCAGCCACTGAATACTTCACAAAGTGGGTTGAGGCAATTCCTCTAACTAGTATGATATGACCTAGAATTGTGGAGTTTATACTTCACCATATAATTTATAATTTTGGTATTCCCTAGAAAATCCTTTCAAACAACAAGTATTTCAAGAATAAGGATAACAAGTATTTCAAGAATAAGGATGCTTGAACACTTTGTGAGAAATACAACATTCAACATAGTTTCTCGGATCCTTATTACCCACAAGATAATGGAAAAGCTAATTCTTGTTGGCCATTTTGAGTAGATAAGTTGTCATTGATGTCAAGAGTGAGTGGTCATTGATGTCAAGCTTTCAGCACCAGTCAATGGTAATTTTAGTGGGCAACATCAATTTCAGGTTCTCTAGTTTCAGTTGATCAAGACCCGGTTCCAGGAAGTCAGATGTGGTCCAAAGTGCAAAAGAAGAAGCCCAAGTGAATAATATTATAATATTTTTTATAATATTATAAAGGGAAGTTTTAAATTAATTATAAATTAATTAATATAATTTTTATTATAAATAAATTTATAATTTAATTTACTTAAGTTATTTAAATTAATTATTAATTAATTTTAATATTAGTTATAAGTTAATTTATATTAATTTTTAACTAACCCTAAGGTGGGTTATTAAATTTAATTCGAATTTCAAATTTGAATTTCTAGCACCGATGTGGGAAGAAAATTTACCATGTGTGTATAAAAGGGGGATTACCCACCTTACCAAAACGCCCAATGCTTTCGAATTCAAATCCTATGCTATGCAAATTCATGTGAATCGTGGTGTGCAATGAAAAGTTTTTAATTTTAAAAAAGGGTGCTTAGAGGAGGTAAACTATTTTACCCACCAAGGAGGGAGCCTTTGTCACCAATCACTAGTAGCATAGTTGGCAATTGCAATGGAAGCAAGACATGAGGGCAGTGACAGGAGCAGGTTCAAATCCGTGGAGGATCATTTTATTTTGTGTTGAGAATGTGGTGGAGTAAGGTTGAAATGGAAATAAGTCCTCCTTCCTTCACGTGGGTACCTCTAGCCCACACGGTGGGCACCAAAGTGCTAAGGCACTTGGCACTTGGGGAGACGGTGGTTCGAATCACGTCAAAACCCTTTTTGGGTGATAACAAAGGTATGCATTAAGTTTGAGCACCAAAATTTTTGAAGGAGTTAGTTGAGGTATTAAAAATTAATTTTTGCATATTTTATTTGGTATGTAAGGTTTTAGGGGAGTTATAAGGTTGCTGCAAAATAAATTTTAGGTGTTATTTGCTTTAGTGTTTGAAAAGGAAATAAAGGTGTTTTAGGAAGATTGGTTGAGGTCTTGTGGTGTTGGATATTATTTTAAGTTGGAGTTTATAAGGTGTATCAAAGTGATTATTTTTCATGTATGATTTGATGGATGTTATTTTCAAAAGGGAGCAATAAGGTATAATTGAGCTTTGATTATTTTTGTGTCTAAGGAATATTTGAGAAAGTGTTGAAGAGTGATATTTTGTCATCTAACCATTGAAATTGGAAAGAAGGAAATTGTGATTTAGAAAGGTTTTTCTAAGGGCACTTCTACATCAAACAAAAGGTATGGGCACATCTTCCTAGTGAGTGATTGTTGAATGTTGTGAATGCAAAGTTGGAGTGAAAAGGATTATTTGGTGAGCATTGTTGATTGTGTTTTGAATTAATGCTTCAAGGTTTTCTAGAATAAAGAGTTGTTGATAAAACCTTATTTTATAAGCATTGTTGTTGAAATGATTAAGTTGAGTGAAATTGAACTAGGGTTTGTAAAGATCATGAGTATCATTGTTAGGTGAGATTGGTTGATAAGCATTGTTGGAAATATTTGAGTGAGTGTTCATATGCTTGGACTAGGGTTTGTGAGCAAGGATTATTTCATTGAGTGATTGGTTGAGCCTAGTCAAGTGGATGTGTTGATGTGATAGTTCAAGTTCTATGAAACAAATTGTTCTATATTTTGAATTGAGTTGAGAAAGAGATTGAGTGTTGATGAATGTGAAGCATATTGAGTCTCTAACAATTCTCTATATTTTTCTAAAAGAGTGATTGAAAGTGATTGAGCATTGTGATGAATGTGAAGCATATTGAGTCTCTAACAATTCTCTTTATGTTTCTATGAGATTGGACAAGTTCTAGTGTGGACTTGTTGAGTAGATTTGAGGTAAGTCTTAGAGAAGACTTGTGGACAGATTTGTGTGAGCTTTTGTGGAAGCTTACAATACAGATTTGAGGAAAAAATTGAGGATAGATTTGAGGAAAGATATTTGAGGATAGATTTGAGGACAAATATTGAGGATAGAGATTGAGGACAAATTTGAGGATAGAATTTGGTACAAATTTGAGGATAGGTTTGTGCCAGATCAGAGACAGAGATTGAGGATAAATTTGTGCTAGACTGAAGGACTATGTTTAGTGCAGATTTGAGATAGAGCTTTGGAGGTGATAGAGTATAGAGGATGATAGTCTCTAGTGGATAGAGATCCATTAGCTAGGGTAGTGAGGATAGGTGTCTTCAGTGGATAGAGATCCATTAGCTAGAGTAGTGGGGGCAATAGTTCTTCTAGAAGATCATCAACCAAAGTAGAGGAGAAAGGAGTTCTCCTATGGATAGAGATCCACGAACTTGATTAGGGGATTGGTGTCTCCTTTAGACAGAGGTCCATAAACATTGTAGGGAAAGGATTCCCAAGAGAATTTATTTGAGAAAAATTTATAAGGAATATTTTCTCCGTGGAGTAGCCCACATTGGGTGAACCACGTTAAATCATGTCTCTCATGTGTGTGATGCTTTGTGTGATGTTTACTACTTTAATATTGTTGATGTTATCATTTGGATTAAAAAGCAAAAAAAATTATCTTATACTATTTACCCCCCCTCTCAGTATAAGCACATGTTCTTCAATTGGTATTAGAGTGGGTCTCTCCATGAAAAGACTAACAACTTGGAGGAGGATCCATAAGAAACACACATGACTTCAAAAAATGAAGAAGAGACCATGTTTGATATAAAAGAGGAATTATTTGCTACTCTCAAAAAGTTGGAAAGAATAGAGAGAATTCAAGCTTGAAGGAACAAATTCAAGAGGATGAAGAAGCAAGGATGGAACTTCTACAAAATCTCACAGAACTCAAGATAAAGGTAGAAGAAGGAAAGAAAATTGAGCAGGATATGACAGATCTATTAAGAAAAAGAGAAACAAAATGTGAAATATTGGAAGCAAAAATTGTTTATCTAAGGAATGAAGTTGAAAGGACCAAGGTACTACAAGATGTAGAGTATGAGAAACAAAAAAAGGAATCAAGTCTTCAAGAAGCAAAAAATTCAAACAAAGATAGGAAAGCAAAGGATATCATAAAGGAAGAAAGAAAAGAAGAACCTTGGATGAGAGTTAATCACAAGAGGAGAAGCACTCCACCACAATCTCAAAGGCATCCAAACAAGTTACATAATTTCTTCCATGGTCATTGCTTTTCTTGTAATAAATATGGTCATAGAGCTGTACACTGTATTGGTCATGCAAGAAACAATGTCAATAGAAATTTCAATTCTTTTGCACCTCTTATGGATAATGATAGTATATGTTACAAATGCAATAATTTTGGGCACAAGGCTAGATGGTGTAAAATGATACTTCTTGAGTCTAGTAAAAGAAAAACAATTTCAACAACTAGGAAAGATGAAAGGGAAAATGTAAAGGCTAGATCAATGTTAGTTCAAACAACCCTTCATGCTCAGGATAAAGAAGAACAATGGTATCTTGATAGTGGTTTCTCTAGTCACATGACAAGAGATAAAGACAAATTCATTGTACTAAAAGAAACCAATAGAGGATCAATAAGTTTTGGTGATAATGGATCAACAAGGATTGGTGGAAGAGGAACTCTGAGTTTAGACAATGGGAAAACAAGAACAAAAAATGTGTTGTATGTTAAGGGGTTAAAACATAATATGCTAAGTGTAAGTCAACTTTGTGATCAAGGGCATATGGTTACATTCCACCCAGATAGATGTGAGATAAGAAAATAAAAAATTGGAAAAGTCATTGCCAATGCAAGAAGAACTCCAAACAATCTATACATGCTTAGTGAGATCAAAGGGGAAAAGTGCTTTCTATCACAAGAAGATGAGATTTGGTTGTGGCATAGAATATTGGGTCACTTGAATTTTGACAACATAGTCAACATAAGCAATAAGTAGACTGTTAGAGATTTACCCAAAATAAAAATGCCACAAAACACAATTTGTGCACCTTGTCAACATGGAAAGCAAACTAGAACAAGCTTTAAGTCAAAAGGATATATGTCATCTGAGCCATTAATTCTAATACATACTGATCTATGTGGTCCTACTAGAACATAGAGTATTCAAGGTGAGAGTTACTTTATATTGTTTATAGATGATTACTCCAAAATGGTTTGGGTAGCTTTCCTGAAAGAGAAGTTAGATGCTTTTGAAAAATTCAAAGCATTTAAGGAACTGGTTGAAAATGAAACCGACAAGAGGATTAAGTGTTTGAGATCTGATAGGAGGAGAATTTAACTCAAATGAATTTGTAGAGTTTTGTGAACAACATGGGATCAAGAGAGAATACTCAGCAGCAAGAACTCCTCAACAAAATGGAGTAGTTGAAAGGAAAAATAGGACTATTGAGAATATGGCTAGAGCTATGTTAAATGAGTCTAAACTCTCAGATGGATTTTGGAGAGAAGTAAACACAACAGTATACATAATAACTAGGGCTCAAATGAGGGTAAACCATCACAAGACTCCATATGAGCTTTGGAAAGGAAGATCGGCCATTGTAAAACACTTCAAGGTTTTTGGAAGCAAGTGCTACATAAGACGAGAAGATAAAAACTTAGGCAAGTTTGACCCAAGATGTGATGAGGGAATTTTCCTTGGTTATTCCTCTAAGAGTAAAGCCTATAGATGCTTCAACAAGATAACACACTATTGTAGAAAGTATAAATGTAACAATTTATGAGAAGATAGATTTAAGAGAACCAGTTCAAAAAAAAAAAAAAAAAAAAAAAAAAAAAAAAAAAAAAAAAAAAACAACAAATCTTCTTCCTAAAACTCCATCCAGATATGTACAGAAGCATCATCCAAAAGATATAATCATTGGGAATCCAGATGAAAGGTAGACAAGGAGAAGGATAATAACACCATCTCAACAAGCAAATTTTTCTTTGCTATCTAAGATTGAGCCAAAGGACTTCAATCAGGCAAGTGGAGATAAGTTATGGATTAAGGCAATGGATGAGGAATTAGATCAGATAGAGAAAAGAAAGACTTGGGAACTTGTTCCACGACCAAAGGACAAGAATGTGATCGACACAAAATGGGTATTCAAAAACAAGCTAAATGAATATGGATAGGTAGTAAGGAATAAAGCAAGGTTAGTGTGCAAAGGTTATGCACAGGTAGAGGGAATTGACTTTGATGAGATATTTTCTCTAGTTGCATGACTTGAAGCCATAAGAATATTTTTAGCCTTCTCAAGTTTTAAAAACTTCAAGGTATATCAGATGGATGTTAAGTCAACATTTCTAAATGGTGTTCTAGAAGAAGAAGTCTACATTGAACAACCAGAGGGATTCATATTAACAGATAAACCAGATCATGTATGTAGATTGAAAAAGGCATTGTATGGTCTAAAGCAGGCTCCTAGAGCATGGTACTCAATATTGGATAAGTATCTTCAAGAATAGGAATTCAGAAAAGGAATAGCGGACAACAACTTATACATCAAAAATGAAGGGAATGATCTACTAATTGTGGTTGTTTATGTTGATGACATCATTTTTGGGGGAAACAATGATAAGATGTGTAAAGAATTTTCAAAGAACATGCAAAATGAATTTGATATGTCTATGCTTGGTGAGTTGTCCTTCTTTCTTGGACTTCAGATTTCACAATCAGAGAAAGGAGTATTTCTCTCACAAACCAAGTATATAAAAGAGATGCTAAAGAAATTTAGGTTAGAATATTGCAAACCGGTAAGTACCCCCATGGTCACAGGATGCAAGTTAAGTAAGGATGATGAATCTCCAGAGGTAGATCAGAGATTATACAGATCTATGATTGGCAGCTTGTTGTATGTTATAGCTACAAGACCAGATATAGTACAGTCAGTGGGATTAGTGGCAAGGTTTCAGGTAGCACCTAAAGAAACACATGTGGCAGTAGTAAAGAGAATTCTTAGGTATCTAAAAGGGACTATGGATTTTGGGCTTTGGTATCCCAAAAGTGATAGTTTCACACTCACAACATATACAGATGTAGATTGGGCTGGCAACATTGATGACAAAAAAGCATAAGTGGAGGAGCATTCTTTCTTGGAGATTGTTTAGTCTCTTGGCTAAGTAAGAAGCAGGTTTCAATATCCTTATCTATAGCAAAAGCAGAATATATTGCAACAGTAGCCAGTTGTACACATGTATTATGGATGAAGCAAACTCTAGAAGACTTCAAGATAAAACATGATCATCCTATTCCCATATTATGTGATAATACAAGTGCTATAAGTATCTCAAAAAATCCAGTGATGCACTCCAGGACAAAGCACATTCCGATCAAGTATCATTTTCTGAGAGAACATATGATAGATAAACAGGTCAGGTTGGAATATGTTACTACAAAGGAACATATAGCAGATATTTTCACTAAGCCACTTTCAAAGGAGACCTTTGAGTATCTTCAAGGAAAACTGGGAGTAATACTCCCACCCCAGAATTAACCACCTCAAGAGGAGGTGGGGGAGGGGCTAAGCTAAGAGACTCATTCTTAGCCCCGAGCCCCAAAGGTGACCCTTTGCCATTGATGTCAAAGGGGGAGATATTTGAGTAAGGGGGAGATATTTGGTTTAATAAGAGAGCATTGAGTCAGGGGGAGAAATTTCCCAGGGGGAGCAGAACAAGAAAAAGGTCAAGTTTTTGGTAAAAAGAATTTGGGTTGCCATCAATGACAAAGGGGGAGATTGTTGGACATTTTGAGTAGATAAGTTGTCATTGATGTCAAGCTTTCAGCACCAGTTAGTGGTAGTTTCAGTGGGCAACATCAGTTTTAGGTTCTCCAATTTCAGTTGATCAAGACCCGGTTCCAAGAAGTCAGATGTGGTCCAAAGTGCAAAAGAAGAAGCCCAAGTGAATAATATTATAATATTTTTTATAATATTATAAAGGGAAGTTTTAAATTAATTATAAATTAATTAATATAATTTTTATTATAAATTAATTTATAATTTAATTTACTTAAGTTATTTAAATTAATTATTAATTAATTTTAATATTAGTTATAAGTTAATTTATATTAATTTTTAACTAACCCTAAGGTGGGTTATTAAATTTAATTCAAATTTCGAATTTGAATTTCTAGCGCCGACGTGGGAAGAAAATTTACCATGTGTGTATAAAAGGGGGATTACCCACCTTAGCCAAAACCCCCAATGCTTTCGAATTAAAATCCTATGCTATGCGAATGTATGTGAATCATGGTGTGCAATGACAAATTTTTAATTTTTAAAAGTGCTTAGAGGAGGCAAGATTATTTTACCCACCAAGGAGGGAGCCTTGGTCACCAACCACTGGTAGCACAGTTGGCAACCACGGCTGTAGCAAGACGTGAGGGCAGCGACAGGCGTAGGTTCAAATCCTCGTGGAGGATCATCTTTTGTTTTGTGTTGAAAAATGCGACGGAGTAAGGTTGAAAGGGAAGGAAGTTCACCTTCCTTCATGTGGGTGCCTCTAGCCCACATGGTGGGCTCCAAAGTGCTAAGGCACTTGGCGCTTGGGGAGACAGCGGTTTGAATCACGTCGAAACCCTTTTTGGGTGATAACAAAGGTATGCATTAAAGTTTGAGCATCGAAATTTTTGGAGGAGTTAGTTGAGGTATTAAAAATTAATTTTTGCATATTTTATTTGGTATGTAAGGTTTTAGGGGAGTTATAAGGTTGATGCAAAATTAATTTTTGGTGTTATTTGCTTTAGTGTTTGAAAAGGAAATAAAGGTGTTTTAGGAAGATTGTTTGAGGTCTTGTGGTGTTGGATATTATTTTAAGTTGGAGTTTATAAGGTGTATCAAAGTTATTATTTTTCATGTATGATTTGATGGATGTTATTTTCAAAAGGGAGCAATAAGGTGTATTTGAGCTTTGATTATTTTTGTGTCTAAGGAATATTTGAGGAAGTGTTAAGAGTGAGATTTTGTCATCTAACCATTGAAATTGGAAAGAAGGAAATTGTGATTTAGACAGGTTTTTCTAAGGGCACTTCTACATCAAACAAAAGGTATGGGCACATCTTCCTAGTGAGTGATTGTTGAATGTTGTGAATACAAAGTTGGAGTGAAAAGGATTGTTTGGTGAGCATTGTTGAGTGTGTTTTGAATTAATGCTTCAAGGTTTTTTGGAATAAAGAGTTGTTGATAAAACCTTATTTTATAAGCATTGTTGTTGAAGTGATTAAGTTGAGTGAACTTGAACTAGGGTTTGCAAAGATCATGAGTATCATTGTTATGTGAGATTGGTTGATAAGCATTGTTGGAAACATTTGAGTGAGTGTTCATATGCTTGGACTAGGGTTTGTGAGCAAGGATTATTTCATTGAGTGATTGGTTGAGTAGAGTTGGTTGAGCCTAGTCAAGTGGATGTGTTGAAGTGATAGTTCAAGTTCTATGAAACAAATTGTTCTATATTCTGAATTGAGTTGAGAAAGAGATTGAGTGTTGAGGTGAATGTGAAGCATATTGAGTCTCTAACAATTCTCTATATGTTTTCTAAAAGAGTGATTGAAAGTGGTTGAGCATTGTGATGAATGTGAAGCATATTGAGTCTCTAACAATTCTCTTTATGTTTCTATGAGATTGGACAAGTTCTAGTGTGGACTTGTTGAGTAGATTTGAGGTAAGTCTTAGAGAAGACTTGTGGACAGATTTGTGTGAGCTTTTGTGGAAGCTTACAATACAAATTTGAGGATAAATATTTGAGGATAAATTTGAGGATAGATATTGAGGATAGATTTGAGGATAGAATTTGGTATAGATTTGAGGATAGGTTTGTGCCAAATCAGAGACAGATATTGAGGATAGATTTGTGCTAGATTGAAGGATTGTATTTAGTGCAAATTTGAGATAGATCTTTGGAGGTGATAGAGTATAGAGGATGATAGTCTCCAATGGATAGAGATCCATTAGCCAGGGTAGTGAGGACAGGTGTCTTCAGTGGATAGAGATCCATTAGCTAGAGTAGTGGGGGTAACAGTTCTTCTAGAAGATCATCAGCCAGAGCAGAGGAGAAAGGAGTTCTCCTATGGATAGAGATCCACGAACTTGATTAGGGGATTGGTGTCTCCTTTGGATAGAGGTCCATAAACATTGTAGGGAAAGGATTCCCAAGAGAATTTATTTGAGAAAAATTTATAAGGAATATTTTCTCCGTGGAGTAGCCCACATTGGGTGAACCATGTTAAATCATGTCTCTCATGTGTGTGATGCTTTGTGTGATGTTTACTGCTTTAATATTGCTGATGTTATAATTTGGATTAAAAAGCAAAAAGTTTTATCTTATACTGTTCACCCCCCCTCTAAGTATAAGCACATGTTCTTCAAATCTTCCAACAAGACCTTAGTTGCTATTCTCAAAAAACTTGTCAAAGAAAATTATAGAGATTGGCACACACAAATTCCCTTGGCATTATGGCCTTATCAAACTATTGAGTGAATATTTTTCCCTATTACAAAATTATCACCACAAATAGAGTATTGAATTAGAAACTCTCTCTTGCAAAGAAATTAAATAAGACTCATTCATTTCTCCAAGGTTCTGGTAAGTAAACATTCTTGTAAAATAAAACATATGTGTACCAGAATAACTCAAAACTTGCAAGTGGTAGTTAACAAGGGGCCTTTACGGTTCCTTTCAAACATTGCTTAGTAATCACAACCTTCAAAAATTCCAAGGTGCAAAATATTGATTCCTTTTAGTGCTCTTGATATTAAAATAGTCTACCCTGAACCCCAATTAGTAGAATCTTTTATCTTCCAATTATAAAGGTTCCAAATGCAAAAGTGCATGGAATAGTCCACTTCATTTTAGAATCCATGTCTTTAATGTGTCGTTCATTTTGAAGTTAGTGGATTCATTTTATCTTCATTGTAAATGTTCCACTATCCCTATGTCAGAATTTGGTGTTAGTAGAAGTTAGTAAGTTAGCATGTTAGTGTTCATTTGCTTTATCTGTCTTAGTGTAAATTTGGTGTTAGTAACCCTCCTAAACCAGTATTTTATCTAAATATTAAATGGATGTATTTGGAGGTGCAAAAATTATGGATAAGGACCAGAATAGAAGCAAATGAATCAAAAATAAAACAAGAAATTCTGGAAAATGGACCAGAATGAAAATGAAAACTAAACACAAACAAAAATTCTGGAAAGACCAGAATAGAAAGCAAAAATTTTGGAAGGACCAGAATGGGAAAAATAGAAATTTTGGAAGGACCAAAATGAAAATAATACTTTGAAATGGAAAGTGGATTAATCTAACATGTTGAAAATAAACACAAAAAGAAGTTATCTACATGGTTAGCTAGAAAATAACATAGAAAAAATATATATATGACATCCAATTTTGGTTAGCAAATCCCTCCCTGCAAAACCCCAAGTTAAGAGATAGATTCTAAGACAACCTAACCTAATAGACCTACAAAATAAGCACAATCCGATTAGACCAAGTGCGAGACTCAAAGGATAAAATGTATTTGCAATATATTTGACATTCACCTATTGTAACCCATTTAATGGCATAAAAAAATAGATACAAGTAAAAAAAAATTGCAAAAAAGATACTCGATGAAAGTAGTAATATTAGATGTATTCTCCTTGTAGTTTTGCTCACAAAGATTTCTTTTTCCAAATTGAAAGCCTTCTATTCCGAAAGAAAAATCCCTTTGGTTACAAAATTTCTAGCCCTATTACAAGGGCCTCATTGGGCTTTTAAAAGATGTAAATGTCTCTTTGTTTCGAATTCCCATATGTAATGATGTTAAAAATGTAAATAAAACAAAGGCAATTTGCCTTGTTTACATTTACCGATTTCTCCCCTTTTTTTCATAAAAAATCCTTTAAATCCTTATAGCTCCCTTTGGATGGATCTTATGGCACCCCAGGATCCCATTGACCACTGTGTCATCTCGCTCTGAATTTCCCATGCATCTCTTGACGTCTTAGTTCTATGAACGACAAAAGAAAGAAAATTTGCTTCTCCTCGAGATTATATTGAATGAATTTAGGGTTTACAAAGGGGTCTTTAGGGTTTTGACCCTATCAATATTATGTTCGCCTGTGCCTAAAACTGCTCCCACAATGTCCCTCTCATGAACTGCCACAAAACTGTCAAAATGTTCACTACATCTCTGCAAAATTGTAACTGACTCTATCGCCTATTATAGTAGATTCTCTGCGCTCGTCTTACCTCTCTCAGCACCCAACCATCGGTGACGTCTACTCGAAAACCCTTGCTGTCTACCATGAGTATGATTTCGACCTGACTTCTGCTGTCACTGACCAATATAGTTGTCTTTTCTCTATTCATCATTTGAAAACTCCATCATACACTACCGTTAGCTTCACATTCATGATCGTAAATCTTGTATCCTCTCATCCAATATGGACATCTTTGCTCCAAAATGACACCTACCCACGTGTAATCCAATCAACCATACCCGACAATATTTTCGTCGTCACCATTGTGATTTGCCACAATTATCCACTATGACCTCCTTGTCATCGACATTTTCTACACGTTGTCACATATCTTACATCAAAATTCCCTTCCTTTATTGCCACGTTTGCCTTTCGAATGGAACTCGCATTCTAACACCGCTCTGGATTTGAATTCAAAAGAAAACCCGAGGCACACTATGGGGTAAATCGATTACATTTGATGTCGATTTTACCTGTGAACCCTGTCACCTGCATAATATGTTGCCTTATATGATTATGGTGGGCACTGTATGTCTTTGTTCAAAATTCGTCAGCTGAACAAATTTTCCACCAATCTACCTAGTAGTGTGATGTGTCCCCGCTATATGCCTACATTCATGACATAAACGTAAGATTAAATATACATTAAAACCAATATGCTCTGGTCATCTTGTGTTTATATCATGAGTGTGGTTTGATGGGAGAAAACTTTAAGAACTATGTCCCTCTTGGGCGTGATAGCATGTTTCTTATGATATCCTTGTGCACTGGTCCCACAAGAGCGATGCCTAAGATGGTATTTACGAGGATCATGATGCAGCCAAAGTTATGTCCACGTCGCGTTCTCAATAGATGTTATACTTCCTTTCATTTATTTTAAGAACCTCAACATTATTAGTCTTTTATTCCTGTAATGAATGAACATCATCCGTGATTGTTGTTGCACATTGTCGTCGATGCCGAGCCTGATCCATAAAGTCTCACCCCGTGATCTCCTGCTTGTTATCAGTGCTTCTCACATTCGACAGCGACACAAACGTCCTTGTGCTCTATTGCTATTTAAAATTTCCCAACGTGCCTGTAGATGTTATCGTCTGGTCCATGAGATGAAAAATTTTACGCCTTGTATATTCCTTGGCATACTCCTGATGAGTGCTTTGCTATTATCGCTTTTGACAATATTATAAACCCTTGACATGTTCTCATTGGATTTTAAAACTGTCACCTGCCACGTCATCTATCTAACCTTCATTATTGTTATTCCTGGCTACCGTGTGCTTGCCGTTCTCTGCAAACACCACTTCAAATTACGTAGTCCACACTAGAACTTCCTCATCTCTAATAAAATGCTACTCTTAGTGATCGTTGATTACATCAAATGCTCGGATCCATCGTCAAGGTATCCACCTCTGTCCTTTCATATTGTACTAGCCATCCGACGTCCGGTTCGTCCAAGCTAGGGAAACTACCGTCTCGAATGCCACCACACGGGCTCATCGCTGGCCAATAAAACTTCATCAAACTACCCTCGTGTCCTCTATGTCAGGCGTCCATGTTTTGTAATCAAAGGAATCACATGAGCTATTCGCCTGGTGTCTTTGCTTTGGTTGAGTCATGCTTGGCTGCCCCTGTCTGTCATTTGACCTCCATCGTGGTCTCATCCTCGTATTGAGACCAATCTCAAACTTCGCACTCCACCATCCAATGCTTAGATGTGCCATCCTCAGTATTTTTCCTTATGACATGATTCGTCCATGAAATGTTACCGTCGTCTGAGTCATGCGATGGGATCCAACCATCTTGCCACGTCCGCTCGCACTGTACCTGCATAAACCACCATACAAATGCAATTATAAACAAACATCCTTAGTAGCATAGTAATTGATCATAAAGGTAGAAGTCCCAATAACCATATGCATAAGACCACTAAAGGCCTCTTACTGAAATTGATATTTTATGCTTATTTTTATTTTTACTATATATATAGTTATGTATGTTATATGTAATATATATATACATAACAATATATATTTTATTATTTGTTTTTAATCTTATTTTTATTTATTTTTATATGTATTTTTTTTATGTTTTAAATGATTTTATTTACTTTTTATCCTTTTATCATTTTTTAATATTAATATATATATATAAGACTATATATATAATATATTATATTTTTTTTATATTTTTTATTTATTCTTTTCTTCGTAATGAAATCATTAAGAGAACAATTCTTTTTTATGAGTCAAATTATCATAAATATGTTTTGAAATAAGTTCAATACCTTTGACCCAAGAAGGCATATAAGTCTGAGATTCGCTAACTTACATTATAACAACCCATATCAAATCACAAACATGGAGAACATGAAGACTTTATCACTGGCTCTTTTCCTTTCTTATGAAAGGCCTTTTGTAGAATCTTGGAGTTATGCGACCCTCGAACTCTTGACTCTCAATAACAACCATCGGATGCAAACAAACCTCCAACAAAGCACAAAAACATTCCAATGGGTAAGATCCCATGAAACTTGCCATTCGACTAAGACCAAAGAACCCAAAACTCAAAAACCAAAAATTTAAAGTGGGTCCCCAAGCTTTAGGGCTAGTTGTGGAGCAGCCACAACAAATGGTGACTCTACTGGGAAACGCTCCTGAGCATTTCGGGTGAAGAACCCAACCTCTAAACACACAAAACCCAAATATTTAAACTACCAGTATCAGCAAATATCCAGAGAATGAAAGTAGACCAAGAAGATATGACCCATCAAAATTATTCAGCATCAGCTCAATGTGTGCAAAGAAATTTATTCCTTATCGTCTGAAACCATTCAACATTTCATCGTCAGTTTCACATGGATGCATATGATATGTTATGGATGATCTATGTAGGCTTGGATGTTATAATATGAACGACCTATTTTGCAAAGACTCAAACATTATAGTATCATAAACAAACACACTAAAACTGCCTAACTCTCTTAGGACCAAATGTGTGTGCAATGGATTCATTTACCTGATCAAGAGCTCAGTTATGAACAGCTAAAATCTAGAACCAATGTGTGCAAGTGGACTCAGAGCTTTGGGAAATTGGATTCTCAACCTAAATATGATGAGAATTTGACCCTATCCTTACTACTTTGATTTTTAATTTTATTACCTCATTTTGACCAAAATGGTTGAACCGGTTATGGATAAAACCGCAAGACTATCATGTCCATGTGAGCGATCAGAGGTATCGCTTTTAAACAATATATGTCACCATGCATGAGCATACTCAACTGTCAGTCAAGCATCTATAGCCCTGGTGAAGGTTATCCCCATAGTCCATGATTTGGATTTTGATTTCTTGAATCTTGGGGATGACTACCCATCCTTTTGAGGGGACATGTAGTATGATCCTTACAACTCAATAACTGGTGGTGTAATGGAAGTGAAAAGGTGAAAGTTTTACTTTGAATTTATTGAATCTTGGGGATGACTACCCATCCTTTTGAGGGGACATGTAGTATGATCCTTACGATCCAATAGTCTGTGGTGTGATGGAGGCAAAATTAGAGCTTTGGGGAATCAGATTCTCAACCTAAGTACAATGAGAATTTGACCCTATCCTTACTAATCTGATTTTGGATTTTCAAGTATTTTGGAAGTGGTGAAAACCACTGTCTTATGGACTATGTCTCATGATAGGACCGACAAGAATGACTCTTTTCACCTCACACTTTCTCCCAAGTATGGTTTTGACCATTTTACCCAAGATGCTTTTAACATGCACAAATTATGTTTGGTTCAAAATGGTTTCGGCATCAGTTCCCAATCTCAAGATCTTCTTAGTGTATATTGTGCAATGATCCTAAGAGAATTTGACATGTTTTCGGTGATTGCCTTTGAAATGTAGATGCAAGTGAGATGCAATGCAAGGTGGAAGGTACCATGAAATGAAGTTGCATGAGGTGGAGCACGCAAAACATTTTACCCTAATTAACAAAATTGACAACTTCCTGCATCACAAGTTTCAAACGATATCCTTTAATATGTTTGTGATGATTGTGGAGCCTTCTGCAATACAATTTTGATGTTTCAAATTTTCTTGGTCTTAGCGAACATTCATAAGGACATAAAATGACATCTTCACAAGAACACACAGTGAACCCAAAACTAAAATAAATGACAACAAAACACCACACATCCAAAACCCAAAACCAATCAAAACCAACACATTCAAACTATGTACAAAAAACTGGAAATCAACACAAAATCATAAATGAATGAATACACACATACAAATATACTCAACATTCTTAAAATACCAACATATTTACATATAATACAAGACTCTACTCCTTTCAGGTATGGAAGTAATGCTTTAGATGTAGCTCGTTAACAAGCAAAGCCAAATCGTTCCCATCCAAGGTTTTTAGTCGAAAAATATTCTCACCTAGGACTTCAAAAATTTGATACGGACCCAACCATAAACAATCAAAATTTTCATGATCTCCTTTCTTTTCGTGTCTTTTATCCCACAACAAAACTAGGTCTGAAATTTTAAACGTTTTTATTTTAGACCTCTTATCAAACCATATTTTTACTACATCTTGATGTTTGCTGAAATGAAGCATAGCCTCATCTATTTTCTCATCAAGATGCATTAACTGCGTCAACCTAGCTTCAAGTTTATCATTAGTTCCAACATACTCTTTCATGAAGTGCAATGTTTGTAACCTTAAATTTATGGAAAATATAGGATCCTACCCATAGACTAAATGATACGGAGATGTCCCTATTGATTCTTTGGTTATGATCCTATCAGCCCAAAGGGTAAACTTTAACTTGCTATGCCAATCCCTAGGGTTCTTTTCAAGTAACCTTTTTATTACACCCAACAAGTTCTTGTTAGAGGATTCCACTAAACCATTACCTTGTGGATAATAATTTGAGGAGAATTTCAAGCTTACCATATTATCATATGCCCAATTTGCAAACTCCAAATAAGAAAAGGCAGATCCATTATCACTTACAATTGCGTTGGGTATTCCAAAATGAGTAACAATGTTATCCTCTAAAAACTTAATGACAACCTCTGAAGTGGCATGCTTAGTAGGAATAGCTTCGGTCCACCTTGTGCAATAATCTGTGGTAGTAAGGATATATTTATGGGAATTTGATGAGTTGGGATTGATAATCCCAACAAAATCTAATCCCCATTGTGCAAAATGTCTTTCCTCTACCACAGATTGTAGTGGCATTACAACATTTCTTTCTCTATTGGCCGCCACTTGGCATATATGACACGATCTCACATGAGCATGTGCATATTTGAATATATGGGGCCAATAATATCTAGCCCTTAGTATTTTATGGTTTGTCACATTAGCTAGCCCATGTCTCGTTCCTTACTTACCATGGAAATCCTTAAGTACTTCGGTCGCTTCTTCTCGATTAACACAACGAAGGTAAATCCCTTTGTTATTCTTCCTATACAAAACACCAGATTTAATCAAAAAAATCATAGATTTCAAATGCAAAGCTCTACGTTGAGTGGAATTTAAATGTAATGGACACTTACCATGCAACAAGAAATATGCAATGTCAACATACCATTCATCTTTGGTTATGTCATCTACCTCCTAATGTTGGCATGATATCAATGGATCAATTTCTACAATTGCCTTGACCAAACCTTGCCCACAAACTATTTTCATGGGTTGGATTTCCAAATCGAACTCCTAAAGGGTCAAAATCCATTTTCCCCATCTTTCACCTAGTTCATTTTGCAAAAACAGACTTAACATCCAGGTCAGGAACTACCGTAAAAACTTTACTATGAACTATATAATACCTGAATTTCATGATGGTCTTGAATAGGGCATACTTTTGTTTATCCAAGATAGAATACCTCAGATTTGCATCCTTCAATGGAGCACTCAAGAAGGCTATGGGATTTTCAATGTTACCTTCACTTTTTTGGGTTAAAACACTCGCAAAGGAATGGTCTGAAGCAAAAGTATAGACATAGAAAGGCTTTGCATAATCTAGACTAATTAAAACAAGGGCTTTAGAGATAGCATCCTTTATGCTTTTGAAAGCTTCAATATTTTCACTTGTCCATTTGATCTGAACATCTTTCTTTAACATGCCATTCAAATGTTTGGCAATTTCGATGAAACCTAAAATAAATTTTCTCACAAAGTTAATCTTACCGAAAAAGGATCTTAAATCTTTCTTGCTATTAGGTGGAGGAATGGCTAGTATAGCTGCAATTCTTTCTGGATAAATAGCAATCCCATCCTTGGAAATGACATGTCCTAATAGCTTACCTTCTATCACTCCAAAGATGCACTTCTTCGGATTAAGGGAAATCTCATGTTCCTTACATCTCTGAAGTACCTTTCTCAAATCTTGGACATGATCTTCCCATTTCTTAGATAAAACTGAAATGTCATCAAAATAAACAATGATACATTTATCGATGATCCCTTTGAATACAAAATCCATGGCTCGTTGGAAAGTTGCACCTACATTCAATAATCCAAACGGCATCCTCCTATATGTGAATGTTACCCACTTCGTTGTGAAGGTTGTCTTCATTCTATCATTTGGATGAATTAGAATTTGATTATATCCTGAATAACCATCCAATAATGACATCATCTCTGACCCATTTAACTTTTGAAGAATCTCATCGATAGTGGGTAATGGGTAATTATCCTTTTAGTAAGCCTTATTCATATTCCTGAAATCTATGCACAACCTTATCTCTTCGTTCTTCTTTCTTACCGGGACAAGATTGGCCACCCATGTAGAATGTCTAACAAGAAAGATGATTTTTGCTTCTAGAAATCTCTTCACCTCTTTCTCTATTAGTGGCTCTAAAATCGGTTTGACCATCCTTTGTCTCTGTCTGAAATACTTGGAGTCAAGTTTTAATGGAATCGTATGCATTATCACATTTTGATCATAAGTTTTCAAATCCTTATAGCTCCATGTTATGCAAATGATGTATTCCTTTAATGCATGAGTGATAGACTCCCTTTATTACCTTATATAGGCCTTAGCAATAAGGTAATAAAGGGAGTCTATCAAATCACAAGATTCTTTAGGGAGTGGTACCTTTCTTCCTCTCTTCACTTGGTATCCAATGTCAAATATTTTCTCTAATGGAGCCATACCATTTGATATATCATTCCACACTCTGGTTGCCTTGCATTGCGATTTCGTTATCTTCATCTATTACCTGATTTTCAAAAATTACATAAATAGTAAAATTGAACACATGTCTATCACTATCGAATACTTGAAAGTTCGTAACATTATCTGGTATCGAAGGGCAAGGCACTAATTTGATTGAGAATTTCTTACACTTTTTATGGTTCACAGGTTTAAGCATACTTGCGGCTACAGCTAAAGAGTCTGCCATACGATTATTTTTTCTAGAGATAAGGGATATATTGAATGCATCAAATTCATCTATCAAATCCTTAACTCTGGTTCTGTAAAGGCTTAATATTTTATCCCAACAAGTATATTGCCCTTTAACTTGTTTGACCACCAAATCCGAATCTCCCAACACTTTGTGGCACTTGACATTCTTCCTTAGGGCAAATTAAAGTCCAAAAATAAGGGCTTCATATTCTGCCATGTTGTTGGTGGCTGGAAACTATAATCTATAGGCAGCAAGTAGAGGTTTGCTACCGGGACATGTAAGTTTGACACTAGCTCCAGCACCTTGTTTTGACTTAGATCCATCAAATATTAGAGTCCAAACCAAATTATCTTCTTTCGAAGTGTTACAAGAAAAATTCTCTTTTTGAGGTTCTTCGGTAGCTTCTTCTATGTCCAAGCTATAGGCCCCTAACTCAGTTTTGATATATTGGATTTCGTTGGGTTTGTTGTATTTAGTTATCATCTCCTTGAGTCTAGGTTCACTGTCCACCCGAATTTTATTTTCTACCCCTCTCCAAGGCAACCACATATGGGAAGAATATATTACAATATACCCATTCAAATTTTTACTCCAATCTCTTCCCAATACCATTCCATACTTGGTAGGAATATTGAGTACCAATATATCTATGTGATGTTGAACTCTAGGTTCTGAGTTAATTTGAATAAGGACGTCATTTAAACTTCCAACTGCATCCATAACAAATCTATCCAATTGCACCACCTTGCTCTTAGAAGGAATTGGTGTGAGTCCTAAATTTTGGAAAACTTCCAAGGACATGATGTTAGTCAAAGCACCTAAATCTATCAAAAAATTATGTAAATTTTTTCTTGTGATTCTAATGGTTATGAGAAAGGGAGGTATTTCTCGTCTTTCCCTTTTTAGAACCAGTTGAGACTCGACACCATTGGCTTCATGGGCTTGACTAGGTGGGTTTTTTGGTGAACCTATCTCATGACCCAAAAGTTTAGCTACTTCGAACAATGAGATATTAGCCTTATTTTTCTTCATGTCTTCTTCTAAGTCATAAGTGAGTTTTTTGAATTCAGTCTCTTTTTCACTGGCTTGGACATCTCTACAATCGGTGGAGGTGGTGGATTAACCTCACCTTTTGTATCAGGAGGAATTAATGGGTTGTTTGGAGGAGTAGAGGAAGTTTTGGGATCCTTAGAGCTTCTTGTATAATATCGATGATTTCCTTTCCCAAAATGTCTAGTGG